>CM021100.1:212191518-212311092 GCA_007115665.2 Sequoiadendron giganteum
TATCCTATGTCTAATTTATGTCTAAAATATGTCAAAATTAATGCTTTGAAATTTCATGGGAAGTTTTGGAGACAAATTCCAAATTCTTCTCTCAATCCTCCTCCATCAATCCTTCCTCTTCTCTTGCCTAGTTTTTTCATGGGTAGAGACAATCACCAAAATTCTCTCAATCTCCTCCATATTTCACCATTCAATCCTCTAGATTGAATCCAAGCCTCTCAAGGCCATCCCTATGCATTTCTACAACCATGAATTCTATAAATACAACCTCATTGAACCAAGAAAAGGATCTAGATAATCTAACTTATGCACTCTTACTTTGTAGGAATACAAGCATCAAGCATTCAACATTCAAGCATCTAAGTTTCATATCATGGCTGCTTCTTGTAGCTGCATTTATCTGTTTCCATGTCAATTCATGTTAGTTTAGTTTCTTTATCATCTAGTATTATCACATTAAGCTCCATATCATTGCATTAGCATCCATCTCATTATTTGAATTGTCATTTTAACAATCATAGTGCTCACATGATCTGAGAGCCACAGTGATTTAATAAATCTTTGGAGATAGAGAACAATATGACGCTTTCAGTAGATTATTGATTTGAATTGATTCATTTGGCTTTGTCTTTGATATAATGTCATATTAAGAAGTGTTTTGTGCTTTACACCTTATCCACACTTACAGTTTGGCACCCACCATGGGGCATTAACCCTAATTTTATCATTTTTTCTAAAAAGTGTCATGTAGGTTTCAGCATGTTCTATTTCAATGCTTTCGTCAAAAACTATAGCACTTTCATGGAAAACTACAACGCTTATGTGCTTTGTTTCAGTGCTTTCATGTTACTACAGTGCATCCATTAAAAATTTAAATGCTTTGAGATTTAGCGCTTCCATGACCCGTTTCAGTGCATCGGCGATTTAGCGCTTCTTTGGCAAACTTTGACACTTTGGTGTCCTATTTCGGTGCTTTCAAGTTATAGTGCTTTGGTAAACTATTCCAATGCTTTTGTAAAATCTGTCTAGATCCAACGCGACCGCGGCTAGATTTTAATTTTTTTTTTTCAATTGGACTAAAATTTATCAATCCTAGGATAGTCACCTCCGGTTTCTAAAAATTATCAATCCTAGGGTAGTCACTTGGATTAAAATTTATCAATCCTAGGGTAGTCACTTGGTTTAAAATTTATCAATCCTAGGGTAGCCATCACACTTTTGCAATATCAGTTAAAAAGAACATCATGATTTTTGTGAAGCTACACCTTCACATAGATTAGCAAATTGTCTTTTGGGCTTAAAATAGAAAAACTTATATGTTTCACTTGTGGTGATTAGGCTTATGTTCTCCCCTTAATTGGGTGATCAAAGCACCAGATTCATCTTTACTTCATGCTATTTATGCTTTGTTAAATCCTTTATAAGGCCTACCGTAGTGGGAAAAAGTACTCACCCTACGACCTAAGTGGGAATGCCTAAAGCCAAGGATTCCTATAATCAAAATGCAAGTTGTTGATGAAATTCCAACTTGACGGTAGTGAGCAAGATAACCATCCCCAAAATATTTGTTCTAAAGATTGGGAGGTCTCCTAAGGGAGCTTATCGATTGTCGCACCGCACGAAAGCCCTATCTACGAACCATAGAGTAGTATCCCGCCAAGTCAGTAACCAAACATTGTCATACTCACAGTGCAAGGGGAGGGAAGATTCTTCCCCCAAGACACTCAGCATATAATTTCCAAGGACCATTTTCTCAATGAGAAATCCAACTTTGAGTACGCTCCTGGAAACGACAAAAGCATGGGCGCCCTCTAGGGGATGACATGGCTATGTGCATCAACGCAATTTTAAGATGTGGGCTATTGAGTATAATGATGACCTTTTCTACCTTAAGAGTGAGTCTGCTTGAAGTGTACTCTTTATCAAAAACTAGTGGAAATCAAGAAGGACCATGTTTGATTCTTAAACATACACTTGTTGTTTAGACTCTAGAAACAACTGTTTTACAAATGCTTGTTGTGTTTTCAAAACATTTAATTCAAATAAGATCATCCTAAAAAATACAAAGAAAACAAAAAGCTATGGGAAACCCCTGTCAGACAGTTAACATCAAAAATTGGATTTTTATCTCAACATAAACTTTCCTAAATCAAAACAAAGTCTTAAACTTGCATAAATTGACTTTACGATTGAATTTGTTCAAATCAAACCAAGATCTACCATCCAAAAGTGTCTCAATCAAACACATTTGATTAGTAAGTTAAGTTTTAGGAGCAGTCATCCTAAATCAAAGAAACTAAACCGTATAATCAAACTTGTCAACTTAGTCTAAATCAATAGAATCTATCATTCTATTTGACTTGAGTTAATATCCTTGACACTATACCAAACTAAGATCAAAAGTTTATTGGAAACAATAACATTTATATATCCATTTTAACAAAGTCACGAAGACTAAAAATCCAAATAAGAGGAAATTGAAACTCAAACCACCATGGCTGAAATAGATGAGGATCAATTGAATTATCTAGCTCATCAAATGAAAAAACTTCAACAAAAAACATGGTATGTGCAAAGGGAAAGAACCATAGAGAGATATGTGTTTCCAAACATTTGTGCTTATTCCTTTGACAAAAATCTTGACATGACACCCTCTCCACCAACAACTACATAATCCAAGTTTGATGTCTTGAATTTTTACTAAAGATCCAAAAGCCCAAATCTAAATCCTCAAACACAAATGATATTGAGCAATCCTATCATGCCATGCATTTATCTCCATCCACAATAAGCCAAAATAAACCTCAAGATTCTCTCACTCGAATTAACAATTCCATCCAATCATCCTCTTCTATCATATCTTCAACATCCAATGATTCATGTCAATCGCTCAATCCAAAGCATGCTAGCATAGACTCCCCTACACATCAAGATCAAAATATTTTTTCCACTCCATCCAATGATATCAACATTCCACAAATTCTTCCAATCTTTGATCAAGATCCCATTTCTCAAGAATCTTATGACAATCCCCTCTAACTTTTCATCCAAAATAATCCTTTCCATCTCAAGAGACAAGTATCCTTCAAGGTTATTCTTCCATATCATCTCATCAATCCATATCATCTCATGATTATATTGCATCACAAGAGCATGGTAGTTCTTCCATCCTATCTAATGATGTCTTACCAACTGATGATCAAGACATTCTTTCTACAAATTCTCATGATTCCCTTCCTCATCAAGGTCAAGATATGCTTCCATTCAAGGATACCCTTTCATCCCATGAAGATTTTTATCCTTCTCATAATCAAGATATGCCTTTCATACCAACTCATAATTATTTTCTAAGTCAAGATCAAAACACACCATCATCCCCATGTCAAGAGCCTATCACACCTATAAATTGGGATCCTCCACCTTTATCCATTCTGGTTTACTTCCAACACCTATCCTCTCATCCATATTATATCCTCCCCAAAATGGACTCACATATTGTTTCACAAAAAATATATATCCCATTGGTAAACAAATGTGTCCAAGTATGAATTAAAAAGGAAAAGTATTAGGCCTTCATTAAAAAATGTATCTTAGAACCCCTTTCTCTTCAACTAAACCCATATCACCATGGCCTTGGTTATATACCTAAGTGTCCTAGTTCATCAAACCTACAATCTATCTTAGGTCCTCATCCTAATACTCCAAACATACCATCTATCCTAAGTCCTCATCCTAATCCTCCAAACATACCATCTATCCTAGGTCCTCATCCTATTCCATCAAACTTTCCCTCTATCCTAGGTTCATATCCTATTTCTCAAGAACAACAAAGGCACACATTGTTGATTCCCTTTCAAAATTCTACCCACATTAACTCCTCCATAATACCTCCATATCATTCATCTCAATCCACCCCTCCCATTGCTCTTGGAAGCAATTTGGATGCCAAATATCAAAAGATTCTATATCAAAATCCACATGTATCAAAGGATCAACATGTCTCCTCGAAGAGACATGCAAAAATAAAAGAAAAATTGATCCAAAATCAAAAGAAATTTTCAAAAGGCCACAAAGGCCCATCAAAGAATAAATCTCAAAGACCACAAAGGTCCATAAATCAAAAGAAAATTTCAAAAGGCCATAAAGGTCCATCAAAGCAAAAAGGAAATTTTCAAAGACCACAAAGGTCCATAAATCAAAAAGAAAAATGTGAAAGGCCGCAAAGGCCCACAAAGAAAAAATCAAAGTCAAAAATCATGTGGATTCCTAAAAGTCTCATAGAAGCAATAAAATATAAATTGGCATCCAAATTTGCTAATCCAAAAGCTTCCTCCAATTTTCCATCTAATAACCTATCACCTTCCAAATCCATTTTTCCTCCATCACTCCACCATCCTTCAAGGTGTGTGCCAATGTTGATCTTTCCATCCTTTCCATCTATCCATCAACAAGCCTTCCAACCTCCTATCCATTATCCAACATTCATCCCCAATCATTCTCCTTTAATCCAAACCTTTGCATAAGTCCTTAGATTCTTCCATCATATCATTAATCTACCAAAATTTAGGAGTCTAATTCCCATTGCCATGGTTTATTAGAGGGATATTTTGTTGTGAAACTTGATGCTTAAGTCCTTCCTCCATTTCCCTATCATCCATATCCTATCTTCCATATTCCTCTTGCACTCTACACTTAGGAACAAGTTTCATCCATCTTATCATTCATGGTCATTATCCTTTCTATGCTCATTCCTTACATTTCCACCTTTGATCTTGACAAGGTTAAGGATCTTCTTGAACATCATATATCTTATCCTATACGCTTTATCCATATCTTCCATACCATATCTTTCATCTTATCCATATTCCATCATTCTTACTAAATACATCCTTTCTTCCTTTCCTTGGTCTTGATGAGGAATAGGGGAAAAATACTTGGGCCTTGTGTCTGTATCTTATCTAGTTAATCTTGATCATCTCCATTCATCATTTTTATCCTCACTTTCTTCCATTCCATATCTTCTAGCATATCAAAATCCATGTCATCATGTCTCTTTGCAACCTCGAATCTTATCATACAAATCATATTTAAAGCCTAGCTACAAAACATTATCCAATCCTCATATCTTTTGTCAATCAATCATCAACAATCATCAATCTTATCATCATCATGTCTTATGGAATCGATCATTGCTGGCATATTAATCGATCATACCATTATCATCTTTCGACAAGAGATATGTTGCTTGTGTGACATGTTTTGTAGTGAAACTTTAATTTTGATCTATCAATTATCCATGGTTGCATTAACCCTATTGCGGGGCATCTTGTTCCTTCAATCAGGCATATCATCTCATTTCATCTTAAAATATCCTCAAAAATACAAAAAAATCATAAAATTTGAAAAAAGGTGCAATAAAATCTCAAGAACAATCATTGCAATGTGGTCATGTCTCACCTTAGCTTGGGGGAAAAATATTGAAATCACTGGGGGCAATAAAACAATGAGCTTAGAAAAAACACAACAAAAACAATGATTGAAGTGCAAACATCAATCACCATCAAAACACTTCGAACATTTATATCATATCAAAAATCAAAAAAACATGTCAAAAATCAGTCAAAAAATCCAAAAACATGTCAAAAATCAGTCAAAAAATCCAAACACATGTCAAAAATCAGTCAAAAAATCCAAACAAATGTCAAAAATCCAAAAACATGTCAAAAATCAGTCAAAAAATTAAAAAAACATGTCAAAAATCAATCAAAAATCCAAAAACATGTCAAAAATTCAGTCAAAAATCTCAAAAACATCACAAGATCAGGATGGATGATCTAATCTGAATAATGATTGAAATACTTTAAGAAAAGGTTGAACATGTTGCATTTTGATCATTGTTATCATTTCTTTGGAGCAACTCAATGATCTATTGGAATAGAGAAGCAAGGAAGGAGAATGATATTTTTATTGTCTGCTGTCTATAAGTTAATCATATGAATGTATGAATTGTCGGGGGATGTGCTATGCAAATGTATCACCGATGACATTCAGAATTCACACATTGAAATGATTGATCACTTCCTATTTATGCAATGAATGCTCAGGTCATCTCGGTTAAATCATACCTAGATGCTTGTGTTCACTTGCAATATCAAAAATCATGAAAGTAATACTCAGGTCGTCATTGGATTAACACAACCATCGATGCTTGTATTAACTTTCAACATCCAATAAAGCTCTATGATGACAGAAAAAGCACAAAAGTACTATTAAAATGACAATAGTTTGCATATAGTTGCATGATAAAATTAGACTGCATTCATATTAGTTTTTCATCTGCATTATAGATTTTTCACATCAATTAAAGATGTCTATATCAGCCTGTGCTAGATGCAGAATCATGTCCCACATCTTTGGAAAAAACTCTAAAATCCTCCTATAATCAATCAAAAATCAATCAGCCTATCAATCTAATCGGCTCTGGTGAGACTTTGATCAAATCTCATAAGTGACTATCATTGAACCTCGCCTATCATGAGGTCAATCAATCAATCTATCATTGATCCTCGCCTATCATGAGGTCAATCAATCAATCTATCATTGATCCTCGCCTATCATGAGGTTAATCATCAATCTATCATTGAACCTCACCTATCATGAGGTCAATCAATCAATCAATCATTGAATCTCACCTATCATGAGATCAATAATCTTCTAATCTATCAGGATCAACAATCAATATCAAATCAAAGGCTGACACGATCGAAAATCATCAAACACAAGGAGGTAAGGCAGGGAAACATTTTATCATCTGCAGGCTATATTTCTTCATTATTGTCGAGAGATAAATTAATTTATCATCGAAACATCATAAAATCATTAGAAAATCATAAATTTTTGAAAAATTCTAAAAATCATCAAATCATTAATTTATTTCCGAAGGGGGCATATTATCATCAATCATCTAGAAATCATGTCTGGGGCATACAAAATTTTTTTTTTATATCATCAATCCTGGCAGTAGCAGCAAAATATTTCTTCGAAGCAACGCGTAAACACATCACTTCGAAGAGGGGCAAAATGTATACACCTAAAATTGGTCTGGAGCATCCGATTAATTAAATACACATTATTTGATTAATTATTCTATTTCTTCTATTGTTTGAATAAATAGAAATATTTATTTAATATAGTTCATATTCAAATTCACATTCAAATTCATCTTAATTAAATACTTTGTTCGATTTAATTATCAAATCCCTATTTCAATCTATCACATCATTCTTGAATTAATTAAATAAGGTCAAACACTTTATTAATTAATTACCATATTCCTCTATTTAATTTAATAAACGACTATCCTATAGTTTGTTTTATTAAATTATTTATCTCCCTTTTCTAATTTAAATAAATCAAAATATTTGAATTAAGCATAAAGGAATATTCCAATCTACATTTCCTCAAAAATGAATTAGATTTCCTATGTCTAATCTATGTCTAAATTTGTCACAATTAATGCTTTGAAATTTCACGGGAAGTTTTGGAGACAAATTGGAGACAAATTTGGAATTTGATCTCTCAATCCTCTTCCATCAATCTTTCCTCTTCTCTTGCCTAGTGTTTTCATGGGTAGAGACAATCTCCATATTTCTCTCAATCTCCTCCATCCCTTACCATTCAATCCTCTAGATTGAATCTAAGCCTCTCAAAGCTTTCCCTGTGCATTTCTACAGCTAGGAAATCTATAAATAAAGCCTCATTCAACCAAAAAAAGGATCCAAATAATCAAGCTTTTACACCCTTACTCCGCAGGAATCCAGGCATCACATATCAAGCATTCACACATCAAGCTTCACAACAATGGCTGCCTCTTGGAGTTGCATTTATCTGTTTCACATCAATATCATGCTAGTTTAATTGATTTATCATTTAACATTATATTATCATCATCTCGTTCTTCAGATAGTCATTTTAATAGTCTTATATGCTTACACAATCTGAGAGCAAAGTAGGATTTAATAAATCTTTGAGGATAGAGAACAATAGGATGCTTTCAATTGATTACTGCTTTGATTTTATTCAATTTGTTTAATCATTGATATAATGTCGTATTAAGAAGTGTATTTATGTTATTTACCTCATTCCACACTTACACATAGTATCATCAAAGATACATTGCATTAACAGGCTCTTTTAAAGGTGTTCCATCCATAGATGATAATCCATAGGCACCCGAACCATAAAAATAAATCATGATGTAAGGACCTAACAAGTTAGGACTAAGCTTCCTTTTCTGATCAAGTCGCGCATTTACATTTCGCTGATTTTCATATAGAACCAGGTCTCCTAGCATAAAGTTCCTAGGAAGCACACCCTGATTATACTGTCTTGATAATGACCACATATAAGCTTTAAGATGATCGAGGGCCTGTAAACGACTCTCATCTAGCATCTCTAGCTTATGCAAGCGGTTAGTTCGGTAGGTTTCATCGTCAATTAACCCTCTAAGGGAAACCCGCAAAGATGGAATTTCCAACTCCAAAGGCATGATAGCTTCACCGCTTGACACGAGGCTATAAGGCATTGTTCCCATCACTGTACAAACACTCATGCGATAAGCCCACAAAGCATATATTAATTGAATATGCCAATCCTTACCTTGTTTGTTAACTATTTTACAAAGAATGAGTTCAAGTGTTTTATTAGAAGCTTCTAATTGACCATTGGATTGTGGATAATATGGTGTAGAAAACCTGTGTTGAATATGAAATTTCTCCAAGAACTTCTTTACTTCCTTGTTTTCAAATGGTGTACCATTAACTGAAACAAGTGTAGCAAGAAACCCAAAATGAGAAATGATATTGTTCAAGAGGAAGCTACAGATAGTTTTAGCAAATTCATAGATCAAAGTGGAATAGCTTTGACCCATTTTGTGAGATAATCTGTAGTGGTAATGATAAAGGTATGTCCCTTGGAAGAAGGAGGTGATATTTTTCCAGTAATATCCAACCCCCATTTTGCAAATGGCCAAGGGGTATTTTGATTATGTAACTCTTGAGAAGGAGCATGGATAAGATGGCTATGATGTTGACATTGAAGGAACTTCTTGAAAAAACCGAAGGAATCTTGTTCCATCATTTGCCAATAGTATCCCATATGTACTAGTTTCCTCACCAGGGATTTACCACCGAAATTTAAATCTCCAGAGCTCGAGTGGGCTTCTTTAAGGGCAAGGGGTATTTCTTCTTTAGTGAGGCATCTTAGCAACAAGTCGTTATAAGCTTTTCGATAAAGAACGTCAGATAAGATAACGTAACATGTTGAAAGATTTCGTATACGAGTGCGATCATTTTTTGTCACATCATTGGGAAATTTTCAAGTCTTTAAGTAATTCTAGATATTCGGTGATCCCACAATAGTGGTTTACAATTTTTGGCCAAACTGGACATTGAAATTATTATTTTTAACTAAATCTTCACATTTGGGCACCTATAGCGGCTAAACCGTGAGGAAATTGAAGATGATGTAAACTAGAGTCTCATCACATTTTGTTTATAGGTTCTAAAAATATTGTTTTCAAAATTTTTGAAATCAGATTGCACTTATTTTTCCATCTCCCTTGAAAACTGGTTTTTTTCATAAAACAACATTTTAAAAAAGTGATACACATCGTATAACACATAATTTTTTTTCCATGAAGGATAAAATTCTAATTCTTTCAAATTTAGATTTTTAACTCCGATATCTAGTTCTTCCACTTGGTTAGATAGTTTTTTATTGAATATTTTTTCTTTAATCAAGTTTCAAAGTCAAACCAATTATAGTTCAAACATAAAACGACCGTATAACGTGTAAATTTTTTGTATATATCAAAAATCAATTTTATTTTATTTTGTTGGATCAAGGACTTCAATATCTGGTGCACTCATATTTTTCAAATTTTTTTAATAATCTGCTATTTTTCCACATGCGTAGAACATAAACCTTCATTTTTGATGAAAAACCTATGTTTAATAAAACTAAAAAAACAAATACATAATAAAACCAAAACATATTAAAATTATATTCGTTGGATAGCTCATTCTAAGGACTACCATAATCATTTGGAATAAATTTTAAATGAATTCATTTGATCTCCCAAACGGTAAATGAAAAGTGATTTTTTATCAGCATTTTGATAGGTGTAAAGGAGACTCATTTATAGGTATGGTTTAAAACTAGCAAGGTTCTATCCAAGGGAGTTTCATCTAAGGTGGTTTGATCAAACCCTCTTCAATTGGAACCCTTAAAATGAAACTTTTAAAGGCTTAAATTATTATATTTTCTAAAAATATGTGATTTCAGCAAAAATCAGTTCCTCTCATAAATTGTAAATCAGCTTTGTGGGATCACTCTACTAGAGAACCACTCTCCCGAGTCTACATGAAAAAATCGAGAGACTTGAGCTCAGGTTGATCGGAAACCATCGGGGTTCACATGACCTGAACCACTAAGTGATATTCTTTTTTAACCTCTTCTGAAGGTAGCAAGGAAGTAGTGCTTGCCATGGCATCTGCATGTCTATTTTCTCTCCTAGGGACACTATTTATTGTGAAAGAGGAAAATTGATTAAGCAGGGAAAAAGAGAGGTCTCGGTATCGGGACAATCTACTTTGTTTAGCTTGATAAGCTCCCATGATTTGATTCACAATAAGTTCATAGTCACCCAATATATGAAGATGTTTAATCTTTAATGCAATTGCGGCACGCAAGCTAGCTATAAGAGCTTCATATTCAATGATATTATTAGTACAAGGAAAATCTAATTGAAAGGATAAGGGGATCGGTTTTCCTTTAGGGGATATCAAGACCACACCCGGTCCAGAACCAGTCTAACACCTCGATCCATTGAAGTACATCTTCCATTCGAGATCATAACTAATTGTGAAAATATTCTCATCAAGGAACAGATCCAACCCAAGGAAGGAGTGAGATGAGGGAGCGTCTGATAATTGATTGGCAACTTCTTGTCCCTTTATCGATTTCTAAGTGACAAATTCTATATCAAACTCAGAAAGCAACATAACCCACTTCGCTAATCTTCCCGCAAGGTCAGTGCTAGAGAACAAATGTCTCAAAAGATTTGTTTTTACTATGACATGAGTTTCAGCATGGAGGAGATAGTGCCTCAACTTCTATGTAGTGAATAAAAGAGCAAGGCATTGCTTCTCCATGGATGAATAACATGTTTCATAATCGACAAGGACGTGACTAATGTAGTAGACCGCTCTCTCTCTTCCTGTGTCATCATACTAAGCTAGAAGAGTTGCCAAAGAGTACAGCGATGTAGCAAGGTAAACTAGGAAAGGTCTATCTTGCATATTCAACATCAATACAGGAGGATTGATCAAATAAGCTTTGATGTATTCAAAGGATTTTTGACACTCTTCATCCCATATGAAGAGAACATCCTTTTTTAGTAAGTGAGTGAAAGGGAGGGTATGATCAACCAACTGAGATATGAATCTACAAATCACCTGAATCTTCCCCTATAAAATTTGCAACTCAGTGATGTTCCTTGGTGGAGGCATGTTAACAATAGCATCAATCTTATTCGTGTCAACTTTGATTCCACAATAAGAGACTATAAACCTAAGAAGCTTGCCAACGTCTGCGCCAAAGACACACTTATGGGGATTGAGTCTCATCTTGTAAAGTCAAAGTCTTTGAAAGATAAGATGAAGGTTCTTCACATGATCTTGATGATTTACAAAATTCACCAAGATGTCATCGATGTAGTGTTCTAATATTTTATGAATGAAATCATGAAATATCAGGGTCATCGCTCATTGGTAAGTTGCTCCTGTGTTCTTTAAACCAAAGGTCATGACCACATAGCATAAGGTACCCCAAGGGGTAGTGAAGTTTGTCTTGTACTGATCGTTCGAGTTAATACGGATCTTATTATAACCCAAGAAGCCATCCATAAAAGATAACAACACATGACCTGTAGTCGATTCCGCAATCATATATATATTAGGTAACAAAAAATCATCCTTATTAAGGTCTCGAAAGTCAATACATATATGAATACAGTCATCAGGTTTGCTAACAATGACTATATTTGAAATCCAAGGAGAATAGTCAATAGGACTGATAAAACCTGCTTTCAAAAACTTTTCTATCTCAGTCTTGACCATTAAAGCTACCCTAGGATTGATCTTTTGAATCTTTTGCTTAACAGGCTTGGCGTCAAGATGTAAAACAATATTATGGACCACTATGGATTCATCAATACTGAGCATATCCTCATATGTCCAAGCAAATATATCAGGGTGAGCATGTAAGAAAGTAGAGTGTTCATCTACTTCCTTGGAAGAGAGACACTTCCCAATCTTGATTACCTTTTCTAAAGATTTAGGATTCATGGGGACTTCAAAAGTATCTCCTTTAAGGAGAGGGCTGCGACCCTCAGGATGAGATATCAAAACATCATCACTGATGTTAGATAGAGGGTCTTCCTCATCAATGCTCAGAATGGATTCTCTAAAGTATGCTTGTTTATGCAAGCAATACAAGAATCATTTCTTCTGATGATAAGGAGGCAATGAAAAGTAAGTGCC
Organism: Sequoiadendron giganteum; assembly: GCA_007115665.2. Classification (NCBI taxonomy): domain Eukaryota; kingdom Viridiplantae; phylum Streptophyta; class Pinopsida; order Cupressales; family Cupressaceae; genus Sequoiadendron; species Sequoiadendron giganteum. Next base: position 212,204,121 of record CM021100.1, read on the forward strand.
TAGAAATTCCCCTAACACTTTATCCAAAGAGAAGACATCCATAGGAACCTTCTCGGCTTGTCCTCTTTCTTCTATCAACTTAGGATGGACCAAGCTTAATGGTTCAATTGAAATTATATTAACACTCCACCAAGGTTTTTATTTAGACTATTCAATAGAGCATCCCAAACCCACATAGCATTATCATTTCTTAAATTGGATAGGGATTTGTATTCCTTACTTGATACATCCTAGGCCTTTCTACCCATAAGCCATATTGAGAAGCGATTTCATAACCAAAACCATAACGAGTTTGTAGAACTTTAGGAGGGGGTGACTCCATATAGAGTGTCTTGTTCCACCAATGGACATCAAAATTTTCTACAAGAGTGGTCCAAATTCCTTTACTTGGTTCACAAACATTAACCTCCTTTGTAATAGTGGGGTCACTCTCTTAGGGAGGAGTGGTCTCCTAGACAAGATCACACTTCTCTTCCTCAACGGGAGGGTCACCCACACTCATGTTAGTAGAACCAAGAAATTCAATACCAGAGGGATCCAACTTATACTCTTCTATGAAGAACTCGAAGAAGTTCAAGGAAACCTAATCATCACCTAAGAGAGCATTCGATTGATGAAGGAGAAGATTGGGGAGACTTGGGATCTTCTGCTTTAGGCGGCTCATCTTGGTCGATACTCGCTCAAGGAATGAATTCCATAGAGGGTATTGATGAAGAACATGCCATAGCATCATCAGTTAAGGAGGAAATACAATTCTTGAGAGTGGATGTAGCTGAATTATGACAAAAAAAAACCAACAAACAAAGGTGCATAGCCTCTAGATCTTGTTTAACCGTAACCACCCGATTGTTAGCAACAAAATTTAAGGAACGATGTAGGGTAGAAGTTATTGCACCCATAGCATGAATCCAAGGTCTCCCTAAAAGAAGATTGTACGAAAACAGGCTGGGCATCACATAGACCAATATAGGCAAGGTAATGGGGCCTAGCTACAAAGGTAGTATTATCATACCCAAAGCTTGGCAAAGAACATTATCAAACCCACAAATATACAAGGAAGAAGCTGCTAAAGAAGATGAATCAACTTTAATTTTAGGAAATAGGTCTATATTGCAAAATTTGAGAGTTGAACCGGTGTCAACGAGGGTACGCCTAATACCGATGTTAACATTAACTATAATCATCAAAGGTTCCACTTGTTTTTGCACATCTCGAGGTGAGAGTTCTTGTGGGTGGAACACGATATTTGGTGAATCTACTTGAATATGTTCCATCAATGCATCAATGTCTGTAGGCCTAGCAGAGGTAGGCAAGATAATATTTTATAAGGCTTCTTAAAACATCTCTTGATAAACCAGAGTGGTCTAAAGCAAATCCCAAAGTGAGATCTTATTTGAAGTAACATGAAGTTGCTCAACAAGATCGTAATCACATGGTGCTCTGATTGTGGTTTTAGGAGTTGAAGGAAGGTTAGGTTCACACAGTGGTAAAGAAGTAGGAGTTTGAATTGGTTGCAAGGTAGGAACATCAGATTGTTGTTCTAAGTTTTGTTTGTTTGTCCTTGTATTATATATATGATCAACAACATTATAAGAAGTAGAGTCAGTAGCTTTCACAAATCTCAAATATAAGTCTGATGGATCACTACGACATGAAATCCCCTAGATGGAATAGTCATCTCTAGGGGAAGGCTCAGTCAGGGTCACATAAATGACGGGTTTCTTAGGGCTTGGAAAAGCCATAGAAACTACAACCACATTTACCGACTCCTCAGTTGGAAAGGAAGGAGCTTGTTTAGAAGATTTACAAATAGGGGAGAGTGCTTCTAAGAAATTATCTAGAGCATCTTCCAACATATCAAAATCTTGTTCAAAGAAGGAATTATTATAAATATACGACATTATGAAAATGGATCTGATGGTTCACGTTGGGTTCACCAAAATGTGATATAAGAGGAATTCATTGCACATGAGTCTTTTTATTCTCAAGAGATCACCAGGGAATGAACTACCCTTATACACCTCAACTTGAAAGAATCGATGAAACTGTGAAGGAAAGCGGGAAAATAAGCTCAAGCCTTGAGAGAGAAAGACTTCGAGATTTCCACCTCTACCTAAGGAGATCTTGGCTAAAAGACATCAGTGCAATTTTAGAACGCTAGCACGGCGCACTGTCATCCTAAATATGCGTTGGCGTCCTAAGTTGTGAAAAAATCAGGAGCTCAAGCAGGTGAAACTGAATCTCACTTCTAGGCTCAGGTCAAAAGCATAATCGATAGAGAGCACAAAAGGACTCAAAACAAGATTACCTTCTACCATGCATCCAAATCTTTATTCCAAGATTCTCTTTGTAACTTGCACACAAACAATCAAGGGGAAAAGGTTGGGGTTGTGTAGGGGTCTAGCTTAGTCAAACCCCATTTTGGTGTTCCCACCTCCACGGATAGCCAAGTTTGGAAAAGAGTGTAAAGGAAGTAAATAAGGTACATGGTGAAAGCAAAACCCACTTCGGAGTAGAGCCCACACCACAAAATAATAAATAAGGTAGTCAGAAAGAGTGATAGGGAGAGAGAGCATTACCCACGGGTCAAGACCCTCTTCTAGAGCACACATGTGCATTGCTATGTACTTTCTTGAGAACTGGTAGCTACTTGAGAGCTTGTAGCTGCTAGAGGGACCTCAGTCCGACATGGCTTCACCTGTAAAAGTGTTGCTATTCCAGGATATAACTTACCCAAGACTAGAGCAAGTAGTGATAATGCTTCAAATAATGAATTCCAACCCCAAAATAAGATCCAAAAGGGGGTTTTCATGCATGCAAGGGTGGAAAAAATTCGTTACATCTGAGACCTAACTGCCAGGAAAAGTGTCACAAGGGTCAGGGTTCTAGATTCACTATTTCTAACTCAAAAAACAGCTAGGATGCTAGTGCACCGCGCGAATGTCCACGTGCTACGCAAGCTTCCAGAGCCTAAATTTTTGGGAAATACCTTCTTAGGCTTCTGTCATCTCGCCATGTGTCCACATGGAGTCATAATCACAAAATTTTGACCCATGGGATTTTTCCATTAATGTTTCTAAGGTGTCATAAATGCTAGGCAAGATGTGAAAATGTGGAATTTCCCTAAGGTGCAATTCTGTGACATTACATGTACAAAATACTCCCTCTATCAAAATTGTTCTACAAAAAGGTTTTTCCTCTAATTATTCATATCTCCATCTCTCCTTTTTATTACATAAATTCTACAAAAAGGTTATAAAAAATGATTCTTTACCTCAAACCTTCTTTCTTTAAAATATTTCCTTGTATTTTTCTTTCAGTTCTGGAAGACATGTCTTCTGGGAATCCATTGCCAGCTTGATGCATACACAAATACTATTGTTCTTTGCTATAGAATCAATTTTTTCTAGAAGAGTATCCAGAATAACAATATTTTGTGTGTTGTTCTTAGCATCCACCAAGAGACCATAAAGTTGTTCCAATCTTAACTCAGTTATCTCTTTGACTTTCCAAAAGGCCTTCACAATATTATCCCTCTTTACAATGATGACATCATGATCAAATTGTAAGGAATTGATTCTTTTATTTTGCGTGTCATCCTTGTCATTAAGAGAATCATATGTTTTTTCAATAGAGTTTAATTCATGCTCAATAGAATAAATTTTTGTTTTGTAGTTCCCAATAGCAGTAGGCCACCGAAGACAATACCTATATACACTGTTTACACTCTTGATGTAGGTTTTTTAGTTCATTTATAATCTCATTCAAATTCTTCTGTGCATTGACATCTTTCTTCCATAGCCAATTGAATTTCATCTTTTTTCTGATGTTTCATCGAGTGACTGTTCCTTTAATTTGTCTTCAATTTATTCGATCAATACTTCTGATAAGATACTTGTCAATTCATTTCGATCAATATCATTATGAATTATGTAAATGGGCAGAGCATCTGTAATTTCATCTTGTTCATATGAGGGTTGAGACAACCATATATCTCCAATCTGTTGATTCTCAGTTGTGATCATGGTTTGTCCTTGATGACAAATCCACTTCATTTGGGTCTCATGGTTTGACTGTTTCAGATTTGGTCTCTCGGGATATTTATGCTCTTCATATTCAGTTGTCTTGACATGATATATACTTGATGGATCTTGATGATGTCAGTTACTTCACATGGTCTTCTCATGTCATGCAATTTCAGATTTTAGCTTGCTTTGACACATTATGATTACAGTCAGTTCATTTATGGGATCTTGATGCTACTTCATTCATTGTTAACTATTGATTTCAAATATTTCCTCTACAGATGTTTACATTTTTAAAGTGGAATGACAATGTTGATCATGATCATGCTATAGGTTTTTCATCATCTAGAAGAATATATGATCATAACATTCTTGGCTTATATGATGATCTGTTGTGCTTTAGGCATCTCATAATTTTTGGACAATGTTCAGCTTGAACATTCTTGGTTACAAGGTTAGGTATACTCAGTTGGTTATTATCAGGAATGATATATTAGTACATTATTTTTGGATTATTGACATCATTATATATTAGTTTGGTTGCTTGGACATCTTGACACTATTTTGTATGCTTCTATAGTATCTCAATTTGATCAGTATACTCATGTCTTTCTAAAGACTTTAAAGCCTTCTTGTTACATTCTATGAACTCACATTTCCTAGAAGCATTGGATACATACTGGGCTCTGGAAATGTCATTTTTTTTATGGCACTAATGTTATTCATTTGGCCTACTATATGGTTTTTTTATTAATAATCACCTTGTAATGTGATTGGGCTTCAAAGAAGGCATATAAAATAAGCCTTATCGGGTCTCATTGCAATTCCATTTTTTTTAAAGAAGGCTGAATTTGATTAATGTCACATGGTAGTGATATCGATAGTATTATGGGTGGAATTATGAAGTTGGCATCTAAAAATAATCAAACCCTACCAAGTTTCCCTAAGCATGTTTTAGAGGTGATATTACTCCTTTCAATCACTTGATTTTTATGACTTGTGTAAAGTTTGATGTATATAATTCTTGGCTGGGTGTAATCGACAACCATCATATGTCTCTATCCTTTTCGGTCTTTGAAAATCATTGGACTTTGAATAAAGTTTACTAAGTGATAATATGGATCGACATACTAGGAGCAATAATCAAGGGATTATTGTGTCGGTCTCCATGGTAATTAAATCATCTTTTTGTGTTGGCCTCCAAGATGATTATTAACAATGGACTTAAATTCATTATAATTTTTTATTAAATCATGTGCATTGTCATTTCAGACTTCAAAGTTTTATCCTTCTTGGAAAATTCATTGAATACATGGTGAAGGTATTGATTAGGGCAGATTTTCTTTCGCTGGCTCTTTTTGCAAAATAGGGTTGGTAACCCTAACCGCTGCCTTTGAGAGAGAATGTAACTACTCTTGCTTTGATGATCTTCTTGTTGTATCTCAACTGACAGAAGGTTAAGCTTACTGTATGAGTTATGCTATGAATTATTGATTGGTCTGACCCTTTTCAATGGTTAAGGGCACGAAGGAGGAAGGAGTTTCAATGGCATTTCCTCTACTGGGTTGGTAGAAGTTTCGTGACAGGTTATCATACATTTTTCTTTCTTCAATTTCGTTCTTATCAGGTATTATCTCCTTCTTTTTGGAAAAGTATTTTATGGTAGTTATTGTTCCATTCTACTCGAATATGGAAAAGAGTTGGTGGGTTCAGATAGGATATCATGCTTTCTCTTTTAGTTTCGTTTTCTCCATCATCAATATTATGGAAAAATGGTTTTTGTTTCTTTCAAGCCATAAAAATATGATGTGTAAAATCGGTTACAATGAATGACAGGTTTTAGCAGTGATAATCTTGTTTTTATCAATGTGGATAAAATGTGTTGTGAAGGAAAATTTTGCTTTGGAAAAATATTGTTTCCACCTGTCACTCATTATGGGTTTTTGAAAACAAATTCATAAGGGTATTGTGTTCTATCAAAACACTTTGAAAAAGACATATGATATTATTGGTGCATACTTTATTATTTTAGTATTTCTGGAATAGATCTAACATGACACCTTATCTTATCAAAAACCTTCATTGAAGGTTTTGTAGAAATATTGTGCACTTTGTAAAAAGACCGTGATTGGGATTGTTCTCTAGTTTTTGGGGTTTTGATTGTTCTTGAAAAACACAAGTGAAATTTTTTGTAATGAAAAAATCTGCAAAGATAATGTTGAGAGATAGCTTTCTTGTTTAATATGTCTAATATTTTGAAGGTTCAATCTGAGAACCTTTAGGATATTAGGGGTATTAGATTGAGAGGGTCTTGTGAGTTGATAAGTAAATAGAGAAATTCTCTGATATATGATTGCACTGAAACTAAATGAGGGGTTGATGCTCCTTGAAATGGGTGTTTCTAAATGAGGGGTTGGTGCTCCTTGAGTGGGTGCTCTGAAATTAGCCTGTAAGGCATTGCATGCAGTGATTTGAAAATATAAGCCAGTATGGCAACAATTTAGGAGTGGTTTTTCTACCCCAGGAGGGTTTTCCACTCGGATAATCTTTTGTCTCTTGGTCTCATTTGTGGTATCTTTACTTCATTGTAATAATGTTGTAATGTTCATTGCTTTACTGTGATACTTCTCTTTTCAATTCTTAATGGTTGCATCCAATTCATGAATGTATTAATCATTGAAATATTGAGAGCATAATTTAGTTTTGTTTCATTTTTTGGCAATTTTTAAAACTGGTTCAAGACATTGAATCACCTCTTAGTGTCATTTTCAATCGAACACAATCTTCTTCAATCTATCAGGTTGCTCGAGAATTTTTTACACTTTTTCTTTAGTGACTTCTTCTTCATCATCATTTGTTGATACCAGATCAAGTGTTTCTGCAATTTTTGTTTCCTTTTCTTCTCCCTTTTCCTTTGTCTTCCACTTCTTTATTTTCGAAGGGGAACATGAATTGATTCTTCTTGTTTTCTCCTTTCTGGAGGAGAATATTAATTCAAATATCATAACCAAATTGGAAACCATACTAGAATTCCATGCATTCATTTTGATTTTAAAATATTCTTTGCAAACCTCTTATTTTTCAGCTAGATAGTTCAGATATCGATAAACTTGTTTCCCAACAGGTGTAGTTGACTTCCACACAAAATTTTATTTCAATGGTAATGAATTCAAAAAATACATCATCAAACATATAACTAGAGATCCAAAGAAAAAATGATAGTTGTCATTCTTTTCCATTGTTATATTTTAGATTAATTGATTTCTCAGTATTCACACAAGTCAAAATCCTCCTTATTCTTAACCATTTGATGCACAACATAAATGGAAATCTTTGAGGTAGAACCTTCCCTATTCCTAAAATAAATCTTATATGAGATGCCATATGCGACATACCTTATTATAGGGTCGATTATAGTGTGAATTATAAGTGCCCTTTGATATCCTATTACCCTAGTTAGGGCTTCAACCTCTTTTTTCTTTATAGACTTCTTGACTAGAATGGGTCAATTATTGCATAATCTTGTTATTGCTGCAATTGATTCTTTCATGATTTCATAGGGTTTTTCAAGGATCATCTATTCACCTTGAATTCTACTTAGAATAGCCTGAACAATGTCCACATTTGAAAAGTATGGAAATTCGCTCCAAATTTCTAATCCCTTGTGCCCTAGATTCTTGACCATTTGCATTTGCTCAACTAAAAGAGAAGTCTCTAGATTCCTAATATTTTCTTGATCAAACTCGTCAATTTATAACTTACTCAATTTTTGTAATTTTTTTCTACACGTGGAGTAAATGTCACCATTGCCTTTGACTCCATTGCTTCAACCTTTTTTCTCGATACTTTTACTTGCCAAAAACCTAACTCTTTCACTTCTCAGCTCATTCATTTCAAAACTAAAAATGACTTCTCAATCTTCCTTATTATCGCTTTTTAGGGTTCCATCATAAAAGATAATTTATCACTCATGACATCATCATTCGTACTTTAATTTTTTAGATCTTTCTTCTGTAAAAGCTGATAGCCATATTATAAAATGCACTGCAACCAAAAATGGTTCTACAAATCCTTTGTATTGCTTGTTTTCTACTGAAATTTTCTTCATTGCCTTTAGAATGAGAATTTTCATCACATATCCTTATGTCATCACATGCCACCTCTTATATCAGGGACTAGATATATTTTTTTGTGACTGCTCCCCCTGAACCATTACTGGATTTAGATCATAGAAGGGGCATTTGCACCGGGTGCAGATACAAGATTCTTTGATTTGTCCTTATTCTCAGGTTCTTCTTTCTTTCTCCAAATCTTTTCCATTTCTCCTCTCACTTCTTCTAGATTTAACTTGTCCTTTTGTTCCAAATTCGGTTTCTTCCCAATTTTTTTGTTACATAATTTTGAAAAATGTCCTAGTTTGTTGCAAGAGTGGCACACAACAAATCTTTGACTATGAGCGTTTTATTCATCTTTTTCCTGTACTAGTTATCCTTGTGTCCAAAAATATTGCACATGTAATAGTAACCTTGTAATGAATGGATTCTTCTACTGGTATTGAATCTATTTATCATTATCTAGCTTCTACATTCAACGGATTTATGTCCAAACTTGTTGCACACATAACATTGTCTAGTAAAGAGTCCAACATTCTGACTTAATCTATTTTGATTCATCATACTTCTACATTTTTTTGCTTTATGTCCAATTTTATTGCATGAGTAACAAAAGAAATTAAAAGATGAGTACCTTTGATTATTAGGTTGTTGGTTGGGTATCCTTTCAGTATTGATCCTTTTGTTCTTGCCTCAATAAATACTTCCTTTCCTTTGACTATTCATTTTGTTGAAACTTGGGTTAGTTTTTGAACTTTGTCCTTCTTCAAGTCCTAGACCACCTTTACCCTTTGCAGGATTCTAAGATGAAATCAATTCATCAAGCAATCCCAAACTTATCTTCAAAACCTTTTTCCTTTTCCAAATCAAATTTAAGAGTTACTACTTCCTGTTCAAGCTTTTCACATTTTTCTATTTTTTGATTGATAATTTCTTTGCTTTGCTCAATTTCCAATTTCAAATTCTCTTCCACATTTTTTCTTTCTTCAAGTGTCATCCTTAGATTTCCAGAAATCTCCTTAGCTTCTTTTAGTTCCTGATAAACTTCTTTGTGCTTTAACTTAAATTTTCAGATCTGATTTCTTAGTTTTTGAATACATTCACCGACTTGCTTGAAATTTTCTTGCAGATCTTCATTCTCAGACTCTAAGGTTTATGTTCTCAATTCTTCATCTAGGTCAGATCCCTTCACCATTTTTCAACCTTCCAAGATCTCCTTCAAGTTGTTAGACTTATTCCAAAGGACCTTGCTCTAATACCAATTGTTGAACAAGACAACTGAGAGGGGGGGCACAAATCAATTGTCATAGATTTAAACCTTAAATTCAATTACTGAAACTAATACATAAACTAATTAAATAATTAACCATCAAAAGACAATGCACAAACATAATAACACCAGATTTACGTGGAAAACCCAATGGGGGAAAAATTGTGGTGAGGATTAACTCACACTATAGAGAATATCAAAACCGATTATAAAAAGGATCACTTCCTGTAATAAGGCTCACTGCTTGGAATAAGGCTCAATCTTGGAATAACCAATCACTGTCCATAGGGCTACAACTTGAATGGCTCATTACCATAGAGATACAAAAGTGATGGCTTACCACCAAAAGTGAACTGATGAATTACATCATTCTTGTGTTGGATTCAATTCCAGATGAAGCTTGATGGAGGTAGTATTGTATATCAATAATCACTCAATAGTTTTGATCTGATCATGCACTTATTGTCTGCACATGCTTAACTTATTTTGATCTTTTGTATTCACAACCTTTTCTACCTATATATCCTTCTTGCATTACCTCACATCCATTCATGTCTTCTATACCATCCATATCATCCATATTTTTCATATCTTTCAAAGAGACATATATGTATATGTATATATCATACTCATCAATTAGGTTGACCAAAAATCCATAGAGTATTGCACATGTTAAATCAGAAAATATCTTCAAATATTTGAATCATAGTTTGTCACACGGTAGAAACCGAACCTAAAACTAGCATACTGGACCACATATAACAATCATCTTCAATGGGAAATAACTTCCGATAAACGAGTCATACTTACACTATTGTGTTGACATCAATGATAACCTACTGAAATTAATGACAACTATTTGATGCAATCTCCAATCTCCAACATGAATATCCTCTTCATTGTTGCAACATGAGATTCTTTGGGATCTTTTTGAAATATAGCCACAAGACAAACTGGATGCATGATATCTGGTCTAGAATTATTAAGGTACAAAATTCCACCAATAATTGATCTATACTTGCTATGATCTATCTTAGAGATTCATCACTCTTTCTCAACTTAAAACCAACAACCATAGGATTACATACTAGTTTAGAGTCATCCATTCCAAACTTGTTCATTAATTCCTTAACATACTTAGATTGTGATATGCATATACCTTTCTTTGATTGCTGATCTACAAACCAAGCAAGAAATTCATCTCCCCACACATTGACATTTCAAATTATTTCTGCATTTCTTCTACAAAATCCTTGCACATATCTTCATTTCCTCCAAAGATTATGTCATCAACATATACCACCACAATCAAGATTTGTTCCCCTTCAATTTTGAAATATAAATTGCTATCTATAGTACCTTTTTCTGAATCCTTGTTGCAACAAGTATGTATCTAACTTTGCATACCAAGCTTTGGGAGCTTTCTTTAGTCCATACAATGATTTATTCAACTTGTAGACCATATTTTCATCTTTTGGAAACTGAAAACCTTCTGGTTGTTCAATGTATACATCTTCCTCCAATTTACCATTCAAGAATGTAGACCTCGCATCCATCTGATATACTTTGAAATCTTTATGTTATACAAAAGCTAAAAACATCTTGATAGCTTCCATTCTTGCAACCAGAGAAATTTTTTCTTCAAATTCTATACCTTCAACCTATGAGTAACCCTTACACATAAGTCTAGCCTTGTTCCTGAAATTTTTTCCATCTTCATTCAGCTTGTTCTGGAATACCCACTCAATACCAACCACATTCTTGTTTTTTGTTATTGGGATCAATTCCCAAGTCAGATTATTCTCTATATTTTTTAACTCTTCCTTCATTTCTTTGACCCAATTTTAATCTTTGCATGCCTCAATCATGTTTTTGGCTCCACGTCAGAAATTAAACAAAAATTCACTAGTTCATATGTCATAGAAAATTTTCTTCTTGTTAGCACACCTTTTCTCTTATCTCCAATGATCTGATGTTCTAAATGATTCTTCTACACATACTTAGCAGTCTTAGGATTCTTTTCTAAGGATTCTTCCTCTTCAACTTCCAACTCTTTTCCTTTGTCTTCAACCTTTTTTTCTTCACTGGAAGTGGTTTCATCATATTCATATCCTTCTATCAATACTAAAATTTTATGTGGTTCTTCACCACTTTGAAACTTGCACTCTCAACAATCTTATTCAATCTCTTGTTGTAACATCGGTAGGCCTTGCTTCTTATAAATTATCCAAGCAAGATTCCTTCATTATATCTTGCATCAAACTTACCTAAGTTTTCTTCATCTCTTCTGATATAACATTTGCTTCCGAAAACTTTGAAATATTTTACAGTAGGGGGTTTACCATACCATAACTCATAGGTATTTTTTTAACTATTTTCTCTTTCTCTACCTATGTTAAGAATGTAAACTATAGTATGAATTGATTCTCTCCAATAGACATCCAAAAGATTAGCTTCCTTTATCATTGTCCTAGTTTCTTCTTGAATTGTTCTATTTTTCCTTTCCACAACTCCATTTTGCTGAGGAGTTCTAAGGGTTGAAACATGCCTCTTTATTCCATGATCTTCACAAAAATATTAAACTCATTTGAGATAAACTCACCACCTCTATCACACCTCAAACATTTTATTTTCAAATTCATTTCAATCTCAACCTTAGCCTTAAATGCTTTAATCTTGTCTAGCGCTTCTAATTTTCTTTGAGAAATGTAACCAAGCCATTATAGAATAATCATCAATTAATAACATGAAATACCTGTCACCACATGAGCTTCTAATTTTGGTAGGTCCACATAGATCTATATGCACTAACTCTAAGGGACCTATGGTAGAATATTCTTTTGTCTTGAATCTTGCTTTTGTTTGCTTTCCAACTTGACATTCTTTGCAAAATGCATTGATAGGCTTTGTAACATTTGGAAATCTTTCACAACATTAGTAGAACTTATCCATACTAGGCTATCAAGATTGACGTTACCTATTATTCTATTCCATAGCCAACTTTCATTAGTTTGAGACATAAAGCACTTTACACCATTACTTTTGAGTTGATAGACATTACCTCCTGTCCTTGTTCCAATAGCAACCAAAATACCTAAGCTTCCTTTTATAATTTCACAAAAATCATTCTAAAATACAAGATCATATCCTTTTCTACACATTTTTCCTACACTTATAAGATTATGTTGGAGACCCTTGATATAGAGAACACCATCTGTATTATGATTTCCAGCAAAACTAATTGAACCTTTTCCACAGATCTTGGTAGATGTATCGTCACCAAACTTAACAAGACCACCTTCATACTTTTCAAGCTTAAAAAGCTTACTCTTACCATCTATCATATGATTTGAGCATCCACTATCGATGATCTAGTAGTTGTTCTCCTCTCTAGCTTGAAAAGTAGTCAACATAGTTCCTTCAATCTTATAACCTATTTTTCGAGCACTTTCCTTCACATATCTTTCAATATTAGTAGGATTAGTTCCAACATTTAAAGAAATTAACAAGCATTCATCACTGTATTCATTATGATAATCTGATTCTTCATCATTAGATACACCAATGTCTTTTTCAACATGATAACTCTGCTTGACAAATTTACCCTTATGATCCTTCTATTTGTCATTAGTAACTTTGATTGGACATTTAGATGAATAATGACCCATCTTTCTGCAATTTAAACATTTGAAAGGTAGCTTACCTATGTATTTTACAAAACCCTTTTTCAATCTCCTCACAAAGTTTTCTTCCACCTCATCAAGATCATCTAGATCTGATCCATCATACTTTTCCACTTGAAGACTTTAAAATCAGTTTCTTTTTTTTTAGTATCTTGAACAAACTCTCTCATTTCAAAAGAAGTTAAAGCACCAAACATCTAATATCTAGAATAATTATGCAAATTCTGAGCTTCCTCAATAGAAGAAACTTTATGACTATAAGCTTTAGGTAGATTTCTTAATACCTTTCTCACAACTTCACTTTCATCCAACTTTCCACCTAGACCATTGATGGTATTGACAACTTCATCAACTCTGCGCATGTAGGCAATAATATCTTCATCTTTTGAAATCCTTAGGGTTTCAAATTTAGCTTTGTAGATCTACATCTTTGCTTGTTTGACCTTGTCATCTCCTTCATAAATTCCTTCCAATTTTGTCCAAACATATTTAGTAGACTTATAGCTTATGACCTTCACAAGTTTTGAATCGATAAGACCACTTAGGATTGCATTCCTTTCTTTTCCATTGTTCTCATATTCCTTGATCTCATCATCAGTTGATGGTCCATTTGAAGGCATAGTATAACCTCTCTCAAAAAATTGCCAAACACCAAATCCAAGGGAGACTAAGAAAGACTCCATGCTAGCTTTACAGTAGGTAAAGTTTGTTCCATCAAATAAGGATCTTTGACACCTTTGATGTGCACCATCTGGATCTACCTCAAGTGGTTAAGCTTCTTCCTAGGAACCACAACTTTGATACTAGTTGTTAGATGCAGAAGCCAACTGAGAGGGGGGTGAATCTTTTGTATAATTTTAAAACATCAGAAACCCTCATTGACATTTAGATTTGCATTAGTTATTAAACCATTATCCACCATTAAACCCTTAACATGCATTAACAAAATGTAAACATGTAAATCAATAATGAAAACACATTAAACACATAAGAACACTAGATTTACGTGGAAAACTGAAGAAGGGAAAAACCATGGTGAGGATTAGCTCACTAATATATGAATTGCAACACTGAATACAATAAGGCTCGCTACCTAGAAAGATAAAGAAAGGCTCACTGTCCAAAAGAAAGAAGAATGAAGAAGGGGTGGTTCACTATCAATTTGAATTGCTAACAATGCATCTCGCATATGTCAAAGGTACAATTCCATTGAAGCACAAACAACACATGTCAAACAAACCAAAATGTAGACACCTTTTTCTCACTGTATTAGGAAGTCATAGGCATTAATGCTCGTACTCAGAACAAAACACTTGATCACTTTTGCATCTTTCACATCACACACACTTCACATAATCCAAACAAAAATTCTCCTTGCATTTATACCCTCAGTGACCTAAGATAATTTCAATTAGGTCGGCCTTAATGAAACATATAAACCTCAATTATGCAACACCAAATAGGTCAACACTAAGAATTTCCACAACATAAATAAGTGAAGCCAAACCATGCCACTACTTAATTGGGACCCAAATCTATAGAAAAACTCTTCTCAACACTTCCTTAATCAACAATTATCCTTTGTAATTAGTGCTAGCATGTTAAGTTGGCCAAATCCACACTAACACCAACAAGCGACACCAAACATGATTCTCAAGGTCTAGAAACATGTCATAGACCACATAGTGATACCCCATGACATCCATACAACATCTCAGAGTAATCCAACACCATCATAAACTACTGCAACCACCTGAAACAGAAGAACACCTTCACTTTGTGCAACTAGACATACTAGCATAGACATCCAACATACCAAACAACCTTGTGAAAGAACTCAACACCTAAAACTTCAAGAGAAGGAAGATACAACCATTAAAAGAATATTACCATATCCACAATATGAGAAGCTTCATTACGGAGAAATGTGAAGAAATTTCATCTCTCCTAGACAACACTACTTCACAGTTCACACACTAGTGAACACAACTTCTTTTGTCACATGATCCAGAACCTAAAACTCTACATATAATGCCTCAAAACACCTCTGATTATCAATTCCAAACTGCATGAGCATAGCTACAATATAGAAGAAATGTGGAGAAAAACATTGAACACCACCCTGACACACAAAACTTTATTTTATTCAAATTTTCTCAAAAGAATTTAGAAACTAAGCATCACAAACACCAACTCAACATCTACAACATTACTAAAACCTTTGCAACATCTCAACCATACAAGAGATTTATATCCACAAGAACTTACTCATCATTTCTACATTAGAGGTTGACACCAATGAAAATACTAATGACAACATAATGCAACCAACACACTTGAACACACTTGCTTCCTCAGGTGTTGACATCAATGACAACACAAGTTTCCAATAGGCCTTACATGAGAAATAAGTGAATTGTTTGTGTTCCTCCAAAATAAAACAATCAAGTTTTAGTCGCAAAGCTTATGACTAATGAAAATATATTAATCTAGCTCATGCAATGAAAGGGTTCCATGCTTATAAAGAATTAAGGGATTGTGTTAATAGATATATAGTTAACTATTATTTTTCGAACATATGATGATTCATTATTTTATTGTAACTTTAGTAGAATTAGTTAGGCCATGCTCCACTATTATAAAATATTATGTATTGAATCATCAGTGGAAGAGGAAAAGATTAATAGACATTAGACTTAGTGGGTGCTTCTCAAAACCGAATGAATATTTGATAACTATGTATCTTGATTTTTGTAATTTATTCTGAATTCAACAATGTAGATAGAGTGACATTATGTACTAGCATATTTGACTTTCAATTCTTTCTTTTTAATAATGATATATTTGTGTCAAGCCAATGCTTATTTATTTTAATGAATAATGCTTATGAATGGTTTAAAATGATTCATTTTATATGCTCTTCGTTGCTATAAATCAACACGATATTTTGAACATAAAATATTTATGTCAATTTGATATCAATATAGAATTTATCATTCGATATATCACCTTAGAATATTTTTAGTAAATAAAAATATCTCTTCTATTTTTCTCTCCCAAAAATTTAGAGAATTTAGTGAAAATCATAGGAACAACCTACTTCTAAAATTTTGAATTTATTCTACAAAAGAAATCCCATACTTGCAAGAATTCTCATTCTTGGTGTTGGCTTGTGTGTAGGATAACTATTGCATACAAATATAAACATCAACAATATTATCTTGGTGTATGAAATAGTGCATCCATTGAAAATAATGACTTTGGATATGTCAATTTCATCAACATTAATGAGGTTTTGAGTACCCCCACTATTTATAAGCACAATGATCTATTATTTGGATAACACTCCATGAAACTTCTTTGAATGATATTATGGTGCCCTAGAAATAAATACAAGTGTACCATAATTTGCACAAATTTCAACATCTAGCTTCTTTAGACTTGTTGTAGCTTGAGACCTTGATGATTTAAATTTCCATAAAGTACTACCTTAATATGATGGAATTATCCTTTACCAAGACATTGATGACTTGGTTTTGACGACTCTTTGTAAGAGAAACATAACTTATTTCTTCCAATATAATTTTTTGTGGGATCATATAATATTTTGGCTATAGTATGGCTATCTAAGGGTATGATTAAAAGCCTCCTTTCTAAAATTCCCATTATTTGATCTAATAGTAGGTATTTTGGATGAGATGAAAGCTTTTTCTTTGGTACCAATAACTTAAGTTTTTAAGTCCTCTTAATAGATTCATGGATTTATGATTGCACAAAAGTATTAAATAGGACCTTAAAGGCCTCAAATATACTTTAAAGAAAGAAAAAAGTTATATATTTTAAAACAATAAGTACTATTACTACAATCCTTTGAAAATATACCAATAGTTGTCTACTATATCATAGAATTTCAACTATTATAGGTCTCTAAAATGGATCTTATCATCTTTCCTCGCAAACATATCAAACAATCATTGACTCAACTCTTCATATAGTGATAAGACTATAAGCTTAAAAGTGATTAGTCCATGGCATCATGATACATGAGTAAATCCCTCCAATTGAAGGGTAGCAATATGATTTCCTCCTCCTCATACATCATACTCAAAGAGAATTAAGTATTTCTCTTCTATATCCAAGCACAAGCTAAACATTTGTTGGACCCATCACATTAAGTAACTATGGAACTTCATATGCAGAGGACCTTATGAGTATATCCTAATTGAGCCTTCTCTTATTCTTAGAATTATTTTTATCTTGAAATAATTATTTTTATATATAAGATATCTATATAAAATTAAAAGTATTCACTATATACTCTATACTTTAGATGGAGGGTGGCCAAATATTAATCCTACTAATCAAATATTTCCCCTTTTGGTTGATTTTCCACTTTCTTAAAAAAAAGGACTTTCGATAGCCTAAAATCATTGGGAAATATCAAAAAACATTCCTAATTTTTTACTATAGTAGAAGATAATCCTTTAAATCCCAATTACCAAAGGGAGTATTCATGGGAATTAAACTCAATGTTTAGAATTATTTGGAAAAATATTAATTTGATTTTCTACTACCTATCTCTTATAGACTAATCACTTTTCTCTATCTTTTATTTCCCCCTCTTCACCTTTATCTATATTATGTGCTAGAGTAGGAATTTTTCAAAGCTTTCTTTCCTCTCTCCATATATATCTTGTCTCCTTGTAATTGAGTACAATCAAGATTTTTTTTATCATTCTATAGGCTATCAAGATCATGGCTCTAATACCACTATAATGACCTCAAAAAATATATATTTTTGATCACCAAGGTCTTATGAGGGTGAGGTGAGAGCATATAGTGACTAAATATTATTAGTCAACACTTGTTAACCACTAAGATCCCATGAGGTCCAAATGTGGAAGCATATGGTGAATGAATAATCATTTTTATATATTATTTAAATAAAAAACAATGCTTGAAATATGCAAACATGAATTGCATGAACAATACAAGTATCTTGGAGCAAAAAATATATTCAAATATATTAGAATATCATCAAATAGACAACATATAAATATAAAATAAATCAACTATTACGAGATGTTTCAAGTATAAATTCTTGGTGGAAAATAAAATAAAATCACACATAAATACAACCTTTGAGTGAGATTTTCCTTGAAAAATCAAAGAGGTTTCATCCCTCAATCTCCAAACCCAAGGTTTTTCATCTATGAATTGATAATTGAACACGAGACTCAAG
Source organism: Sequoiadendron giganteum (assembly GCA_007115665.2). Classification (NCBI taxonomy): domain Eukaryota; kingdom Viridiplantae; phylum Streptophyta; class Pinopsida; order Cupressales; family Cupressaceae; genus Sequoiadendron; species Sequoiadendron giganteum. The sequence goes on from CM021100.1 coordinate 212,222,453, forward strand.
CTAAGATAAAAATTAGATGAAAATAGCATCTCTCTAAGTCCAACAAGCTCCTCAATAAATAACACTAGACAGGCACAACTTTGAACACCTAATTTTCTCTCTCCAAAATAGCACTTAATAATTAACGATATTCCCTCTTCAAAATAGTCCCAACTTTATCATGAATGTCAACTTCTAACTTCTAATTAATAAGCTATCATAAAAAAACATTCAAAGTGTCTCAATGGTTATAATTATCTTTTATGGAACCCACACCCCCATATACATGAAGTATTCTATAATTTATTATTTTATTGGTTACTTTTATTTCCCCAAACATGGCTCCTTTATGAAAATTATATTTTTATATCCTTATTAAGCAAATAAAGATAGGCCACCACTTGTAGCGGAGTTGGCTAGGGCTTGGAGTTTGCATCCCTCAAAGTCACAGGTTTGACTTCGCTTCGTAGTGGGAAAGGTGAGGGTCAGTAATATTGTGCCAGTTCCAGCTTTGTTGACCCGGGGTATAGGAATGGACTTTACTGGGAACCTTTATATATAGGCTTATAGCCTCTTGCTTAAATAAGAAAATAAAGAAAACAAAGATAGGATCCATGTAAGGTAATAAATTAAAAGGGGCATTACATAGTACTCTAAATCTTTGAGAACATGAGAACTTTTTTTTGAGAGCAATAACTTAGAAACAAGTACTCTAATAGACACTTTCATTTTTCAATGTTAATAAATATAATTTATCTTTGAAGTCACTTCTTTCTTGTAGAATCATCAGAAATCTCTTAAATTATCACTCATAAAATTCATAAAAATTAATAATAGCACCTAAATATGTTATTAAATGATTGATAAATATACATATGTTTAGTCCTATTGACCATATACTACACAAATGATTTAAAAACATAAACGTACAATACATTACAATAAAATTATAAATATTTATACCTATCAGCAATTTAATAAAACCTTTAAATTGTGTTCAACTTCAAATGTCCTCTCCACCACCAGGGGATAATAAGACTCTTACGCCCCTCTTCAACTTTCCTATTGCCCTCGTCTTTAAGTTAAGAGACAGCATTAAAGTTTTTCTAATGTTCATCATTTCCGTGACCGTTCTTTGATTGAGATAGAAACACGAATGTATTTACTGATAGATTATAATTGAATAGTTTAATATATTGAATTCGACAAATTTAACACATAGCCGTCTTAGCTCAGCTGGTAGAGCGCGTGGCTTTTAACCACGTGGTCGTGGGTTCGATTCCCACAGACGGCGAATTAGTTAACTTTTACGGGCAATACTGCAGCGAGTTATTAATGCCAGTCTGGTGCTTTCACGGGTTTTCACCCTTTTGTAGCCGACTTGAGTGATTTAATTTTCGAACGTAATTCTACCAACGAACTTTTCTGGATTGATCCCATTCGTCTCTCGCAAGTCTCTACCAGAGTCTATTGGATTGTTTAAAGATCTATATACAAACATTAAATATTTAAGTATATAGATTTAGGATTTATATTGTATTGTATAAAGTTGTAATTGTGAAATTTTTGTTTTTCATTTAGTTTTGCAGTTCATCATGATATTTTTAAGTTGGTTTAATAGTTAAAAAAAAAAAGGATTTTTGAAAGAGAAGTCTCAATTTTGAATCTTATAAGGGTTATGGTAGGTATATCTTATATTTGAAGCATAGTTAAGGGTCTCCTACATATTATGAGAATGAGGTAACCCCATATGTTGTAAGTCACTTGTACACCCCAAAACTAGGTGGATTCACATTGTGGACTGTAAAAAGATTTTTCTTTCCCTTAGATGTATATATTGGTGGTGACATTTTTTTCTTCAAATTGGGTTCATTTCCCTAGCTTTTACCCATCTCTATATACACATATTCCCATATGTTTAGCCCTTGCCTTATCCTTATATGCATATAGTCTTATATATTCATCTTATGCATGCACCTATTACACTTATTCATATGCCTATCTTCATATAGTTGTTGTCCACCTAGATATGACCATTTCTTATCTACGATTAGTTCTAGGGTATTTATTACACTTATTCATACACTTATGTCCATATACTTGTTGTCCTCCTAGATATGATCGTTTCCTACCTGGGGTTAGTTCTATGGTTGCAAGGGAGACTTCACAGTTACAAACTCGACTCTTTCCTTTCTAAAATTTAAATTGCCCCCCTTTATTTTCTCACCCTATTTTGACTGAGTACACATTTTGCTAAATTTGTGTTATGTTCTAGCATCTAAAGACATTCATTTGCATTTCCTTTCATCATCCAAGATTCACAAGTTCTCTCTCATTCTGGAGCATTACAAGAACAATTAGTAGCAATTTTTTGAATTTGTTGCACTAAAACTTGTAACAAATTTGGATACATCATTCTAAGGCCCTTGGTATCTTTGATCTTTCACACATAATTAATGGAGCTAACCTAAAAGAACACTTATCCTTGCGACACAAAAAAAACCTTCTAAGGTATTTCTAAATATCACCACCCTAAGATATTAGAAATGAAGTATAATAGATGAAGATCAATTAAGTAAACTATAGAGTAGAATTCCCATTGTGTAGGGTCAAATTTAAAGCCAAAGGACAAATTCATGAAAATAGATTTGAACTGAATTACATACTTGGTATTTGACCTCATATCAACCTATCTAGGGTTTCTCCTTTTATTTCAATTTAGGTTTTTTATACCTTTCCTACTTTGTGGTTAAAATCATGCCCTAGAAAGCATAAAAACTATCAAATTAGGGAGATAATCCTCTCAAATTCGAAGCAAAATTGTCAATTCCATAATGATTTCTCCAACTATTATAAGTAGCTATTATAATTTAATAGGGATTGAATGGTTACATTTTATTAGTAAGTTATATATTTCTCTAGAAGAAAGTATTCAAATTATGCACACATAATTGAGCATAACACCAAGCCTATGATACACTTAAACATGAATTGGTTCGAAATATAACAAGAAGATATTATTATTGATTTACAATATACCATTTCTTGAATATAGATGGTCCAATTAATATTACCATAAAATAAATAAAGAATTATACAATGATGATGATATTTTACAAGAATTTAGGGGACAAGCACATAGACATTTATTTGCATTATCTTAGTTTGTTCTTGTAGAAAGGAATGTGATTGTGCAAAGACATAATCATCCTACCCTATGTAGGAAGCCTAAGGTGATTAGTAGTAACTTGACATACTAGCTTTGAAAACATATACAAGAGGAGATCATAAGAAGGGTTTGAAAGACCCATTTTTAACCTCTAAGAGGGAATTGATTTTCATATATTTCCTAAACCTATAAATAGTAAATGAACGAAAAAAGTAATCCATCTTCCCCAACCATAACATGAATAGTTTCTACCACTTTTCAAGAATCCACTTTGCATGCTATAGTTCTATTAGTTAATTTCTAACATGTAAATCACTACAAATCATGGCACAAAAACCATTGAACCCTTGAACTATTGGCATTGGACCTCTTGCACTAGGTAACCAGCTCCATGATCTATTTCATGGTTCTATGAAAAAGTAGTTTGAATTTTAAAGTGATGGAAAGGTTACCACAAATGGCCAAATCAATTCCTTCTTCATTTCATGTACAATCTTAGGAATGCAAAATGAATATGTAGAATTACTACTATTCATGGAGTCTCTAACTAATGTTTTAGTAGAATAGTTTTATCGCTTAGAACACATGTATATTCCTTCTTAGGAGGTAATGAAAAGAAAGCTCATATAACATTTTAAAAGTGTAGATGGTGAACACTCCCTACTAGCACAATTAACACAATTGAAGAAAGAAATGCATGAATCAATTTGCAAATTTGTAGCCAATTTTAACAAGATTGTTAATAAAATTGAGAAAGAAAAAAGTCTTATAGAAAAAATAAAAACATTCTTCATAAATGTATAACCTCTTTACATTAGCTTCCATTTGTGAAGGGAAAGAGTTGCTAACTTAGATACTACCTAAACTATGTATAGAGGTTGAAAATTATCTAGACTTACAATGATCAAGTGGAAGAAAGGGATGCAAACTAGTAAAAAATATAGCCACATCTTATACTAATCCTATAGTACAAAAGTTAGAAAAATATTCAATTTCTTTAGGAAAGTTGATTCCATATGTACAATAGAAACCTCCATACCAAGATGTTCTAATAAAAGTTTTTGTAAAACCTAATATTAATAATAATGCATTATGGTTACCACCTCCAACAAAAGGGCTTGCTCTAAAGGTGTCAAATACAATTGGATACAACAATAATTCAATGTGTAATTTTTATTTGACCATTGATCATGACAGTCTCTAGTGTTGTGAAATGCATCTATTTATATAGATGAGTACCTATTATTTTGCACAAGATAAATACAATACTTCTTCTTCTTAAAAAAAGAAAAGAATTGGAAAGACATAACATGGTCTAGTACCCTTTCTTTCTTTTGAATTTTGTATCTAATTTTTTTCTTATATGAGTAATTTTTTTAGTTTTTATTGTTGTTCTCCATTGATCTCTTTAATCCAAGAAATCCTTCATTTTTAACGTCCAAGGTTCAACACTTTGACCATTCAACTTCTTTATATCAATTATAAATGTACTTGACCTAAATATTACTATATAAATCTAATAATATATTCATTACACTACTATGATACCCTACATATTACTTGTATTTCATTGAAACACCACCTTAGCATCTCATAACTTCATGAAATAATTATAGACCATATTGAATAACCCTCTACCCTATCAACATACCAAATTGGCTTCAACAATATCTTCCATTACATTTAAATATTTGTAGCGAGATTAAATGTTTTTTTATTGTGTACAAATATTTCACAACATTTATAGTAACAGATGGTAGATTTCTCATTCACGAGGAAGAATGAGTCAATCCATCAGGCAATGAGGTAGTGGTAGAACAAAAAATATTAATATTCAAACCTAAAAATTACCATATGTTGTCTCAAAACTAACTAAAAGATTATATGTTTTCTCACCAAAAAAATACACTTTATGTTTCTCTATGTTATCTTAAAGAAACATGTTATTTCTCTGACCAATAAGATAAGGGTAGAAAAAAAAAATTAATATACAAGCCTAAAAATTACCACTTATTGTCCCACAACTAACTAAAAGATTATATAATTTTTTCTCATCATGACGAATACACTTTGCTTTTTCTCTATGCTATCTTAAAATAAAACATGTTTATATTTCCATTGATGTCATGACAACTTATTAGCAAGATTAAAAAGCTAGCCTAAATTAAGTTAATAAGTGTAAATTGTAGTCAAACAAACATGACCATTCACTGGTTTCAAAAAATAACTACCTCCCTTAAAAAATGTACTCCATAAAAATATATTGCACCTGTGTTGTTAGAATAAGTGGATTAATTAGAAAGTAAACTAACACACCAATGAAACATTAGATTGAAAGAAACTAATTTAGAAAAGACAGAAGCAAACTCTAAAATGATAGCAGCTTCTTCATATTTGTCCCATCATCCTCTATCTCCAAGGATTTGATTAAATTTACTGGCTCTCAGTTTTGTAAGCAACAACTTGCTGAAATGACAACTTAGGAGAATGAGATTGATTGAAAATGCATGTCCATTGCTAATGATTTAAGCTATGAAATTGAATTTGAAATGCTATGATATTGCTAAAATGCTGAAATGCTGATTCGAATGCAACTATAGCAACTACATATGAAATCTACTTATGAGAAGGCTGTATTTATAGATATTTCGAAGGCAAGAATCTAGTTGGCAGAGATCAACGGTTGAAATTCAAACTTGTCAAGATGAACAATGAGAGATTAAGAAGTTGAGAGAAAGGTGGAAGGTTGAGAGGAAAGTGGAAGAATGTTTTCAACCCACGAAACTATCTTCATTCAAAAGTGGAGACAAACATGGCATTTGTCTTTTCATTAATTGAAAAGTTAGTTGAAATTTGAGGATAAATGCTAATTAATTTATTTAATTACATGTGACATGTGCAAATGGAAGTTTCCAAAATATAATAAATTAATATTTAATTATGTGAGATGTTAGATGGATTAGAAGAATATTCCATAATTCGAATTTAAACATTCAAACTTTAGAAACGAAATGATAATTAAATAAATAAATTATAAATTTTATTTAGTTTAATTTAGAGGAAAGTAGCAATAATTAAATAAACTTATTTATTTAATTAAACTAGAAGAATTGGAAAAATGAACAATATAAATAATTAAATTTATTTATATGTAGATGACTTTAGAATTTTAATTAAATAATTCATATTTAATTAATTAACGGGTTTGAATAACCATGACCATTTTTAGATGTGTACATTTTGCGCCTCTTTGAAGTGATGTGTTTTACACATTGCTTTAAAGAATTTTGCCCTAGAATTTAGAAATTACTGATGCTATATGCCCCCTTGAGAGATAAATCGTGCGTTTTGAATGATTTGAAAAGATTTCATTTGATCTTTTGAAGAGAAAAATACCGATTTAGCTCTTGAAATAGTATATTGCAAAGTAAAAATAAAAATAATTTTTCCTTTTTACCCCCTTAAAAGGTGGAAAGGGTGAAAATTCATTGTCATTTGAATAGTAACTTGTGAGAATTTTTAGAGCTCTGAGAGATAAAAATGAGATGTCAATCCATTATGAGCGCCACCAATTTGAGCGAGCCCACCGTCATTAGAGACCAACCGCATATGGCCTTCCGGTAAGTTGATCTAATCCTCTTTTTCAAATTTGTAGTGAATTTTTGTATGATTTTTTTGTTTTTTGGATTTTTGGATTTTCTATTTTAGTGCATAGGATTGTGGTTTAGCGCATGCGAGCCGTACTTTAGCGCATAGGCTAGCTAGAGTAGTGCATAGATGCAAAAAATTAGTGCATAGATTTGTAGATTAGCGCATAGACAAAATGGCACATAGGAAAAGCGAAGTAGCGCATCCAAGAAAACTACCCACATAGGATGCTACTTTAGCGCATAGGATGACTGTTTTAGTGCATCCACTTGATAGAATAACCCATAGATACTTTAGCACATTCAATGTCTATTTTAGCGCATCCATGGATTAAAGTCACACATACATGTTTTGGCACATCGATTGACTGTTTTAGCGCATCAATGGGTTTTTGCCGAATTTCAATTTTTGAAGAAAAATTGATATGCACTTGATGATTGTTGCTAGATTCTAGACAATTGATTTTATGCTATTGAATAACATCAAGAATAGATTAGCTTGATTTGATAAATTTGTCTTCGTGTTTGAAGAACAAATAGTAAAGATAAATTTGCTTTCCTGCTTGAAAGACAAATAGATGGTAGATTTTCTTTCCCGATTGAAAGACAAATAGATAGATGTTGAGTCAATTGACTGTTAAATTTGTTTCCATGCGATATGAAAAACAAATGGTAGAAATGATAGATAGATTTTCTTTCATGATTGAAAAACAAATAAGATTTGATTTGATTGAGCTGATTGCCTGTTTGATACTAATGATGAACTTGCTTGATGTACTGAATTGATTAGAGATTCCTGGCTGATTGATTTGTATGATTGCTTGATGATTTTATAAAGGAGGAATTTAACCTCCTCTAGATTAGAGAGAGATTTCCTCACACTTGGGAGATGGTTCCTTAGCTGTCTCAGGATGATGTAGAGATCATATACCACTCTGGGTTGAGTCCACTATTGAGGATCCCGCAGTATCGGGTCAACAGGGCACTGTTGGCTGCGTTAGCTAAGAGATGGCATAGCGAGCATAACGCCTTTCATCTATCCACAAGAGAGATGACTGTGACTCCAGAGGATGTATACAGGATTCTGAGTATTCTTGTAGTTGGTGAGCTTGTGATCTATGATCACAAGGAGATTGGGGGGACTGATGCACTGAGATGAGTCTTCCAGGATCCTCATACCGGTGGGTATGAGATTTCCTGGAAGGAGATGGTGGAGAGATATGCCCCACTGCCTTCAATTTTAGCAGGTTTCATCGGTGGTTTCCTTTATCCTGATCGTAGGTCAAAGGGACTATAAGTTGGGTGGGGTTGGATCTTGGAGGACATGCTTCTCCATCGTACCAGATATGTATGGGGGTCCTGCATGCTTTCCCATCTATACCACGATCTTCATCAGGTCGTGTACACAGATGAAAATATTTTTTCATGCAGAGTTACTCTTTTATAGATATGGGCATGGGAGTGGATTGTGATCACTCATCCTCTTGGGTTTCCATATGTTTATGCCTACACAGGTCCCCTTGTCCAGCCGAGGCTAGGCAAGTTAAAGTGCTGGCGGAGGGTAATGGATGAAATGGATACCGTCATCTAGAGACCGCATCTTGACTGTGACCCCTGGGAGGTAGATGATATAGAGCTTCCTTTTTCATGAGATCAAGATACCTGATTGGGTGCACCTCGTTTATCATTGAGCGATTTCTAGTTATGTGGGCCCTAAGACAGTTTGGACTAGTACAAATGATGCCACAGGGTGTGGCACACTATGCCAGGTGCCAGGAGGATGTGGCAGAGTGGGGTCCATTCATGACCTAGAGGATTCTAGGGTAGAGTATGCAAATTTATTGTCGGATCATTAGGCGATGCACCCAGAGGTGATAGATGCAGGGATGATGGATGACTACACAACTTTCTTTTACACTCATCCCTTTCCGAGGTTCACCAGCCCAGAGGAGCCTGCCCCATTGTTGGGAGGACCAGCTATACAGTGAGGGCAAGGACAACCACAAGCGCAGGTAGTAGGGCAGGCATAGGGAGAGGCTTAGGCAGGGGTACAAGATGCAGCAACCATGGATATTGATGAGGAGGGGGATGAGGGGGATGACTCTGGTAGCCTGGATGATAACAGTGATGGCAGTGGGGATGATGGAGCTAGTGGGAGTGGAGGGCAAAGGTTTTTCTTTGATGTACCCTTCAGTACGAGGCCACAGACAACTAGAGTGGTGGATCAACCGAGTACTTCGGCTCCATGGGTTATTATCAGGGCTCCCTCGCAGGGACAAATGGATGCCTTGTAGGCAGAGGTTTAGACACTTTGGAGTCAATTAGTACATGCATAGGGGATGATCAGCTAGCTATAGGCACAGGTTATACAACTGCCACCTCCTGACCCATAGATAGCTCAACTTACGATAGAGTGAGACAACTTTTGGAAGAGATGCATATAGGCTGAGGGGGTAGCTGAGAGACTCCTGAGATCAATCAAGAGCACCTCTATTGGAGAGGTTGTAGTGGAGGTATTGGAGACTGCTTAGAAGGTTGAGTATTATAGGATGAGATACTTTGAGGCAGTGCCGCTTGAGAGGAGGATTGCCTTCACACAGTCAGGTACTTGGTCTCAGACCCATTCACACAGTCATTCCAGGAGTGCTACTAAGAGTGTGGGTCAGCCGATCAGATGAGAGCTCAGAGCTTTTGGGAGCAGAGATCCAACAAGACCTACTACCTCAGGGGACAGTAGCAGCCATGCACCATGACCAAATGCTCCCCAGTGATGAGCATTTTGACACATTTATTCATTGTATTTGATATATCTTGTTGAAACATTTGATATCCTTGTATCTTTGGACTTTTTTTTTTATGAGATTTATGAGATGCAGTGGTGATTTGATTATGCACGTTTTATGGATGATTTATGATGTATATGATGTAATATATGTTATGATGAAATGATTTCGAACATGATGAAAAAGTGATATAAATGGATATGCAATGAAATAATTAATGAAATGTCCTAAAAATGATATTCTTATGAAAATGATATGTTGTAAACTAAATGGAAACCTAAAAAAATGATAAAAAAGTGATAAATGGATATGCAATGAAATGATGAACTAAATGAAAAGTTATGATGAATGTATAAATGAGATGATTATGAATATGTAATTTTTATTGAATGATATGCACATGATATGAAAGTGGGATATGAATAATGATTATGATGATGATAATGAATTGGTGAACTAATGATAATGATGTAATAATATGATGTAATGAATATAAAAAAGATAACCTAAATGATGATGTGAAATGAATGAAATGGATGCAATCTTATTATCAATGTATATGTATGTAAAATGATGTGAAATGAATGCAAATGTAAATGTTATAAAATTATATAATAATGAGATGAATGATTAAAATAATGACTATGCGTATGATATGTAAAGACGGATAATGATCATGATGAACTAAATGAGATCGAATAAAATGATAATGAAATGATATGGTGTGAAATAATGCAATGAATGATAATGATAACTAAAATGAGTGATGGTGAAATGATATGTAATGAATGATAATGGAATGAGATGCCACAAATGTCCAAATTTACTCAATTGTTGTTTTGAAAAGATATATGAAATTTTTACCAACCTTCAAAAATCTACTTTAGACATCCTTCAAAATGCAAACCTAAATGAATCCTATAGTCCTAGAATGTAATAACGAATCATTCTCCTATTTGTCAGTCCATGCCGCACTTGATTTTCATCATCGAGTCTTTTGATATGTTGAAAGTTAGTACAAGCATCAAGGGGTATGTTAGCACCAATGATGACCTAAATACTGCTTTCATGATGTTTGATATAGAAAATTAATACAAGCATTGAGGTATAATTGAACCAAGATGACCTGAGTATTGTTTGCATAAATAGATAAAAGTTAACCATTTTCCTATGCAAATTCCGAAATGTCATCAATGATACATCATAGAGCATGTCCCATGAATAATTTGCACAATACTAATGATTAGCTTACAGATAGCAAGCAAAGAAAATCACACTCCTTCCTTGTGATTCTAGTTCAGTACATCATTGAACCACTCCAAAGTATGATGTCATCAAATATCAAAACAACAATTCAACTTATGCTTTAAGTTTCTCATTCATTTTATTCAGATTAAGATCATCCAATTTGTTTTAGTTATCTGTCAAATAGTTGTATAGACTCAGTTTAATTGGACAATTTTGTTGTTTCCTGACATTCTGATTCTTAACACATGTTGTTATTTTCCTGCTAGAGAGCTCCAAGAAGCGAATTGCACCCCCTTTGTGATCCTATAGTTTGATTCCTGTTAGACACAACTACTGCTAAGGATAACCCTAATAATCAAGCCATGATGAAATCCTTGTCGTCTCAACGAGGATGTATGATACAAATGTAATGTCTAGGAATGTATGTGATGCCGATGAAAGATGGATATGCAGGATGTATCCTAATAGATGAGAGAGTCAAACAAAATCACAAAAAATGTTGTTTGCCAGGGTTTGATCATTTATTTTTATTGCACTTTTCCTGATTTTATGATTTTTTCTATTGTTACCAAGACACGCCTGTTTGCCAGGTTTTCATCAAGGCAACGATTTTTTTGTATTTTTGCTCTTTTTAATTTTTTTGTATTTTGCGCATTTTGATTTTTTTGTATTTTTTGCTCATTTTGAATTTTTTGTATTTTTTAAAGACTTTTTATATTGTTTTTGATATTTTTTTAGGCACAAAACTTCTTCAGATGAATGTTGTTGGTTGGATCTTCAAATAGGTCCCCTTCTGATGTTGACAACTGATATGCCCCCGATCCATATGCAACAATGATAACAAACGAGCCCAACCAATTAGGTTCAAACTTTCTTTTCTTCTCTCGATCCTACTGATTATGAGGGTTTTCTTTGAGAACCAAGTCACCCACTTGAAAATTTCATGGTTTGACTCTATGATTGTAGCTGCAGGACATAACTTGTTGATATCCTTTTAAATGATTAACGGTAGTTTGACATCGTTCATCAAATAGTTCCAGCTCTTGCAACCTTGATACTCTGTAGTCTTCATCATTGATTAACCCCTTTAGTGATACTTGAAGTGAGGGAATCTTAACCTCCAGTGGTAGAATAGCTTCTACTCCATTAACCAAAGCATAAGGAGTAGCACCTATTGGTGTGCAAATACTTGTTCTGTATGCCCATAATGTTGGATTTAATTGGACATGCCAATCATGACCTGCTTCATTTACTATTTTCTTCAAAATCTTCAGAATTATTTTGTTTGAAGCTTCAGCTTGACCATTCCCTTGTGGATAGTAAGTTGTAGAGAACCTGTGTTGGATGTGAAATCTTCCACATAGTTCATCAACATCTTGATTTATAAAGGGTCTTCCATTGTCTGTGATAATGGAGTTGGGGATACCATATCGACAGATGATATAGTTCAAAATGAATGAAGAGATTTGTTTGCCAGTAACACTTGTTAGGGGAACAACTTCAATCCACTTAGTAAAATACTCAGTGGCTGTAATGATGAATTTATGTCCATTTGAAGATGATGGGTGTATCTTGCCAACCTGGTCCAATCCCCACTAAGTGAAAGGCCATGTTGTGGTGAAAGCTTACAATTCCTGAGCATGAGCATGAATGAGATTCCCATGAATTTGAACTTTTGCACATTTCTTCACAAAGATGAACGATTCCTTCTCCATGGTCAGCCAGTAGTAACCCAATCTAACAAGTTTCTTTGCTAAGGTTATTCCACTTGAGTGTGTCCCACAAATTCCACCATGTACCTCTTGTAAAGCCTTTTCTGATTCATTGCATTCGAGACATCTAAGGAGGGTACCATCTAGACCATGTCGATATAAGATGTCAGCAATTAAGGTGTAACGAGAGGATTGACGAATGAAATTTCTTTTTTGATTTCTAGACAAATCTACAAGTAAAATAGTATCCTTTAGGTAAGAATAAATTTGGCCATATAAGGGAGAATCAGAACTAGTTAAGTGGCAAATGATTTGAATTTCTGGATTTTCATAGGTGGGAGAAAACAATTGTTCCACCAGGAAATCATATCATTCTTGATTCTGTGACAACTAGAGTAGAGATGCGATTGTAGCCATTGTATCCACTACTTTATTATCAATACGTGGAATTTGTATGAACTTGATATCAACAAAGTATTTCTTGAAATCATCCACCATCCTTTTGTAAGGTATCAAATTTTCATCCTTAGTGTGATATTCATCATTGATTTGATTTATAACAAGTTGTGAACCACCAAAAACTTGAAGTTCTATGATTTTCTAGTCCATTGCATTCTCATGCCAATTACTAGTGCCTCATACTTAGCTATGTTGTTTGTGCAAGGGAACATTAGCCGATAAGATTTTGGAATTGTATGTACTTGAGGTGTAATAAAAAGAATCCCTACTCCTGAGCCATGTTGAGTGTAGGAACCATCAAAGTAGAGCGCCCATGATTGCTTAATAGCCATTGTGAATACATCGGCATCAGGAAAATCAATGTGTATTGGGTGTTCTGCTAGCATTGGTGCTTTTGCTAACTGATCTACAATTACCTGTCCCTTTATAGCTTTCCAATCCACATAATGAATGTCAAATTCGCTCAGGATCATTACCCATTTAGCCAATCTGCCAGTTAAGGTTGCCTTACTTAAAAGATATTTGAGTGGATTGATCTTAGCCACAAGCTTTATTGTATGTGCTAGCATATAATGTCATAATTTTTGAGAAGTGAACACTACCGCTAAGTAAGATTTTTCATTGAATGTGTAATTTAGCTCATGACTTGTCAAAGTTTGACTAATGTAATAGATTGCTCGCTCCTTTCTCGAGTTGTCTTCCTATGCCAATAATGCTCCTCGGGACACTTCCGTGGCAGAAATATACAAAATGAGTGGTGCACCTTGCACTAGTGGAATAAATACTGGTGGATTCATGAGATACTACTTTATCTGATCAAATGCTGCTTCACATTTTTCTTCCCATCTAAATGGAACATTCTTGTGTAAGAGATGAGTAAATGGTAAAATTTTATCCGCCAGTTGAGCAATAAATCTTGAGATGGATTGTAATCGTCCCTGCAAAGAGCATAGTTGACTAATGTTCCTTGGTGGTGGAATATCAAGAATTTCTTGTACCTTAGCTGGATCCACCTCAATTCCCTTTTTTGATACAATGTAACCTAGCAGCTTTCCAGATTTCACTCCAAAGACAAATTTCTTTGGATTAAGTCTCACTTTGAATTATTCTATTCTTTTTAAAATTTTAGATAAGATAGCAATATGTCCTTCTCTGGTGTTAGATTTGGTGAGGATATCGTTGACGTAATCCTCCATGAATGTATGCATCATATCATGAAAAATTGTTGTCATTGCACATTGGTATGTAGCTCCTGCATTCTTCAACCCAAATGGCATTACATTCGAGCAATAGGTAGCCCAAGGGCATGTAAACATTGTTTTATCTTGATCCTCTGGTGCAATCTTTATCTGGTTGTATCTTGGAGATCCATCCATTAATGAATACATCGCATGTCCAAGAGTCAAATCAACAATCATATCTATGTTTGGTAGAGGGAAATCGTCCTTAGAACATGCCTTGTTCAAATATCTGAAAAAAATACAAATTCCAATCCTTTCGTTTGGATTTGAAATAGGTATGATATTGGAGATCCATTATGCCTAGTCGATAGACCGAATGACTCCAACATCCAAAAGCTTCTTTAACTATTCTTTAACCAATAATGCAACATGTGGATGCATTTTTCTAAGTTTCTGCTTCACAGGTTTTTCCCCTGACATAATAGATAGATGATGCATGATGAGATCTGGATCCAATCCAGGCATATCCACATAGGACCATGCAAAATTGATTTGATTGTTCTTGAGAAATTATGTGAATCCTAGTATTTCCTCTTCTATTAGAGATGCAACAAGTTGCAAGAATTTGTGTTGTTCTGTAGTACCTATATTGAGTGTCGTTGTTGGTTCTATTAGAATAGAAGACCTTTCTTGGTAATGTTCTGGGAGAGTGTCAAGTTTCCCATCCTCAAGCTCCTTTGAAAGGTTTTCACTATTGGATACACTTTTTATTTTTCTCTTATCTTGATCTAATACTGCCTTTGTTAGGTTTTCACCATTAGATCTTTCTTTTATGTTATTTATTTCATAGCTGAGAAACTTGGCACTTTCCTGTCGAAAACTCTGATATTTGGTGGAACTTGTTTCCGATTGGGATGAACAAAGAAATTTTATGATGGTTTCGTCATTGGGAAAATTTTGGATATCAATTGGTGCAATTTGTTCCCAATCAATGAGTTCAGGATGAACCAAAGGAAATGGATCATTAGGATAAGTAAGGTCGCTAGCCGTTAGGGTCATGATGCTATTATTAACGTCGTTATGGGAAAGGTCTAGGATGATATCCTCATGTAGATGATCTATCTCACTTTGAATTGAATTGTTTTCACTTGGGTCATGATCTCTTTGTAGAACGTAGTCAAGTAGAGGCCTTGAGCTTTCCCCTTGTAAGAATGTGGGTGTGAATTTTTGTATGAAATCCACCCTTTTCTCCATCAAAAATGTATCATCAGAGACGTCATCCCATTCATATTCATTGGAGTCAGTGTCAGAATTGTTTACTTGGATTCGCATAACTGTTTCAATTAATTTCTCCTTAGACATTCTTTGTACTACTTCTTCCTTTGTATCTTTGCCATATCCTATCCCAGTTTTATCCTTTGGGTGCATTTTTTTTAGTTGGATAGGTTCAACAATACCCTCTTTTCTCTTTCCGATTGGGCCATTTCCTTCATAACCCATTTGTTGCATGATCACATAACCTTTTCCATATTGTTCTGTGGGCAACTTGAAATTTTGTACAAATTCTTCTTAATCTTTATAGAGCCGATCAAGAATAGCCCTATCTTTCATTTCATTTTCTTTGATAAATACTCCATTAAACTTGGTGATGGGAACTAAAGCTGAGGCTAAAGCTGTTGTAGCCTGTTGTATGGATGTTGATGGTTGACCATGGGATCTTGGAGATATGGGTAGATTAGAGAGAGATAAAGAATATTCTCTCACTCCATTATCTTTCAATTTTAGCTTGGCGCCAAAATTAATTATCATTTCTTGTGCTTGTTCATTGTATTTGGAGGTAGAGATGGCCAAAGCCTCTCTATTATGTGGGATGAGTGTGTCCTGAGTTGCTATTAGGTTAGAGAAATTTTGACTACTAATGTGATCAGTAGGCATCGTTACTTCTTGTCCATCATATGGAAACTTCAAGCATTGATGATAAGTAGATGGAACAACTTACATGTCATGGATCCATGGATGACCCAAGAGTATGTTATAGGATAGATCCCTATCTAGAACATTACAAAAGGTATTCTTCACAACGACTCCCACTCTGATTGGTAGCATGATGAGGCCTTTGGAAGCTCTTTCCTCATAATCATATGCCTTGATTGTAATCTTCCTTCGTGGATCTATAGATTCTTCAGAATATCCCAAAGCTAGGACCAATTTCAAAGTACAAAGATTTAATCTGGCTCCCCCATCTATTAGGACACATCTAATTTGGGATTTGTGAACCATAACCTCTAGGTAGAGTGATGAATTATGCGGATGGGTTATGGATGAGTTATCCTTTTCAGTAAATGATAAACATGCGGATGAGGACAAGTGTCCCACCATGGCTTGAAATTTATTAATATCCAGATCAGGAGAGATAGTCGTATCAATAGGTGCCCTTTCCATAAGGTCCTTATGCGTAGGTGATAACTTTAAGAGTTCCAAGATAGAAATTTTGGCTAATGTTTTTCATAGTTGATCAACCAAATTGTATTGACTTGGAGGGGGAACTGATTCTTTAGATGAGCTTCCTTTGAAAATGATTTTAGCTTGTCCCCTTGTCATAGCATTGACCTCCTGATATTCTTGCTTACCTTTGATTTAGATAGCATTGATTTGCTGATCGTCAGTATAAATATGATTGATAATGGTGTCATGGACATAATTAACATTCTTGCCCTTGTCACTCGAAGATTCCCCCTTTTGATAATCAGGGAGAGGATCCTTGAATGCCTGATGGTCATCATTGACACAATGTCCCTCAACCGTGATGGTACGGTTATCAATCAAATCCTAAACAATATTCTTTAACCCTTAGCAATTATTTGTCTAATGACCCTTAGACCTATGATAATCACATAAGTATGAGTCATTCCATGATGGTGGTTTAACTCGAGGCTCATAATCTCTTTGTGGTGGTAATGTAATAGCATTTTGATTCAATAATTCTTTGAGAATGGATTCCAAATATTGGCCCAAGGGAGTAAAACTCCGTCGATTTGAAAAATACGAAGATCTGGGCACATTTGAATTTTGATTATTCCCAACATTATTCCCAACATTATTAGTCACATTCCCTTGATTGGAAACATTACCTTGGGTACTGAAATTTCCAGCATTATTGTTATGTTGGACATTGATACATTAAGGATGGTAGGCTTCACATTCACGTTGTTAGCATCTACTACCCCATCATTCATAACATTTTTATTTCGAGTCCAAAATTGTGACTTGTCATTGTTGTATTAATTTGAACCCTCTTTATCAATTTTTAGAACTCCACGCTTGACCAAGGCACCTTCAATAGTAATCGTGTTTTCAATCAATTTTTCAAATGATTGAGGACAGTGAAGGTTTAGTCTGTAACTCATCTCCTGATTCAGACTATCGATAAAGATATCCATCTTTTCTATTTTAGGAATAGGGCAGGAGTATCTAGCAAATACCCTTCTCCATCTTTGTAGAAAGGTGGTGAAAGATTCCCCTACCTTTTGTTTCACCTTACAAAGATCAAGCATGGTTATCCGGTGTTGGATGTTGTAGGAGTATTGTGATATAAATTTATTTATCAACTCCTCAAATGTTCTGATGGGGGAGTGATCTTTGAAAGCCACTCCATGGATTTTCCACCCAGACTTCATGGAAACAATCGCATTAAGTAGGTATCTTCATGAGTGAATTCTAAGCTCATATTTCGGAAATCCCTCACATGCTCAATGGGTTCAATTTTCCCATTATACCTATCAAATTTAGGGATTTTGCAATGTTTTGGAAAATGAATCATTTGAAGACTCCTATCAAATGGATAAGGACATATATCATCCAAAACATACTTCTTTGTTGTAGCCCCTTGGATTTCTTTCATTTGCATTTGTAATGCTTTTAACTGTAGAGTAAAAGCATTAAAATCATTAAGAGGGGCTTTAGGATTTTCTTTAATCCCTTATGTGTCAAAATCGGTAGGTAACTTAGCTCCTTGATTAGCTAATGAAAGGAAATATCTTTACTTGTTTCGTTCTAAAATCCTTTCCATAAGAGTATGGAATTGGGGATCCTGCTCTGCTTCTTGAAGCTTTTCTTCCGTTATCTCTTCAGTATTTGAATTATGAATAGGATTCTCTTCAATATCATTATTATCACCCATTTTGCTTATTGTACTTTCTCTTTCATCCTTTTCTATGTGTTTTCGAGATCTTGTGACAATAGGCATAAGCTTTGCCCAATTTCTACTAAATTTTGATCAAAAGAATGAAATAGTGCAATTTTGATGGATATGAAAGTCAGGATAGAATGAAGATTCTATGACTTAAGAGATTTCTAATCTTTAGCTCGTGATTCCCTAATTGAATGGATGAAAATCCTATTTGTTGGAATTAAACCAAAGATCAAAAATAAAAATGATTTTGCACTTTATGAAGTTTGATCATAGCTTTGTAAAAAGATGGATTTGTGATAAATGCCTAATGTGCTTGAGTTCTCTATTGCATAAATTGATTAGAACGAGTAGAGTATACGATTGCGGGTTGGGAAATGTAAGAGGAACGAATACGTCGACTATGATTATGCTTTTGAGAAAGAGCTCTTCTTTGAAAGAAAGCTCATGAGTATAAAGGTTCTACAACATAATCGCCAGTGAAACCTCTAACAAAGTTGTGATATCGATGAATAAAGGTCCTGTGTTCAAGCAAGACCTTTTGAATTTGGTATAAAAATTTCCTCTTCTTCAATAACTTCTTATAACCGAGAGATTTCTTTGGCTTCCTAATCTTCCTCTCTAGGGACTTTTTGGTAGAAGTTGTAGACCTCACAACCCTGAGCATAGAAAAAGACTCGACTGAGATGACTAATTTTTTCGAATGTCAGAAAATTACCTAGACTCGGAACACAGATGTGTCGAAACAGAGCATAGATGTGCTGAAACAGAGCACAAATGCGCTGGAACAAAGCATAGATGTGTTGAAACAAAGCACAAATGCACTGAAACAAAGCACAAATGTGCTGAAACATAGCATAGATGCGCCGAAACAGAGCACAAATGCGCCAAAACAGAGCACAAATGTGCTAATGAAAGGAAATATCTTTCCTTGTTTCATTATAAAATCCTTTCAATAAGAGTATGGAATTGGGGATCCTACTTAGTTTCTTGAAGCTTTTCTTTCGTTATCTCTTCAGTATTTGAATTATGAACATGATTCTCTTCCATATCATTATTATCACCCATTTTGCTTACTGTACTTTCTCTTTCGTCCTTTTCTATGTTTTTTCGAGATCTCGTGACAACAGGCATAAGCTTTGCCCAATTTCTACTAAATTTTGATCAAAAGAATGAAATAGTGCAATTTTGATGGATATGAAAGTTAGGATAGAATGAAGATTCTATGACTTAAGAGATTTCGAATCTTTAGCTCGTGATTCCCTGATTGAAAGGATGAAATCTTGTTTGCTGGAATTAAACCAAAGATCAAAAATAAAAATTATTTTGCACTTTGTGAAGTTTGATCGTAGCTTTCTAAAAAGATGGATTTGTGATAAATGCCTAATGTGCTTGAGTTCTCTATTGCAGAAATTGATTAGAACGAGTAGAGTATACAATTGTGGGTTGGGGAATGTAAGAGGAACGAATACGTTGAATGCGATTATGCTTTTGAGAAAGAGCTCTTCTTTGAAAGAAATCTTGCGAGTATAAAGTTTCTACAACATAATCATCAGTGAAACCTCTAACAAAGTCGTGATATCGATGAATAAAGGTATTGTGTTCAAGCAAGACCTTTCAAATTTGGTATAAAAATTTCCTCTTCTTCAATAACTTCTTATAACCGAGAGATTTCTTTGGCTTCCTAATCTTCCTCTCTAGGGAATTTTTGGCAAAAGTTGTAGACCTCCAAACCTTGAGCATAGAAAAAGACTAGACTGAGATGATTGATTTTTTTGAATGTCAAAAAATTACCTAGACTTGAAACACAGATGCGTTGAAACAGAGCATAGATGTGCTAAAACAAAGCGAAAATGCATTGAAACAAAGCACAAATGTGTTGGAACAGAGCACATATGCGCCAAAACAAAGCACAAATGCACTAAAACAGAGCACAGATGTGCTAAAACATAACATAGATGCGCTGAAACAAAACATAGATGCACTAAACTTACCAATTATTTCTCCGAGACAAACATGTTTTGACAGTTTGATATTTTTGGATGATCTTAATTTGATTTAAATGTGAAAAACATAGCATAGAGTAGCGGATAGTTGTTTTGTTAATATTAAAATCTAAACAAAGAGTGTATGTTCTTGAGATTTCCATAAGTTTTTCACAAGATAATCAATTCAAATAGACTCACTCTTAGTTGTCAAATAGGTCATCATAGGAATCACAACCCACAACTTAAAATCGCGTTGACTCACACAACCATGTCACCCCTAGAGGGCGCCTGTGTTTTTGTCTTTTCCAGGTGCATACTCAAGGTTAGATTTCTCAATCCCTTGAGCAAAAAATATGTGGCGATTATATGGTGAGTGTCTTGGGGGCAGATTCTTCCCTCCCCTTGCAGTGTGATTAAAATGATGTTTGGATACTGACACAACTGAATTTCTACACTATGGTTCGTAGTAAAGGTTTCCGTTTGATGTGGCAATAGATAAACTCCCTCAAGAGATCTCCCAATATTTAGAACAAAGATTTTGGAGATGGTTATCTTGCTCACTTCCGTTGAATATGGGTTTCCCCAAAATTCACTTTTGATTAAAGTGGGTTGGAAAACCTAGCTTTGGTTGTTCCCATTTAGGTCGTTCCCGTAGGGTGAGTACTTTTTCCCACTACTACAAGTCTTGTAAAGTTTATAATAAAGCATGAAATATATAAAATGAAATAGGTAAGTTTTGTGTTCTGATCACCCAGTAAAGGGGAGAGCATATACCTATTACCCAACAATCACAACAAACAAATGGTTCAATTTAAATCCAAATGACAATTTTCTACACTAAGTGAAGATGTTGCTTCACAACAAGAATTGGATTCATTTTAACCGGCATAAAATAAAGTGTGGTGACTATCCTAGGATTGATAAATTCCAGATTTAAGTGTCTATCCTAGGATTGCTTCATTTTACTTTAAAAATGAATTAAAACAAAATCTTGTCCGCGGATGGCGTCGGAATTAGAATTAAATTTTTTTTTTACAACCACTGTATGCACTAAAACAAGTCGTCTATGCACCAAAATAATCAACAAATGTGCTAAATGATCAAACAAGGATGCATGAAAATAGGCCGTCTATGCGCTAAAACAGTCCATGGATGCGCTCAAATAGTCCATGGATGCATTGAAACAATCCATGGATGCGCTAAAATAGTCCAAGGATGCGCTAAACGGAGGCTCGTATGTGCTAAAGTGCAACTCTAGTCCATCACCTGCCAGAAAATTTCTGCAATAAAAAGATTAAAAGCGGGGGGATGCCTCATAGTGGGTGCCAAAAATGTGTTGTTAGAATAAGTGGATTAATTAGAAAGTAAAATAACACACCAATGAAACATTAGATTGAAAGAAACTAATTTAGAAAAGACAAAAGAAAACTCTAAAATGATAGCAACTTCTTCAAATCCATCCCATCGTCCTCTATCTCCAAGGATTTGATTAAAGTTATTGGCTCTCAGTTGTGTAAGCAACTTGTTGAAATGACAACTTAGGAGAACGAGATTGATTGAAAATGCATGTCCATTTCTAATGATTTAAGCTATGAAATTGAACTTGAAATACTATGATATGCTGATTCAATTGCAACTATAGTAACTACGTATGAAATGTACTTACGAGAAGGTTGTATTTATAGATTTTTTGAAGGCAAGAATCTAGTTGGTGAAGATCAACGGTTGAAATTCAAACTTGTCAAGATGAATGGTGAGAGATTAAGAAGTTGAGAGAAAGGTGGAAGGTTGAGAGGAAAGTGGAAGAATGTTTTCAACCCACGAAACTATCTTCATTCAAAAGTGGAGACAAACATGGCATTTGTCTTTTCATTAATTGAAAAGTTAGTTGAAATTTGAGGATAAATGCTAATTAAATAAATAAATTTATTTAATTATATGTGACATGTGCAAATGGAAGTTTCCAAAATGCAATAAATTAATATTTAATTATGTGAGATGTTAGATGGATTAGAAGAATATTCCATAATTCAAATTTAAACATTCAAAATTTTGAAACAAAATGATAATTAAATAAATAAATTATAAAATTTATTTAGTTTAATTTAGAGGAAAGTAGCAATAATTAAATAAACTTGTTTATTTAATTAAACTAGAAGAATTGGAAAAATGAACAATATAAATAATTAAATTTATTTATATGTAGATGACTTTAGAATTTTAATTAAATCATTCATATTTAATTAATTAACAGGTTTGAATAATCGTGACCATTTTTAGATGTGTACAACACCCACTAATTAAACATGAATAGTGTATGAAGAAGACTAAAAAGAGATTATGCCTTTTTTTCTTCCCAATATTCTTCCATGTGAATCCCTAGCTTGTCTTTGTCTTCTTCATAATATGAATGATTGTTAGTGATATGTGAAGAGTGGGTAGGATCTTTAGAGAACTAAAATAAATTCCATGCCTAAGAATAAATTTTATTGATGATTAAATTTTATTTATTTTGCCTTCCTCTTGTTGTGTAGAATTCTCATTATGATTGAGCATGCCAAATTTTGCATATAAATTATTGCATTATCGATAACCAGATTGAATTTTGATAGGAATCCTTAATAAGTGCATGGATTCATAGTTTAATCTTCAAAATATAATCTCATGCTACTACAATAATTGGGTCCACCATGCATTTTCTAACTTCCTTTGAAAAGTAGAGTGAATACTTTTTCCATAATAAAATACAAATCCATCCTCTTCATGTTAGAAAAAATATTATTTGCGTTCTTGTGTGCTTCTTATTAAGATCTAGAAAAGGTTACAATTTTTTTCAAATATGCCATCCTCTTCATCCAAAATAATATATCCTTCTTCAAGTATTTTTTGTTTGTCATGTTCTTGATCATTGATGCTACTACACTCTTCATCAATAAAACTAGGTAGTTCTTGAGATTTGAAAAAAACTTCTTTAAGACCTCATAAATGATTTTTTGTCATGACTCTTCCTCTATATTTTTTATCAGATCCTTAGTCAATGCTTTGTTGGTCTATTGAAGATATTTTTAACCATGATTTGCATCCTACTTCAAGTTCACATTCTCACCAATAAAAATAGTATAATTCTTATCCAAGATGAAAAATAGACCCATTTATTGTATTTTCTCATACACACTACCTCAATCCTCTTTGGTGAAATGTGGCAACAATTCAAATGTACTTATATCATAATTTGTTGAGGATTCTCAAGAGTACATTGATATAGTTTCTCTTATAGAATAGATAGAGGTTCTTTGCATGTATTTGAGTCTCCACTAATCTTTATTATGGTTATGACTTCATCATCAACCATTTAATCAAAACTTAAATTTATATTTAGTGTACATGTGGATGTATTTATCCTTTTTACAATGAGGATTTTGATATATGTAAGAATATTTCTTTCCTATTTTCTACCTTGTAGAAAGTATAAGAAAAACCATCATATGAGCCAAACCAAGAATATTGAGATAAGAATTTAATTACACATATTCTATTTGCATAATATAAACATAATCTACTATGCAATTGCATGAAAAAGCTACAAACCACTATCAAAATATGACTACTATAATCTTGAAACTAAAGAACCTCCTCTAAAAATAGGATTATGATCATGATCAAGAAGAAAAAAATCTTCATGAATTCCCCCAATAACAATACTTGGGAAATAATTAGATAATAAACAAAGGAAAATAACATGGTGGTGCTTTCTCAATTTTAACCCTCTAAATTCTTTTGGCCCTTTGAAATTCCTAAAAATCCTATATTTTTCAAGGGTTTATTCAAAATTTGCATCAAGGCTTTGGAAAAACCCTAAACCTTCATTAAAAATCTAAGTTCTACCTAAGCCCTTACATTTTTCTTATATTTGCTCATTGATTGTTGGTCCCTAATTCTTATCCTTTTAAGTTGTTATCTTTAAGGCCATTGTCTCATCTATTTATTGGCCTCATTTGATAGAAAATCAGCTGGACCTATTACCTTTATGCTTTTCTAATTATCGCTTAATCTTTTGTGCTCTATGAGGTCCCACAAGATACATGACATCATTTCACACATTCTTCTCACTTCACAAAAGATTTTCATGTTACTATTTTCTTACCATGAGACATGAAATGATCTTTTTATTCCTAGTATTGTTGACGTGTATGGGTCTTAATCCAATCAAGTTATGAGCCTTGTTTTCACATGACAATTTTGTTGAGCAGTCTAGATAACTGAGAGGGGGATGAATCAGTTATTATAAGACAATTTTCTTAACCTTAATTAATCTAGAGAAAACTCAAATCAATCAGATAGAAATTAAATAGATATGAACATGAAATCACTTAACAACACCATGCACAAAGAACACCAAAATTTACGTGGAAACCCAAGATGGGAAAAAACACGAAGAATGCTAATTCTCAATTATAAAACACTAGTTAAGGTGATATTTACAAGGGCCCACTGCCAAAGTGCTCACTGTAGCTAGGGCTCACTACTGGTGGGCTCACAAACCAACTATTACAACCAAAGATAAAAAAAAGGATCACTTCCAAAAGAGAAAGGCTCACTACCAACAAAAAAATGGCTCACTGCCAGAAGAATGATTAAAGGGAATCCACCCCTTAAATAAAATTCACCACAGTCACAATAGAATAAACTCACTGTCTATTGTCTTAGGTATACTTTCACACAATGTCTAGATTCACATTCACCACACTTTCTTTCATCAAATAAAATTAACTTTTACTTATACCATTTCATGCCTTCATAATCATCCTAAGTTGGCCAAACACAATTCCATTTCATGCTTCCTTAAATTCCTAAGTTGGCCACACAAAATTTGAATTAGATGACCACAAAAAAATTCCCATGGTGGAAGGGAATACAATATGCTACATATTACTCATGATATCCAGAACCAAGGAATATGATATACACATTACAATGCAAACAATGTTCTAGGACATGTTAGCCACTTTCTAGATCGGTCTGGACCCATAAGAGTGTATCTCATTATGTTGGAAAATGAATGGGACTAGGACAAGCACAACCAAAGATGGATCATCATAGCACACCATCCAGAGCACACCAATCTGGATCACTAAAGCATCACAAATGAACCTTAAATATCAACCAAGATATGTTGACATCAATGAAAACCATTAATGACATCAATCAACATCATTGCATTCCAAAAATCTCCCCCTTTGTCATTGATGGAAAAATTAATCAACAAAAAACCAAACAACTCAACAACATCATCAACATCATCAAGGAACCTCTTTTCTTCTCCCCATTTGACATCAAAGACAAAGGGAACAAATTCCCCCTAAAAAACTTACTCTGCTCCCCCTATGAGGAAGCCACCAAGCATTGATCTAGATAAGAGTGAGCATATAATACCCTAGACCAATGTACACCCTGGTGCAAATTATTGTAGACTCGGAGGGGGAGAAACCCCTAAATTATTCTAGAGATACAAAAGTATCTTTACACAACA
Source organism: Sequoiadendron giganteum (assembly GCA_007115665.2). Classification (NCBI taxonomy): domain Eukaryota; kingdom Viridiplantae; phylum Streptophyta; class Pinopsida; order Cupressales; family Cupressaceae; genus Sequoiadendron; species Sequoiadendron giganteum. The sequence goes on from CM021100.1 coordinate 212,248,338, forward strand.
CCAGTTAAGGTGATTTTTACAAGGGCCCATTGCCAAAGTGCTCACTGTAGCTAGGGCTCACTACTGATGGGCTCATTGCCCATCTATTACAACCAAAGATAAAAAAGGATCACTTCCAAAAGAGAAAGGCTCATTGCCAACAGAAAAATGGCTCACTCCCAGAAGAATGATTAAAGGGAATCCACTGCTGAAATAACTGTCACCAACAGTCACACTAGAAGAAACTCATTGTCTATTGTCTCAGGTATACTTTCACACAATGTCTAGATTCACATTCACCACAATTTCTTTCATCAAAGAAAATCAAATTTTACTTATACCATTTCATGCCTTCATAATCTTCCTAAGTCGGCCAAACAAAATTCCATTTCATGCTTCCTTAAACTCCTAAGTTGGCCACACAAAATTTGAATTAGGTCACCACAAAAAAAATCCCATGGTGGAAGGGAATACAACATGCAACATAAAAAACCTCCTCACTCAAATCAACATGATACATATTACTCATGATATCCAAAACCAAGGAATATGATATACACATTACAATGCAAACAATGTTCCGGGACATGTTAGCCACTTTCTAGATCAGTCTGAACCCATAAGAGTATATCTCATTATGTTGGAAAATGAATGGGATTAGGAAAAGCATGACCAAAGATGGATCATCATAGCACACCATCCGGAGCACACCAATCTAGATCACTAAAGCATCACAACTGAACCCTAAATATCAACCAAGATATGTTGACATCAATGACAACCATTAATGACAAAAATCAACATCATCACATTCCAAAAATCTCCCCCTTTTAAATTGATGGAAAAATTCATCAACAACAAACCAAACAACTCAACAAAATCATCAACATCATCAAGGAACCTCTTTTTTTCTCACCCTTTGACATCAAAGACAAAGGGAAAAAATTCCCCCTAAAAAACTTACTCTGCTCCCCCTATGAGGAAGCCACCAAGCATTGATCCAGATAAGAGTGAGCATATAATACCCTAGACCAATGAACACCCTGGTGTAAATTATTGTAGAATCGGATGGGGAAAAACCCCTAACTTCTTTTGGACATACTCAAAAGTATCTTTGCACAACGATTTTGTGAAAATATCTACAATCTTCTCTTTTGTAGGTACATTTTCAAGTCTTACCTCATTCTCCAATACCTTCTCCCTCGAGAAGTGATATTTGATGGATATATGATTTGTTCTAGAGTGTTGTACTAGATTCATGGAAATGTTTATTGCATTGGTATTATCACACATAATTGAGATCAATTCATCAAATAATATGCCAATGTCCTTAAGCATTTGTTTCATCCATAGTACCTAAGAGCAGCATGAGGATGCTGCAATGTATTTAGCTTCACCAATAGATAAAGATACATAATATTGTTTCTTACTTGACCAAGCAACCAATCATGATCCAAGTAAATAAGCTCCACCACTTGTGCTCTGCCTGTTATCAACACACCTGGCCTAATCAACATCAATATATGTTGTCAAAGTGAAGTATGAATCCTTTGGATACCATAGTCTAATAGCTTTTGTACCCTTCAAATATCTAAAGATCCTTTGTACTCCAATAACATGTGATTCTTTTGGTTATTTATGAAATCTAGCTACCAAATAAATAACATACATAATGTCTGGTCTAGTAACAGTCAAATATAACAATCCTCCAATCATTGATCTATACAAACTTGCATCAACTTTAGGTGAATCGTCTTCATTTGTCAACTTACATCTGGTAACAATAGGTGTACAAACCAGAACGGAGTTCTCCAATCCAAACTTCTTCAATAATTCTTTTGTATACTTGGATTGAGAAATGAAAATTCCTTTGTTGTTCTGATTTACTTGTAATCCAAGGAAAAAATTTAACTCACCTATCATAGACATTTCAAATTATTTCTACATTTCATCTACAAATTTTCTACACATATCATCATTTCCTCCAAAAATTATGTCATCAACATAAACCACTACAATCAATATTTGATCTGAGTGAATTTTGTAGTATAAATTACTATTAGTAGATCCCTTTTGAAATCTTTGTCCAATCAAGTACTTGTCTAATATTCCATACCAAGCTCTAGGATCCGGCTTCAATCCGTATAAAGCTTTCTTCAACTTTCTAACAACATCCGGGTCAATTCCATACTTAAATCCCTCAGGTTGCTCAATGTAGACTTCTTCCTTTAGTTCTCCATTCAAGAATGTAGATTTTACACCCATTTGATAGACTGAAATCATTAAACGTTGCAAAAGCTAAGAATATCTAGATCGCTTCCATCCGGGCAATAGGGGCATATGTTTCTTCAAAATCAATTCCTTCGATCTGATTGTAACCTTTGCAAACCAATCTTTCCTTGTTTCTCATTTCATTTCCATTTTCGTCTAGCTTGTTCCAGAATACCCACTTTGTTCCCAAATTCCCAAGTCTGATTTTTCTCTATCTAATCAAGCTCTTCTTTCATTTTCTTTACCCAATTTTGATCATTGCATTATTCTTCCACCATCTTTGGCTTAGTTTCTTAGAGTAAACACAATAATACTTGATCTTGAGCTAATCTGCTTCTTGTGACGATTCCTTTATTTTTATCTCCAATAATCTAATTTTTTGAATTATTTCTCTATACATACCTTAGAGTTTTGGTTGTAGTTCTTGGAGCCTACTTTGTCTTTTCTTCCTCTTTCTTATCCTTTTCTTCTTTGTCATCTGAGTTATCTAATTCATATTCAATATGCCTACCAAGATTTATTTGAACATATTCATCTACTTTCACATTTTAACTTTCAACTATCTTTTTTAGCCTCTTGTTGTAACATTGGTACACTTTGCTTCTTGTAGAGTAGCCCAAAAATATACCTTCATCAGCTTTGCTGTCAAACTTTCCAAGATTGTCCTCATCTCTCCAAATGTAGAATTTGCTTCCAAATATTTTTTAGTACTTTACTATGGGAGATCTTCCATTCCATAGCTCATATGATGTCTTTCCATATTTCCTCCAGAACAATACTCTTTTAAGAGTGTATACTGCTATGTGTATCACTTCTCTCCAGTAGACCTGTGGTAGACTTGCTTCCATGATCATTGTTCTAGCTTCTTCTTGAACTTTCTAGTTCATTCTTTCCACTACACCATTCTGTTGTGGTCTTCTAGGGGCAGATAGCTGCCTTTTAATGTCACATTTCTCACAAAACTTGTTGAATTCATCAGAAGTAAACTCTCCTCCTCTATCAAATCTTAAACAATTGATTCTCCTATCAACTTCATTCTCAACTCTTGCCTTGAAAATATTGAATTTTTCTAGAGCCTCTGATTTTTCTCTTAAAAATGCAACCCAGGTTAATCTAGAATAATCATCTACTAACAACATGAAATATTTCTCACCTTGCAAGCTTATTGTTCTAGTTGGACCACATACGTCAATGTGTACATGGTCCAACAAACTAGTAGAGGATTATGGTTTGGTCAATCTTGGAAAATCATTGACTGCTCTTGTTGAAATTATCCTTACCAAATTGTCAAAGTTGATGTGACACATCCTCCGATGCCAAAGACAACTACAATTTCTATGAGAAAATAAGCATCTCTTTGTAGCTCGTTCCAATTGATACATATTCACACTTTTTCATTTTCTTGTTGTAATAACAGTTCTAGAACTCTTCTGGATTTCATAACCATCATCCTGAAATACAACATCAGAGCCATTCTCACACATCTGTCCAACACTCAAGAGATTATGATACAAACCCTTCACATAGTAAACATTGTCAATGTTATGTTTTCCATCAAAAGTAATAGAACCAATTCCAAAAATGTATGCTATTTTATCATCTCCAAATCTAATAGAACCTCCATCATATTTCTCAAGCTTCACAAACTTACTTTTTGTTGCTTGAAAATTTTGTATATCTTGTGGATATGAAAAATTGTGATTTCAGCCACAGTGTGTGAGTGTGATACTCTCCTAATTTAGGGAAGGCTCCTCCTTTTCTAACTAAATTAAACTAATGTGGGTGGAACAACAATCTTTCCTCTTATTTCAGGAATGATTACACTCTTTTCTCTTCGCAAAAAAGTGATTATGACTTTTAACAAAAAAATTACAACAACTTGAAATGGATTTAAGAGAGAGGAAAATAAGTTTCCTAAAAGCACAAAGACTTCTGTCACCTCCTCCAGGATGGGAAATAAATCTCCAGGAACAAAGTCTTGAGAATGAAAAAATCCTATCTACCCTTTTAGAATGATAATATAATGCAACACATAATAGCATAAAGTCTGTAAATATAGTGCACCTTTGAGTCACAAGTCTCCTCACTGCAAATTAATTTAATTCAATCCTTCAAATTTGTAGCACAAACACTACAAGAAATTAGACCAAAGTCTTTTCACAATAGTTCCACAAATTCACATGAAGAACTCATAAAAATGCACTACTATGACATAAGAACATAGTAATAAAATGCAACAAGACTCAACACAAAGTCTAAAATATCATATGCCTTCCTTATATCACTTGGAAATCAAGTTTACACACACAAAGCACAAAGTCTCTTTGTTGTAAATTTCTGTAGAGTTTTCTCTATAGCCAAAAATATGATTAATACAAAGAGCACCCTCATGTATTTATAGGATGGATGCTAAGAGAAAAATGTGGTAGAAGTTCAACTAACTAATAATTTTTCCACAACTAACTACTTGCAATTGACTTATTCCAAATTACAGTCCTAATTTATTTTGACTTGTAATTTGATTACATGTAATTACAATTTACAACTTTACAAGTGATACTATCACATGTAATTACATTTTTCCATTTTACATGTAATTTGTCAAAACTAAATTACAAGTACACAATTGAAACTATTTAAAGTGTCGAAAGACACAACTTGAACTACATAATCCTTGATTGGGTCTTCATGCTGCTATTTGGAAAATATTCTCCCATCTCTGTCTTGAAAGAATTCTACGCTCAATCGTGCCACTTGTTCAACTCCTTGTGTGGCTTCGTCATGTTGTTCTTTCTTTGTATCATTCTCCAGCCTTGGAATTTGCTTGAAAAATAAGGCCCATGCCTTATATTATTGATTTGGTAGGTCATGTGTGCAAACAAGACTAACGAGAATGAGACAAAGGGGCTGCAAAAGTGGGGCTAAAGCTCAATTTCAGGTTTTGGAAGGCTGACTGCAAGTGCAAATGAAAGGTGATTTTCTTGCAATGTGGAATTTTTTTTTTACAAGTTTAAAATGCTATGCAAAACCCTATTTCAAGAAAATCGGGTTTTTAAATGCTCATTGCAAGTTATTTTTTCACTTAAAAGTGAAATTGAGTTTTTTGGAGCTCATTGCAAGTTACTTTTTCACTTAAAAGTGAAATCAGGTTTTTTGGAGCTCATTGCAAGTTACTTTTTCACTTAAAAGTGAAATCGGGTTTTTTGGAGCTCATTGCAAGCTACTTTTTCACTTAAAAGTGAAATCGGGTTTTTTGGAGCTCATTGCAAGTTACTTTTTAACATAACTTGCAATTTCATCAAAAAGATCCTACAACTTGTAAGTTATTAAAAAAGTTCCTACAACTCACTTGCAAGTCATTAAAAAAGTTCCTACAACTCACTTGCAAGTCATTCAAAAAGTTCCTACAACTTGCAAGTTATATAAAATGTTCCTATAACTCACTTGCAATAAAGAACTAAAACCCCTACTTGCAGTAATGCTTCAAAAACCCGAAATTGACCCAAAACATAAGAAAAAATGTTTCAGAGACAAGGTAAATGAAGTTGGAATGCGATGAAATTTGGAGAAAAGATTCAAAATGACCCAAGGAATAATTTCAATTTTTGAAATAGTTTTTTCACCTTGTAAAGTGTGCCTTAACACAAAAATATCCCTTCTTGCAATGGTGATAAAAAATCCCAAAATTGGACAAAACAAGGGGAAAAACATGTCGAAATGCTCTCATATTTCGCACAAGGAAAAATAGGAAGGAGACCAATGAATGCACAATTCAATTTGAGAATTTTGGTGCCTGGAAATGCGTTCCATAGAGATTTATGAAAAAAATTAGGCAAAATTTCAAATGGGTTGTCCAATTTTGAGAATTCAAAATTGAGGACAACTGCTGGCTCTGACTGGGGAACTAATTTTGAAAGCAAAGGTAGTAGAATCCTGAATCTCCAAGCGCCTTAATATCCATTGGGTTATGGATTCAAGCAACAAATAACATAAAACGGCAAAAAGGATGACGCAAATGACACAAAGAAAGCCTACGAATACATGACACAAAACTTGTGCAAATGCACTTATTGAAAAGATAAAAACCTACCTATTTAAAAGTAGCCAAAAATGGAAGCTTCTCAAATGAAACCATTAACTGGTTCTGCAAAATAGCTGCCCTTCTGCAATAGCTTACAATACCTTGCATGGTCGCAAGCAACTTTGTATAGATGAAGCATGAGCAATGGTACTAAAACTTGATGTAGTACTCTTTTGAAAATATGAACAAATTCACTTTTCTCTTGAGATCAATCATATGTATTGGTGCTATGAAATGGATTTTTGAAACCAGACTTCTCTTGCTTAGCTGCAACTAGTTCTTTGGCTTCTTTTTGAAGTATATCTTCATTTTTAGATACAAGTGGAACCTCTAATTTCCCATCGACTTCCAACCAAGAAGGATGTTTTATGGGACATCCCCTCGATCAGCCAAAGATTGAATTCATCTAACTATTTGCTTCTTGAACAACGAATTCATCAACAATGACAACCTCATGCTGCTCCAAATGATCTCCTTCATGCGATTTAGATGAAAACATGACTGTATTGCGTTCCTCAGTATGTTGTTCACAAAATTATGATTGAAGAGAATCATCGAAAAGATTTTAGGAAAACTCTTCTATAGTATTCATGAAATGATCTTCATCAAATTCTGGGGTAGGTCTCTTATACACGATATGTCCAAGTTCATGACCTTGAAACATAAAAACATTCATTTCAAACTGACTGGAACCTTCATGCATGTTCATATTTTTATAGCTGAAAACATGATTATCTTCATTCATTTGAACCTTGGCAGAATGACTTGCATCCTTTTGATTTTCATCAATGACCTTTTGAGACTGTGTGAACCAAATATGAGAGTTGCCAACTATGTTTGCTTCCTTATCATTGAAGAGAATAGAAAAATCACTTTGTTCAAATTCAAAACCTTTCACTACTTTATTTGCTGATGATGCCTTAAGAACATGCTTCTTTGATGGTGAAGATAAATTTCCCTAACTCTCAACAACAAAATTATGAGCAATAGGTAGATATGGCCTTCTTGGAATGTTCTCATGAGGAACAGAGAATGCACCTTGAGCTAGCTGCCTTTTAAGAGAAAGCAACTCATTTACCAACTTTTGCACCATGGGATTCATCCTTGTGCTAGAGGAAAATGAATCCAAAGAACAAGAACCACTTGGTTCTATCCTTATCTACCCAACAAGAATGAGATCGTCTTCAATTTCTATCACCACAGTTTGCGCAACTACGAGAGTAGCTGGAGTTTCTCTTCTAAAAATAAAACTAACCTCTGGCCCTTGAGCATTGACAAAGAAACACTTCAAATTCGTAGTTGTGGGTTCAGAAGCAACTAGAATTCTTTTCATCAATTTGTTGAATTGAGCAACGAACTCACGCATAGGCACATAAGAGGTCTTTTTCAGCTGTGTGAGTTGGGCCAACAAAACATGAGCGTCTTCAAGAAGTTTGAAAATTTCTTCAACCTTGTCTATGAGAGTAGCCCAATTTGTGATGGTTTGTGGTTTGAGATGGTAAAACCAACCAGTAGTTGTGTTCCCAGTGGAGTCGCCAAAAACTGTGGGTTCAAATATTTGTATATCTTATGGATATGCAAAATTGTGATTTCAGCCATAGTGTGTGAGTGTGATACTCTCCTAATTTAGGGAAGGCTCCCCCTTTTCTAACTAACTTAAACTAATGTGGGTGGAACAACAATATTTCCTCTTATTTCAGGAATGATTACATTCTTTTCTCTTCGTAGTTTAGTGATTATGAATTTTAAGATTTTTTTTACAACTTGAAATGGATTTAAGAGAGAGGAAATGAAGTTTCCTAAAAGCACAAAGACTTTCGTCACCTCCTCCGAGACAAGGAAACAATCTCCAAGCACAAAGTCTTGAGAATCAAAAAATCCTATCCACCCTTTTAGAATGATAATATAATGCAACACATAACAACACAAAGTCTATAAACATAGTGCACCTGTGAGTCACATCTCCTAACTGTAAATTAATTTAATTCAATCCTTCAAACTTGTAGCACAAAGACTTCAAGAAATTAGACCAAAGTCTTTTCACAATAGCTCCACAACTTCACAAGAAGAACTCAGAAAAATGCACTACTATGACATAAGAACATAGTAATAACATGTAATAAGACTCAACACAAAGTCTAAAATCTCATATGCCTTCCTTATATCACTTGGAAATCAAGTTTACACACACAAAGCACAAAGTCTCTTTGCTGTCAATTTCTGCAGAGTTTTATCTATAGCCAAAAAGATGATTAATACAAAGAGCATCCTCATGTATTTATAGGAGGGATGCTAAGAGAAAAATGTGGGAAATGTTCAACTAACTAAATTTTTTTCCACAACTAACTACTTGCAATTGAATTATTCCAAATTATAGTCCTAATTTATTTTGACTTGTAATTTGATTACATGTAATTACAATTTACAACTTTACAAGTGATACTATCACATGTAATTACATTTTTCCATTTTACATGTAATTTTTCAAAACTAAATTACAATTACACAATTGAAACTATTTTAAGTGTCTGAAGACACGACTTGAACTACATCATCCTTGATTGGGTCTTCATGTTGTTGTTTGGAAAACATTCTTCCATCTCTATCTTGAAAGAATTCTATGCTCATTCATGTCACTTATTCAACTCCTTGTGTGGCTTCATCATGTTGTTGTTCTTTATTTGTATCATTCTCCAGCCTTGGAATTCGTTTGAAAAATAAGGACCATGTCTTATATTATTGATTTGGTAGGTCATGTGTGCAAACAAGACTAATGAGAATGAGACAAAGGGGTTGCAAAAGTGGGGTTAAAGCTCAATTTCGGATTTTGGAAGGCTGACTCAAGTGCAAATGAAAGGTGACTTGCTTGCAATATGGAAAAATGTTTTTACAAGTTTAAAATGCTACGCAAAACCCTATTTCAAGCAAATTAGGTTTTTAAAAGCTCATTGCAAGTTAGTTTTTCACTTAAAAGTGAAATCGGGTTTTCTGGAGCTCATTGCAAGTTACTTTTTCACTTAAAAGTGAAATCATGTTGTTTTGGAGCTCACTGCAAGTTACTTTTTCACTTAAAAGTGAAATCGGGTTTTTTGGAGCTCATTGCAAGTTACTTTTTTCACTTAAAAGTGAAATTGGGTTTTTTGGAGCTCATTGCAAGTTACTTTTTCACTTAAAAGTGAAATCAGGTTTTTGTGGAGATCATTGCAAGTTACTTTTTCACTTAGAAGTGAAATTAGGTTTTTTGGAGCTCATTGCAAGTTACTTTTTGACATAACTTGCAATTTCATCAAAAAGCTCCTACAACTTGTAAATTATTCAAAAAGTCCCTACAACTCACTTGCAAGTCATTCAAAAAGTTCCTACAATTCACTTGCAAGTCATTCAAAAAGTTCGTTGGAAGATGCAATCGAGATGAAGAACAAAAATTCTGGAGCATGCTGAGGAATGCGGCCAGAACAAAAAAGTGAAGTAGCAAAATTTTGGAGCATCGCTGAGAGATGAAGCCGGAGTGAAAATTTTTTTTTTGGATCATCGCTGAAAAGATACTGCTGGAATGTAGCAACAAAAAAATTTGGAGCATCACTAAAATATGCAACTGGAAGTAGCAAAATTTTTTTTGGAGAATCGCTGAAAGATGTAGTCGGAAGCAGCAACAAAATTTTTGGAGCATCGCTGAAAGATGCAGCCGGAAGCAACAAATTTTTTTTTGAAGCATCATTGAAAGATGTAGCCAGAAGCAACAACAAAATTTTTGGAGCATCGCTAAAAGATGCACCAGAGTGCATGAATAAAATAAGGAATGGCACTAGATGGGTGTGCAAGTTCCAAAGCATCACAACAGCCGAGCCAACAAGTTTCGGAGCATCACAGCAAGATGCGTCAAAATTTGTGTTTGAAAAATAAAGTCATGCAAGACAAAAATGAAATTTAGCCAAGTCCAAAAGATGAAGAATTCAGAAGAAATGCTCTAAAGTAAAATAAATACATACACATGCAAAGTTTTTTTTTGGATTATTTTTTTTATTATTTTTTTATATGAAAATGAAAACTACATTGGCTCCATCGTAGCAGAGTCAATGCATTGGATTTCTTCTTTTATTTCTACCATCTTCCTAAATTCCTCTTTATTGACAGGTTTGTGGTAGATGTGTAATTGATGACCATTGACTAAGAGGGTTCAAGTGTCACCATCAATGGGTTTGAGTTGCACTACTCTATTTGGAAATACTTCAAAAAATTCATATGGATCTAGCTAATGATTCCTCGATTTCCCTTGGTGATCTTGAAATCAGGAATCAAATACCAATGCCCAATCCCCATTATGGAACTCTCTTTCCTTTATATGTTTATCATGTCAGGTCTTACATTGTTGTTACACTAGTTCAATTTGGTGGAAAGCATCTAAACGGAGTTCGTCTAATTCACTGAGTTGTAGGACTCATTCAACCTGGGCTCATTTGAGATCTAAACCTAACTCCATTGTTGTTCTTAGGGTTTGCAGTTCAAATTCAATGGGTAGAAGAGGTTTCTTCCCAAAAATTAACTCGTACAAACTGATACTAGTGGTTGATTTCCAAGTTGTGTTATAAGCCCAAATGGACTAAAACTAGATAGAAAGAGTGAGAGATATGTAGAGATATATATAACCTATGAAAGATAGAGGGGAAGAGAAAGGGCGAGAGCTTGGTAGAGAGGGAGAGAGAGAGAGGAGAGATATAGATAAAGATAGAGTAAGGGAAAGTGGAGAGATAAATAAAGAGTGTAAATGAAGTAGAGGGAGATAAAGGGAGATAAAGGGAGAGATAGCTTAATAGATAGAGGGAGAGATATATATTCTCTCCTAGTTAAACTTGGGTAAAGGTGCACATAGGATCAAAGACAACAAGGAGGCCTTCTATAATGATTTATGCAAGTTTTTACTCTCCTTAGTAGAAAATATATTTTTTAATTATCTATTACTTATTCAATGTTTCAAGAGGCTGATTGGGACTCATTCACCATGGGTGAATGGGTCTCTGATCAAGGTTTTCAAAAAAATTCAGGAGCCTTTGATGTTACTCTGTAGCTTTTGTTTGATCTAGGTTTTAGTGTAGGAAAGTTAGAAATCAGATCTGTAGGTGAGATTCTATGAATTGATGAAAACTTTTGCAACTTTGACAACTTTTCCAACCTTGTTCTTCAAGAGATCTCCAATCCTTCTTCAACCTAAGATCTACGACACAAACAAAAGAGGGAAAAATTATTTGTTTTTGGTGAATGGGGGTTTTCCTTGGTCAAATCACTTTAGGGTATTTAAACCTTGAATTGAAATAATGAAATAGGAAAGGAATGATGAATTAATAATACTATGTTGCAACTCATGAAACCCTTGCATAAACCTTTGGAAATCTAAAATATTGATCTTGATCTTGCATGAAATGACTTCAATGGATTTGGATCTTGATGCTTGAAATATGACTTGAATACTTTGACTTGATCTTTGAAACCTACATCACAATGTTAGCTCCAAAAACATGCATGATTGCAAAAGCCTTTGACATGATGCTTGAGATCTTGATTGCTGCAATAAATCACTGATAAATTTTCTCTTGAATTCCCTTGATCATAACCTTAGCTCTAATTTTGTCTCACTTGAATTTCTAGGTATCTTTTGAAAACTTCTTAGACTTAATTTGATAAAATATCCTTGCATTTATAGGTATAGATCCTTAATTTCTCAAAAATTAAACATTACAAGATGACATTGAAATTTGAATTTAGGGACAATAAAATACCACCAAAAACATAATTTAAATTCAAGTTCAAAGGCCTAGGGAGGACCCATTCACCCATGGGTGAATGGGTCGTAGGCACATATCCCTAGAATACACATTGCTCAAGGTAAAGTGTTATGTGTTGGCATTAATTATTGTTAGGTTTCCCTTTTAGAAAATGTAATTTATTAGGCTTATAGATGTAAAATAGGGCTTATTAAGGCATAATTAAGTCCAATTTAATTGAAGGGCCCAAACAAAGTGTGAAAATGTAAAGGAGTATAGTTTCTTACACTACACAGAGAAAAAGGAAACTTTCAAAATTTTGAAATTGGAATTTTTTTTTTTGGAGAATATTGTAATGGGGTTTTGGGAAATTTTCTTTGTTTTTAGTGTATTGGAAAATTAGAAAAAATATTTTTTTAAAAATAAATATGATGAGTTATAATTTTTTAACGAAAGATTCCTTTGTGAATTTTTGAAATAATTCTTATGGAAACTCATTAGAAAAATTTGATGAAATTAAATTTTGTGCATTGCTTTTTGTGCCACACTTGTTAGTTAGTGTGAAGAGCCTAAGAATAAGGTACTATAGAAGGTATGGGAGTGGATCCAAATGTTTCCTCAAAAAAAATTAGAAAGTAGATTGATAACGGGTGGGGATTCATCTAATCGAGTGATAATTAATGAAACACATATAATATTTAATTATGATAATGGATGACCCTCTCATGCCTTGAGTGCTTGTAAAGGATAAGGATGTTTGAGAAGACATTCCAGTTCAAGGAGCTTGGATATTGTAAGTTCAATTACTCTCATCTGTGTGAGACATGTACTAGATTCCACACATGTCATATAAGTGAGCATCATGATGATACTCCCTACTAGTTCTCTAACATATTACCCTAGTGTCTTGTGTGTTTATGACCTACCATTGGTGAGTTATCCAAATGAAAATTCTTACAGTATCCTAGTAGTGAGTACCCCAGGATGTTTATATGATGTGGGATTGGTGAGTTTACCTAATATAAATTTGTGATGTGATATTGGTGAGTTTGTCCAATCTGAAAATGTGATATACCATAAATGATCCATCTTGTACATTTTAAATGAGTAATTTCTATGATGTGTATGCTGATTTTATTCTGTGTATGGTGTGTTTGGAAGTCACATCCCAATGGTTTTGGTGTGAGTGTTATGATTGTCCTGTGTGACTACCTCCTAGCACATGGCAAGGGTGGATCTTTTGATTCCATAAGTTCAAGTGGTGTGGTAACTACCATTGGGGATCAAATGATTTTGGTAGATTAAGTGAGACTTTAATGTGGAAAATGTTTTTTATTCTTATTCATATTTCGCCCCATTTGATTCAAAATATAATAATGTTGTTATTTAACATCTCATTGAGAAGGATTTTAAGGTTTGATAATGGAAATCATATTAGATTAGTTACACATCTTGATGTTGGAATTAAGCATGATTGTAATGTGGATTTCATAATTGTACTATGAAAAGGCTAAAATGATCTTAGGAATATTTTAAATGGTGTTTAAAATTAATTTAAATACCTTATTTTATAGTTGGGTCACTTGGTATTGCACCTAGGTGGCCCTATCTTTCTATAATTGACCCAAAGTGTCCAAAATTTAACTAAGTCTACTTGGGTGGCCTTGTACTTGTTGATGTGTTTTTTATGCACTTCTCAACAAAGGTAATGCATAGGTGCATCACCTCTCTTGAAAGACAATCTTCCACAATCAAATTGCAAAACACTATCCCAAGGTCTCTAATGTCAGGTCTTGACAATGCTTGAAATATCTCAGTTGATTTATGTGATTTGTTGGAATCACAAGGCAGCCTTATAGATGAGTTACAAAGTGTGAGAAGTTGGGTCTGCAAATGGAGTTCTTAGGATGAGAGAGCTGCTATGCATTTGCTGTAGGTTCAAAAACCAGTCTAGAACTCCCTTTCAACATCAAATTTAGCTTTATAATGTGCAATGAACCTTGCCTAAGGTTACCTATTAAAAAAAAGGAAAAAGAGTAGGGGGGTATGTGCAGGATCATGATGGGCCAAAAAGTGGCGATATGATGGCCCATGTGGCTGACGACTTTTTTTTACACAAAATTGATGAAACAAAAAAGGGTTTTTAAAAGAGATTCTTAGCTTTCCACTAATATAAATTATGCTTTATTTTTAATTTAATAAATAATTATTATTCATTTTCTATTTGAATTACGACTAAAGTCCTAATTGATAGGCTAATTGAAAAACATCTATAGCTTTCAAAGGGTATCACATTTTTTGAATCTAAAATATGTGTCAAATTCTATGCTTCACACACTATAGGATTAAAAAGAAAGAATTGAATTTCATGAAGTTTTGACCCAAGTTAAGGTGGTCAAATGTATGAGTTTTCATATTTTTTAAAAGTTGTAATAAAAAAATCATAATTAACTATTCACTTGGAAAAAAATATGCCTCACATTGGGACATGAGTCTTCTACTTATATCTAAAATCTTATAAAAAAATATTATCATTTTATTGTGGTTAGGGTAGTCAGACAGACACCTACTTCTTATTTTTTCCCTGAAATTTAAGTACTATTGCATTGAAATTTCAAATTTTCACCAAATAGATTTTTAAAAAATAAAAATAAACCTAGTGGTTTAGAATCTAAATTCAATTTGCAACAGAGTCTATTCTTACATATTTTTGAAATAATATAGTTAAATTATTCAAACTTTTATGTCAAGTTGCTTAACTTTGGTTTTTCTAAATTTTATTGCCACTTAAGGGCCTATTTTTTTCATGATGATCCTGCACATGCCTAGGGAAGAGAGTAAGTTACTAGACCTAAAACTATGAATGAAAAATGATCATGGAGGCTGCTATAGTAGACAAACTCCCTAAACTAGGTTTTGCTAGGCCAAGAGGATCCTACAGTTACACAAAACCAATGCAATATTCTAAGGACTATAGATTTTCAGATTACACACACACATCATGCACATGCAATCGAACTAAGTTGCAACAATAAGGGAATGAAGCTCAGACTAGATTTGCAAAGTGATTCATCATCAATGAACCACAAAAAGCATGAGCTGGAAATTCATCAAATATTGAAACAACGGTCACCATTACCACTTCCATTCAAGAAACTATAACTAAACTAAAAGGGGAAGTAGAACCATGCATGCAAGATGAGAAAAATCAAAGAGAACATACATAAAATCATGCAATATTGTCTTCTATTTCTTCAAATTATTTTTACACCAGCTCTCTAACCATTTACAAATGAGGGGGAGACCCCTATTTATAGTTTTCCAAAGCTCAAATGAATGGCTAGGATTGAATTACATTGTGTGGCCTAGATTTGATTGTACTAGGGCTTCACCTACCCCATAATACTCAACAATTTAAAATACATATTTTTTCTTTTAGCGCCCAAGTGTTGTAGCAGCTTTGTCTTCTAGCTCATTCCCCTTTTACTGTAGCTAAACCTTCCTGAAAGTTGACCTTTGCTTGATGGACTTGCAACATTCTTCATTGGATCAAACGAGCATGTCGACGACTGGAATCAATGGATTGGTTGCCCTTGATTCAGGTGGACAACCCCTTAAAGATCACCATCATCTGGTCAAAAGTAGGACAACTCCCTTATGCTTTCTTCAAGGCCACCCCCTTGCACTTAGTCATTGACCTCCTTGGCACATGCCTTCTTCTAATGGCAACTCTTTTGATGGGTGCTACAAAGAGAGGTGGGCATAAAATGAATGGTGATATGAGCTATGTGCTTTTCCTTGCTAAGCCTTCTCAATGAGTCCCCCTAATAGACCCGTGGTAGGCTTCTTGAATCCTACATACATGAAGTGTCATAAGTGTTTTCATACACAAATTAAGGCAAACGTTACTCAAATCTTACAAACTCCTTTTTAGATTCACCCATGCATCATCAAAAGATCATAAAATTTAGTCTAAATTTCCATTAGTAGTTTACTAGAGGGAGTTTGGACAATCAAGGCTCGAGAGGCTGGAATTCCCTTGCCAAAATGCTATTTTGAAAGGGAAAATAGGGAAGGGCAACACGAATGATTTCTTCCACTTTCAGATTTAGGTAATTTGAAAATTCCATGGGGAAGAGCATCCAATTTGAGCATGTAGGTCAAGATTTATTTTTGGATTAGGAGGCATTTTGGATGGTCTGAGCCCAAGAGGCTGGACTTCCCTGGCCAAAATTATATTTTGAAAAGGTGAATAAGGTAGGGCAACTTAGATGATTTCTCCCACCTTCAAATTTAGGCAATTTGAAAAGTCCATGGGGAAGAGCACCCAATTTCAATATGTGGATCAAATCTCATTTTCCAGATTAGGAGGGATTTTGGATGGTCCAAGCCCAAGAGGCCAGACTTCCCTAGCCAGAGTGCTATTTTGAAAGGGCGAATAGGGTAGGGCAACCTGGATGATTTTTGCGGCCTTCAAATTTAGGAAATTGGAAAAGTCCATGGGGAAGAGCGTCCAACTTCAATATGTGGGTCAAAGCTCATTTTCAGATTAGGAGGGAATTTGGATGGTCCGAGCCCAAGAGGTTGGACTTCCCTAGTTAGAATGTTGTTTTGAAAGGGCGAATAGGGTAGGGCAACCTGGATGATTTCTCCCGCCTTCAAATTTAAGCAATTTGAAAAGTCCATGGGGAAGAGCGTCCAATTTCAATATGTGGGTCAAAGCTCATTTTCTGATTAGGAGGGAGTTTGGATGGTCTAGGCCCAAGAGGCCAGACTTCCCTAGCCAAAATGTTATTTTGAAAGGGCGAACAAGGTAGGGCAACCTAGATGATTTTTGTCACCTTCAAATTTAGGAAATTTGAAAAGTCCATGGGGAAGAGCGTCCAATTTCAATATGTGGGTCAAAGCTCATTTTTGGATTAGGAAGGAGTTTGGATGGTCCAGGCACAAGAGGTTAGACTTCCCTGGCTAGAATGTTGTTTTGAAAGGGTGAACAGGGTAGGGCAACCTGGATGATTTCTCCCGCCTTCAAATTTAGGCAATTTGAAAAGTCCATGGGGAAGAGTGTCCAATTTCAATATGTGGGTCAAAGCTCATTTTCGGATTAGAAGGGAGTTTGGATAGTCCGGCCCAAGAGACCAGACTTCCTTGGCCAAACTATTGTTTTGAAAGGGTGAACAAGGTAGGGCAACCTGAATGATTTCTCCCACCTTCAAATTTAGGCAATTTGAAAAATTCCATGTGGAAGAGAGCCTAATTTCAATATGTGGGTCAAAGCTCATTTTCGGATTAGGAGGGAGTTTGGACGGTTCGGGCCCGAGAGGCTAGACTTCCTTGGCCAAAATGCTATTTTGAAAGGGCAAATAGGGCAAGGCAACCCAGATGATTTCTATCGCCTCCAAATTTAGGCAATTTGAAAAGTTCATGGGGAAGAGCATACAATTTCAATATGTGGGTCAAAGCTCGTTTTTCAGATTAGGAGGGAGTTTGGACGGTTCGGGCCCAAGAGGTCGGACTTCCCTAGCCAAAATGCTATTTTGAAAGGGGGAATAGGGCAGGGCAACCTGAAGTTATGAGGAGGGAAAGTTGTTTGGAGTTTTCTATTTGGAACAACTAGGGTGAGGTGACATTCCAAGGATGAAGTTCTGGGGTTCGGGACCCGGTGATGGCTAAGGCACTTAATTTTTATTTTTTATTTTTCATGCGGTAGTGGGATGCATGAGACCTAGAGGGTAGAAGGAAGATGAATGAAATAGGGACAACAATCTAGAAGGGAAGTTCCTAGACATTGATGGAGGGATGGAGTTCCAGAATGAAATTTTTGCAAGTTCCTAAAACTTGACAAAACCTTAGCAGTTCACTTAGGCACCACAAAAAACATCCCAAATCCATAGGCAACTTGTCCCCAAAGTCAAAAATGAAGGAAAAAGTGAATCAAGCGAGCAGGGATGAGGCCTAGAGGACATCATGGCAACAGGCAAAGGGAAACCCACAAGGGCACCTCCGCAAAAGCAAAATACTTAGCAAATTCAGATAGGTGAATTTGGTTAGGGGAATTTGATTGTTTGATGACACATGACCAATTTAGGCTTCAAGAAAGGGGCACGTAAAATGAGATAGGAGCAAAGTATCCTATCTAGAGCAGAAGAGGGGGTCCCTGCCCATGGCAGGGCATGTGTGCAAAAAATTAGTGGGGAATCTTGGTTGCATATTGGGGTAGCCTAGTCATTAGTGGGGCAACATAGTTTTGTAGGCTTAAAACTCTAAAATTTGAATAGCATTGTTGAGGTGCCTTGATCTTATAGTTGGGCAACTGCATTCCCCATACAAATATAAAATGTTAACCCTCTCTATATCATCTAGATAGTGGTTTTATTATCCCAATGCCAGTGATGAATATTTTTTATGCCTTCTATTTTTCTTGTTCTAGTTGTTTTCATTTATTGAACCTTCAAAACCTAGTCAAAGTATCTTTGTCTTAGGACTTGATCTTTCTTCTTTGTTTTAGAGCCTCATATAGGAAATCCATGTAAATGGAAGTTTTTCATCATGATCCTATGGTTCTATTTATTTTTTGAGAACTTTCTTGGTTTTTTCATTGAGATATTATAGATTCTATTACCTTAATTTATGTGCCATCTTTCAAAGTTTCTTTGTTGTCAACCTAAAGTTAGCAAGATTCTCCACCTAGTCTTGTGAAGACTTTGGAAGGTTTTAATCCTTCATGGTTGACCTTTTTGGTTACCATAACACTCTTATTATGTCACTATTGCATGATCAACATTGTTGTCATTATTTCAAAATAAAAATTTGTTCCATCAAGTTTTTCTAAGCATGTCAGCTTGGAGAATTACAAAAAATTACTAGAAAAAGAGTTGCAATCATCATATCTCACCAAAAACACACATGGTAATATAGGATCTATTAAAAACTTGATGGTAGAAACTCTCTAAAAAAGGAAGAGTCTTGCTATATTCAAAGCTATAATACCATGTTGGAATCACTCACACTTTGATATCATGTTGAAGTGAGTAGCTAGGATCAAACTAGTATCATCAATTTGCAATAGAAAATAACCTCCCGCTAAGAGAGAAGCGACAACGAGAGATGATATTCTACCAAGCAAGAATACAATATGATATAAGATGTGTTGATATGATTTTTATGTCTTGCAAGATGCAAGAGGATCCTTTCTTATAGAGGAAATGTGAGAGATAGGATTAGACAAGATCGTGACATGTGTCTCAATATTATAACATGAGACAACTAAATAAATATTAAATGACCTAGAACTCAAGAATGAAATGTCACAAGATAACATAAGATCTAAACATGAAAACTAATACTTATAGAAAGATTCCTAGAACCTTTAAGTAAACTTAAAATATGAATAAAACCTACTAATGGACTATTTAGGTAAAATATCAAATGTGTACCAACAATGAAATATCCCCCTTTGTTTTTTCTCAAATTTTTCCACATAAAATTCACCCATTAGTGTTATCCCAATGAAAGATAACAAACTGGAAGGAACCCTTCACTTTTTGATCACCTAGGTCCTGGACTGGGCAAGGTGAGAGCATACAGTGTAAGTGGATCAGATAACAATATGAAATGCTAGAAGTACAAGAGCTATTAGAAGTAAGCCAACCAATAGAGAAAAAGTAAATACTTGGTGGAAAAGCCAACCATTTCCACTTTTTAGCAAGCTAGATAGGAATGTAAATGAAAGAAAATAAATTGGCAACATAGCCAACCACTTCCACTTTTTAATAGGCAACAAAAGTAAACAAAAACTCAACCACTTATCTGGTGGAAGTGAAATTCAAAATACTAAAATAAGAAATCTGATTAGTACTAATAATTCAACATTATAATATGGAGACTTTTACAATATATCATGGCATAAATTTAGAAATAATAAAACTCAAGTGTTAGATACTTCTCCAAACAAAAATACAATGATATGGGATTAAGGAAAGGTGAATAAATAGTGAAGTTACTAGGTCTGATACACTGTAATAAAAATCTGATATGAAAGAGCATCGAACAAAAATCCTCAATAAAACCTCATAACTCCCTCCATACTCCTCTGAATGACCTCAAACTTGAAGAAAATGATTCCAAGAAGCTATAAATCCAAGTCCTAGCAACCAAACTCTATAAACCAACACTAAAAACTCAAACACACATCACAATGAGCTTGTTGCAAATCATATGACCTCCCAAGCTGGTCGACCTTATGCCAAAAATAGATACTCATCTAAAAATCACCAAAACTAGAGCAAGGGGGCACCCCAACAAGAGGAAAAATTAACAAAAATACCCATAAAATAATCTGAACTTCTCAAAGTGGTGCAAGTCAAAACATGTGTCAAGTAGGTTTTTTTTTAACATTTCCAAAAAAAATCAACAACAAAGAACACACTAAAATATTACTACAAAACATCAAACTCAAAACTAGAGAAAATAGGAAATCCATCACCATTGAAGCTCGATGTGCAACCTTTGAATGATAAGAACTCACTGTCTAGCTAGGAGCTATCTTGCAAACTTGAAACTAAAGAAGAACTAGGAGGTGTACCAACCTCAAAGTAAAGTATAAAAAGATTTTGAAATTTTTTTGTTATGATAAAAGTTTGATAAAGAAAATGAGGAGGAAGAGAGGCACATTTATAGGCTCGACACCCAGAAATTCAAATATCCCTTTTCCTCAAAAAAGGGATGCCCATATGAGGAATAAAATAATATTTATTAAAAAATCATTCACTCATCTACTTAGGCATCCACTTTAACTTGGCATAAATATTAACTTAAAATGTATTTTTTCTCCAACTTTGGCATCCACGTCCAAAGTCCCCTTTTTAAAAATAGCTTATGTCATGAATCCTAGATGTGGGGGTCCAAAAGAAACATCAAGATAAAACATAACTTAAGTTATTACCTTGCCATTTTTGAACTCCAAGAACACTAGAAAAGCCACTGCCAAAATAGAACCAATTCACTACTAGAAATGGAAACTGAATGCAGAACTACTGCCAAACCACACTACCAAAATTAACACTTACTAAAAATAGCAAGCTGCTAAAATTAGTAAGTGACTCCAAACACCATTTGAGCACAATCCAAGTAGCCGTCATAACTTGCTAAAAATAGTAAGTCCAAAAATGGTCATTGATCAAAATGCATGTGACACCCCACTGAAGCTCTTTGAAATCCCAGAAAGATCTATAAAACATACTAGTAAACTCCTACATCCATCCCTTGAAAACTCAAAATATACCTCCTTGAAAATATGAAACCTTAAAATTCCTCTAAATAGCCTACAAGACTCTAAAAATAGGCTAACAACCACTAAAAATAATTGTGCTAAAAAGGGGACATTACAGTCCTCCCTTCCCAAAGATTGCTTGTCCTTAGGTAATGCCAGCACAAATCTAGAAATAATTGATTGATCCACATAGAACCAAGTAAGATCTTAGGGTCCCACATCCATCTTAGAAAGGACTCACCATGCCTATGCTACATCACTTTGATCACAACTACCCCTTGTGCCAAATTTGATCCTCTCCTATAACCCCGAAATGATACCATCCATGAGACTCAATCTGAAATAACTAGTGTATAGTAGTGAATTTGCACCCCTTACACAAATTCCCCTTTCAAAGATCCTCACCTTAGAAAGTCAAATCCGAAGGCGAAATTCCACATCACCCAATTGCCTTCCTTCTACTTGGCATTTTTCTACTCTGTTGGTGAGACAAAAAATTTTGGGGATGCATGTATGGTGCACATATGTCCATGCAACACATTGTCATCCCTGATAGATTCCTAAATATGAAGTTGGAAGAGGTGTTACACTCCTGATTAAGGATGAATTGTAACACCTCTCTTTGACCAACTGACCCAAAAATGCCTTATTCTTCCTCATTCATCCTTAAAATGGATCCATTCCCACTTCACTTGATCTCTACACACATTATCAAAACATCTCTTAGCATTTGTAGCATTCACTTCACTCTCAAGCTACACTTCAACATTCCATTGTAGTAGTCATACTCCATCAACTCCACATAGCAAGTGTGAAGCAAGCCATAGCACCATGGGCTTCAAGTCTTGTGTTGAGACCTCCCTTCATCATAGTTGAGACTGTGGTGACCTTGTCAAGTCCATATTCTCCTACATTGGCTAGTGATATTTTAGGTGGACGTGGTAATTTTTCACTCCTCTCCTTTGTGATTTGGTTGAGTAGCATTATATTGTTTTGTAGTGTTTTTATTCTCTCTTCTTTCCTTTATCGTATATTTCCACTACGTTGCTTTTTGGATATTTGTGGAGGTGCAAACATGAAAATGGGGGTCTAAATAAGGTATGCCCCTATACAACCCCAACAATTTTATCACTTGCTTGTGTGTAGGTGAACGTACATGTGGAACTAGCTGGAAAATAGGCATTTTGTGAGATCATCTTCATCACCCTAGCTTTTATTTATTTTCTCTATCATCTTCATTTGTACTTTTCACATCTTATTATTCTGTTTTGTTCATTCAAGAATAACTAGCTAGGTTGTTAGTTTTTTTTTAGGTAGTTTATATTGTACTTCCTTTTTTATAGTTGTACAGATGCCAGCACACTAGAGAGATGCCTGTGCACCACATTATCATCCTAGAACTTCACTTTTTTCCTCAGAAAAAAGGATGTCTGAGGTGCAGTATTGACTCCAAAAACTAGCTCGCTTAGCCTAATCTTGAATTTCAAGCTTGAAGAGTGACATAAGAACTTTATAGTGCTTATCATTCTTGACCCCTATCAAAAACACCCCTTTGGAGAGATGTAAGTTAGGGCAGCCCTCCGCTCTTGGCTCTCTATGACCTAGAGCCTTGACATGGCCCCCCTCTCTTACATTTTTGGTGACCTCAACATGAACCATCTTGGTTTTGTCTTGTGATACTGAAATCTCCTTTCCTCATGTTTTAGGAGTGTTGTAGGTGTGAGTATTGTGAGGCCCTCACCTTACAACCCAACCTACGAATGCTAATAGGCATAGTCGGAAGGTTCCATAAGTGTTGTATAACAAAGCCTTAGTTGGGTCACTGTTCGATTGTGAACCTTTAGGGGGATTTGTGAGAGGTTTGTTTAGTGTCTGTGATGGCCTCTTTCCCACATTTACCTATCCCTTTTGGGCAACCTGCGAGCAGTGGTCCAAGTATAACCTTCACCTCATAGGACCTACTGTTTGGATTTAATAGAGAACTATCTGCTCTTTACATCCTTGTGTGAATCAATGGGAACATTGTGGTACGTGTTCATATTGATATGACATCTCAAGTAAATATCATAACTAAGGAGATTATGTTAATTATCATCCTACATAAAGATGGGCATACTGCACATGTGAGCACCATTCGTACACATAATGAACTTTCTATACCTCCCCTTGGTAGTATTGTTTTGTCAGTCCTTGTTGGACCTAAGTCTGTAAACTTGTTGTTAGACATAATCTCAAGGTTTAGCTCTTCAGAGTGAAGCTAGGTATCCCCTAGCTAGTATCTATGAATGCAGTTCCCTCGGTTGTGCACAAATGTGTGAAGTTCATTCACGGGGGTTCTGTTAGAACCTAAAATTTCCATAAAAACCTAAATGATTTTCCCATTTTGAACCTAATATTTTCACTATCTTTCTCATAAAAAATCATTTACTGCCTTTTACAATGCTAAGAATGGTTTTTAACCTTCCATCATTGTGTTATTTTTAGCCCATATAGCTCTTGCATGTTACCCACATTAAAATCCATTCTCCTACCTTTGTAATGAAATAATTCATTTATTCCCCCTTTCATAAAGCCAAATAATGACTTATATTTTATACCGCTTCTTTAGATTTGCACCCTTAAAGGCCAACACCTTTTACCGCTATACCATGGCCTTTCACAAAGTGGCCTATAGTATTGTGGTAGCGGTTAAGCAATCATAATGAATGTTACTGTTATACTACACATAGTCTTCAAACCAACCACAGTGGCGTGGTAACAGTTGGTGGTTAAGCAGGGGAGTGGCGGTGGATAGAATGGTTGTCGTGCAACTGCATGTGGTTAGCACAATCACTGTAGTATGGTGGTAGCAATGAGTGGTGGTTGGTGTAACCTTTATTGCTACACCGTGAATGGTCACTGAGCAGACTATGATGGTGTGGTGATAGGGAAGCAACGGCTACCGCAGTATTGACATCGGTCTATGAGGAGACCACGGTGCCTATGGTGAACAAGGAAGTGATGATGGAGCTAGCAGTTAATGTTGATACCACGGTACTACAGCTGGAAAGAGCAGTGACCACAGTGATGCGGTGAATGGAGCGGAGTGTTGAACATTCAGTCACCGTGCAACCGCAAGGGGGTCATCTCACAAACCACGGTGAATTATAGTAGTGAGGTGGCGAGTGAGAGAGGTTACTACAGTACCGTGAGGAGGCAATGAGCAGACCGCGGTAAGGAATTTGATAGTGTGAGGTAATAGTGAAGGCCGACCACCGTGATACCATGGTTGATCAAACGCTTGACTGGGATAGAGTGGTAAATGTAATCGAAGTTACGCTGCAGCATGTGATTTGAAAAATAAAAAATTAGTTAAAGCATTAGAGGAAAATCAAAGACATAACTATAGTATAAAATATTTGATTTTCCGATAAGGCATCTTAATGAAATATTTTATTTTCTGTCAGGAATAATAAACAAATGTAACAAGAAAATAGAGAGCTGTGACTCTTTGTATGTAATGTATAAATATATTGAAAAATCAGTTGGAGAGGAGGAGTTAAAATAGTTATATTTTCTTAGAAATGAGAACTAGGGAATGTAAATAACGATATATCTTTTTTGAAGCAGATCAATGGATAGATTATTTTGAATTGGTGAAACCCTTTCTATTTTTAGTTGTTTTGTTGCAATAATTTACATTTCTTATCTGGTTGTCTCCAACTTGAGGTCTTGAACCATTTAAATCAGCTTATCAAGTATATCTTTGGTTTGTCTAAATGTCTTTTCCATTTTGTGTGATTTAATTGATTGGTGTCTGCAAGTCATATTTAAATCCTTTTGAATAAGTCATAGTGATTCAAGATTTCTTTTGGATTGTTGAAGAAGAACTTGGTAGGAAAAAATTCCAGCATTATTTATGCAAGACATAAATTAATGAAGTTATATGCCGGTCATTAGAACTTCATTTTCAAAGTGCCTATCAACTTGAATTTAGACAGAAAGAAAAATACATACAATTCTTCTTAATTTTGAATCCATTTCCCATGTGGATAGGCACTGATCTTCCAAAACCTAGAGAACAAAATTTATATAAAACAATATTTTCAAATCCTTTCTTTTATGCAATAGAAGTAGGAGTCATGATTTTATCTATTCACTTCCATTTGCCATTGTGAATAGATTGTTTGAGTAGGAAACATATTTTAAATCTGCAACATACACATAGGTGCACTCGCCTAGGTTTAGCAGAGTCTAAAGAGCAAAAGGTTTAATTGCATCAATTGGCCTTGTATGTTGGCCAAAATATTTGTGAGAGCTTGGCAACCTCTCGTGGTTCAAACATGCATTTTTGAGACCCAACAATTTGGAGACTCTTCTGGGGAATGTACTCAAGAAATTTTTTTCAGCCTATCCATTTACAGAGTCAACAAAGTTTTACATTTTTTTTGGAGATTCCGCTGGGGCAAACCAAGACAATATCATAATCTTTTTCATTTTCCTACTTTTGGGAAAAGTAGGTGGCGACTCTGTTTCATTTTGATAAATAATGTATGGGTGTTGTGGAACAGTAACATTTTGTCAAGATGTTAGAAGCAGAAAGAAGGCAGCAACCAATAAAATAGTTGAAAGAATTGGAGAAACAAACACTACAATGGAAACAAAAGATACTACAAGTGAACTAGTGGCTATTGCAGTTGGGAGTCAAATGTGCTCCAAATACATCACCAAATAGGCCATCAGGCAGTGAGACTGAATACACAAATCCTAGTAGATCTTGGACACCACATGATGCAATTGAGAACTTTGGCAATAAAGTTAATATACTCTATTCATAGCAAAATACTTTTGATGAGTATCTTTGTATTCAAGAAAGAAGCAAAAGTCTTTGCGAATCTCTCCTTAACATAAGGAAATATGAAGGAGAAGATACAAACTCTTTATACAACAGGATGACAGACATCTATATGCAATTACCTCCACATTATAGGCCTACAAGACCCACGTTTGTTGCACAATGTCTAAGAGTATTGGAGCTTGAATCATTTTATTGGTCAGAGTCATCAAAAAAGTGTGCCTTTGATGTAGTGAATAAATTTATTGATTCCATACTTGGGACAGGTCTCGAGAGTACATCAGAAATGTTTCAGAAGTTGAATTAGAAGAAGATATCATGCCATCCAACAATGAACATATGGAGAGTCTCTCTTGCATAACAAATTGTGATTCAAATGGTGAAGATGAAATGGTGGATGTTGATCGACAACAGGGTGATTGTTGCAGTTCTTATGAAGATCAAGAAATTGGAGACATGGTAGAAGATATGGAAGTAGAGACCTGTTCACTCAACAATGAACAAGTTTTAGATTTGTTAAATCTTGTATACCATAAATATGCACACGAAGATGGTTCTAAAGTTTTGGGTCTAGCATATATCTTCTTTTACAGTGAAGATACTATGTGTCACTATTCATATGACCCCATGTGCATCTCTCACAGTGATGAGGAATTCTTTGAAGCAGTTCAAGGATCCATGTCTATCCAAGAAGAGGTATGTGATTTGAACAATTTTTGCCTACAGGAGAAATATGTTGGTTTGCATGTCATTGATGATAAGTGCTCAACATTTGTTGATTCATGTATATATAAGGATGACTGTATGAATCAAAAGTGTGTGTCAATGCCAACTAGTGATAGGAAAGAACTGGAAAGTGTTTCTGATTTGATTGTTTTAGAAGATATTGATGAGACATATTTTTTTGATTTACATGAGAAGCATTCATATTTTCAAATCCCAGCACAACTGCAGGATCATTTAGTAATATATGATAATGGGAAAATTTATGAATGCTTAGTTGAATGTGGATATGCTTTGTGTGATGAAGATAACAAAGATTTATCATATTATGAATTGAAGAGTGATGAAATGAATAAGAGTCAGGCTGAACACAATAATTTCTGAAGGTTTTCAATGACAATGCATGTAATAGGACAGGTGGAATGGATAGTTTCAAAAGAAACCGAATGAGCTCAAATATAAATAGCAAAACTCTTTAATTCCAAAGATCAAAAATTCCTTAAATAAATTCATTTATATTCCAAAGAAAGTTGAATATCCATTCATTAGATTACATAAAATCCAAAAGATTCCAAATGTCGACTTAAAGTCTATAATAAGATTCATAATACATCCAATTACATTCATAAACGTATCATCTTACATGACATCAATAATACAAAAAAATTGTATAATAAATTTACAATTCAAGACTTAGGCATTCTATCGCCTTAAGTTCTACAATAATCATACAATAATGAAATATAATATATGAAGAAATCTTCCTTTGATCTTCAATCCAATAGCTTATCTTCAACATGAAGACGAGAAAAAGGATCAGGTGCTTTTTCTGCCCAAACTTGAAGCTTACACTTCCCTGGAATTCCTTAGTCATTCAAAGAATACCCGACCTTGCACGAATCACTTAGCAAAAAGAAGTCGACAAGCAGGATGGAATCTAGTGCGTGCCTAGTATAACTAGTAAATCCACAAGCATTTTCATTTTTCTAATTCATTTAAGAAATAAGCAAGTTCGATACTAGGATATCGTAGAGAGTTAATTTCCTTCCATCTTTTTCAATGGTCCTTAAGTTACTTGGCCAAGTAAAATGTCATGCATGACAAATAATAGTAGCTTCGGAAAAGAAAAACTACCCTCTCTAAAAACCCATATTCGACACCCATCTCAGAAGGTAACTTTCCAAACACATGTCACGCACATTCAATTATCAAGCATGCATGGTTCCATTCAAAATAAAGATTATCTTTCTCAAAACACATGAACTGCACTTTTATATTCAAGCAAACATGATTTTTTAATGCAGTAATCTCACAGTTTTAAAATCGTAAATAACATAATGTTTATATTCAAAAATAAACAAAAGAAAATAAGAGAAGGTGTATCTCAAGTATGTAACTAAGTACATATAAAACCAGAATAAATGAGCACAAATTCTTTTGGTTCATTTACTCATATAGTTTAACTACACTTCAATATAAACTTTATCTAATTCATTTCATTTCGAAGTAATTTATATTTTTAAATTTTACTTTCTTTTCTTTTCTGTTTTTTTTCTCGTTTTGAAGATTTATCTCTCTGATAGTTTTGATTTTTGGAGAATTTCTAAATTTAAAACTTTATGATTTCTATGTAAATCTTTAATAAATATTGAAACAAAACTCTCTAAATAAAGAAATCTATTGTCTTTATTTCTGTAATATGTGTTCAATGATTTTCTATTCAAATCTATACTTTATCTTCACTAAAAATACAGTCTGGTGTTTGATCTTTTTCCTAAATTCAATAAAAAAACAGTGATATGTTTTCAATAGTTAAAGTAAAAGAATTAAACTCAATTTGAATTGACTGTGATTTTTTTTTCATTGAATCTACTTGACAATTTTCTGTTGCTCTGTGTCCTCTAAATCTGGAGATGAATCTTGATCTTCTATGCTTCCTATGAGTATTTTATTTTCTATTTGTGCTCTTTGACTGTCTTTTTATCTATATTCTTTTTCTTTTTCTATTCTAATTGTGCACCCTCCAATACTATTTTCTTCCTGTACTCCGCCCCTCTTCTATTCTCTCCACTCCCTCTCTTCTTATGCATGCCTCCTTCTTCCTTGTATATTGTGGAGTTAAGCACAATCAATTAAAATAACAATAAAATTGTTATATGCTAGCTCTCCTAGCCGTGCCCCTTTTCCTCCTCTTCTATTTACCTCTCCTTTCTATTGCGCACCTTCCAAGTCCTACTTTCTCACTTGTGTGGGATGAAGATGGATATCTTCTGTGCTCTTTTCCCTCCACACCTTTGGTTGCACCCCTTCACTTGCTGGTTGTGTGGAATGAATGGAGGGAAAATTTATTCTTGCAATTTTATGTTCTCAACTCCTCCCTTCCTGCTGGCCGTGCTTGGGAGATAGGGTAAATGAAAATAAATAATTCTCTCTGCTTAGATCTCTCTCCTTGATTTGGTTGCACATGAGAAAATAGGATGAATCCAAAATAAAATAGAAACCAAACTATTTTCCTGTTTAGCTCTGTCCAAAAAATGAATTTTCCTTCTTGCTTTTTTTTTAAAATGGATTTACTTTTTTCCTTTCATGGAAAAAGTGAATTCTTTGAGAAAAATCGATCCACCATCTATGCCATGATCTCCCAAAAATGGTTATAACTCCAAGTTCCTCTATTTGATTGCATGCAAAAATTGATTGTGATGTGATTGTTTTCAATTTGTTAATTGTTGTTTTCAATTCAATTTCAATTTCAAACGTATTTATGTTTTCTTATTGTTTTAAATAACTTATTTTGATATTTATTTATTTCTTCAAATATATATATCAATATATGGATATTCTTTAATATTTATATTTTCACAATTAAAAGTTTATTCCCATAATTTAAAATAAAACGCATTATTATTTTCAAATGAAAATAAAAGATTTACATAAAGAAGTAATTCTTTGAGTAAAATCAATTTTCTCATAAAAGAAATCAAATTTCCATTTCAAAACAAACATATTCTTTTTCACATAAATTTAAGCAATTGAGTAAACTTATTTAAAAATTTCCAAACATAATCATCACGAAAACACATTAATAAATACTAAGTGGTGTGTGATATTCCATCATCCTCATTAACGTATAATAGCTAAAATGACTCTACCTGATAAATGTTCCCACCTTCATTCTCGTTCACCTGTTCCTGTATTCACTTACACTCAAATTCTCATAAGCAATGACAAACCCCGAATTTCATAATAATGAATTTCAAATAATTTCATTTGCATTTGCATTTCAATTTCACTTTCAATTTCAATTTAAATAATCATCTATCATACACATTAAAAATCTCATGATTAATAATTGCAATTAAATAATTAATAAAATCAATACATGACATCCTTCCCCTCTTGGAAGAGACATCGTCTCGATGTCTTATTAATCATTAAATAAGCATAGTATCTCAATCATAATGAAATAATAACTAACATCATAGTTCTCAAAACATAAAGATAAGCAATTCATAGTAGCATCCACGCTATCCAAGTTCACAACATGTGAATCAAAAACCAAAGTATCAAGTATCTCCGCATTAAGAAAATACTAATCTATGAAAGAAAATGAGGAAAATGACGGTCAATCATCTCGAAATCCTCCCATGTAGCACTATCCTCACTATGTTGGTCCCACTGGAGCTTCTACTAAGTACTATCCATGTTATGCAGCTTAATGCTATGCCTATCTAGGATTCAGATGGGCTCCACTAGCACCACCTTGGGTCTTGTACCTATAATGAATGCCAATCAAGTATATCAGATGCATGAGGATGGTATGGTTTCAATAAAGTAACATGGAATACATTATGGAGTCGAGCTAGAGCAGGTGGTAACGCTAGTCTATAAGCAACTGGATTAATGACTTCCAGTACATCAAAGGGTCCCACAAATCTCGGAGCCAACTTTGATGATTTCCCAAATGAGATAGAGCTCTTATGAGGCTTAACCCTCAAAATGATTTTATCTCCCACAGCAAACTATCTGATAGTCTTGTTTCTATCAGCATAGCTCTCCTATCTATAGGATGCTTACCTCAACCTACCCTTGATCAACTTTGTTTACTCATCCATTTCCTTGAGCATATCCGAACCAATGATGATCCTATCTTCCATCCTATCCCAACTAATGGGTGTGCGACATTTCCATCCATAAAGTGCCTCAAAAGGTGCCATACCCAATGATGCATGGAATGAGTTGTTGTAAGAAAACTAAACCAATGGAAAAAATTCTCCCCACTTGTACTATTGATCCATGCATTACATCCTCAGTAAATCCTCAACAACCCGATTGACCCTTTTTGTTTGGCCATCAGTTTGTGGGTGATATGTAGAACTAAAATTCAATTTAGTTCCTAAAGCTGCATTTAGTGTTGTCCAAAACCTAGATGTCATCCTGGTATCCCTATCTGAAATAATGGTCTCTGGTACACCATGCAATTAGAATATCTCTTGCAAACAATTCTTTGCAAGTGTCAATGATCCATCTTTCATATTCCTAGGTATGAAATGTGAAACCTTCATTAGCTTATCAATGACTACTAAGATGGTATCATGTCTATTCCTGCTCAAAGGTAATCCTTGGATAAAATCCATACTGATTACTTTCCACTTATACTCAGGTATATCGTGGGGATGCAAAAGTCCTGCTAGATGCACATGCTCAGCCTTGACCCACTGGCATTCCAAACATCTAGCCACATACTCCATAACATATTTCTTGAGCTTAGGCCAAAAATAAAAAGTCTTCAACTCCGCTACCATCTTAGTAACTCCTGGATGCCCTAAGTAAGGTGCATCATGCACTTCCTTTAGAATCAACCTCCTCAAGTATCCACCCTTGGGGATATACACCCTTCCCTGATATCTCAAAATACCATCATAATCCATCACATATCCATCAAATCTATGATCTAAAGGATCTGCCTCTAAGGCTTGCTTGACCCTCTCATAATGCTCATCTGCTGGTAGATATTGTAACACTTGCTATCTCAAATTTGACTGTGTGGTCAGCATAGCACATAGATGTCTTCTCCTACTAAGAGCATCTACAACTTTGTTTTCCTTTCCCTTGATATATTCAATACCAAAATCATACTCACTTAGGAACTCAAGCCACCTTCTCTATCTCGCATTGAGATTAGGCTGTGTAAAAATGTACTTAAGTCTTAAATGATCTATCTTTAGTTCAAATGGTTTCCCTAGGAGATAATGTCTCCACATCTATAATGCATGAACAATAGATGCAAGCTCAAGATCATGTGGCACATAATTCAATTCATATTGTTTTAGTTTTCTTGACTCATATGCAACCACTTTCCCTTCCTGCATCAACACAACTCCTACACCTTCACCTGAAGCATCTGTAATCACAATGATGTGTCCATTAGGATCTAGTATAGTCAAAACTAGTGTTGATGTCAACTTCTATTTAAGAAATTGAAATTCCTCCTCACACTTCTCAGTCCACTCAAATTTCATTCCCTTCTTTTGAAGAGAAGTAATAGGTGCTTATATCCTAGAAAATCCTTCCACAATTTTCTTGTAATATCTCGCAAGCCCCAAGAAACTACGAACCTCAGTAACACTCTGCAGTGTTGTCCAATCCACAATTGCTTCTATCTTTGTAGGATCAACTGAGATTCTCTCAATAGATATGACATGACCCAAGTAGTGAACCTTCTTCTGAAAGAAAGTACACTTCAAAAACTTACCAAAAAGCTTTCTATCTCTTAGTTGTTGCAAGACTATTCTCAAGTGATTCTCATGCTCGTCTTCTGTCTTAGAGTAAATCAGAATATCATCTATGAATATAAGCACAAAATCATCTAAACAATCTCTAAAGATTTTGTTCACAAGATTCATGAATGTCGTTGGAGCATTTGTTAGACCAAAAGGTACCACTGTGAACTCGTAATGTCCATACTGAGTTCGGGAGGCTATCTTTGGAATATCCTCATCCTTAATCCTTAGTTGGTGGTAACATGATCTAAGATCAATCTTAGAAAACACTATGGCCCCTTTCATCTGATCAAATAGCTCATCTATCCTAGGTAAAGGATACCTATTCTTAATGGTAACCTTGTTCATCATCCTGTAATCAATACATAGTCTCAAGGTCCCATCCTTCTTCTTCATGAAGATTACTGATACACCCCATGGAGATACACTTGGTCTAATAAATCCCTACTTTAGTAACTCCTACAATTGAACCTTCAATTCATATAACTCTGTAGAAGTCATTCTGTATGGAGTCTTGTATTGAGACTCAGTTCTAGGTAAAAGTCCAATCAAGAAATCAAATTCTCTCTTCAGTGGCAACTTAGTGAGTTCTTCAGGAAAGATATCCAAGAACTCTTTGAGAACTGGATAGTCCTCTGGATTTTGCTGGACATTATCCAAGTCACTCACCAATATAGAAAATATGGAACATCCTTTCCGATGTGCTTTCTTTAGCTGCATGGATGAGATATGTCTCAACTCAAGAGGCTCTTGAGATCCAAAAATCTCAACTGGATGTCCAGAATCATCAAGACAATTCACAATCTTATCCTCATAGTTCACTATAGATTTGTGCTCAAGTAACCAATTGATCCCTAGGATCAAATCATATGAACCCAATGGTGCTACATATAGGTTAACTTGGGTTTGGAAATCTAGTAGCTCTAAATCGCTGCACGATAGACATGAATCTACCCTCTTCTCTGCTTAGTTTCCATACTGGTTATCCTTACATGTGACATATAACTAGGTCTAATAGGTAACTTAGAAACTACTTTAGGATCAATAAAGCATTCAGTAGCTCTTGTATCTTTCAAAATGGAAACTGATTGACCAAAAAGCTTACCCATCAGCTGAATAGGTGAAGCTTGAAAATATGCTTGACGGTTGTCAACCGCTGCATGAATCTGGTGTTGTGGTGCTTGCCATTCATTTCCTCCTTGTTGAACTCCTACACATTGTGTACAATTGGAGGCATAGTGATCTCCTCCACAATTGTAACATCCACCTCGTGGCCCTGGGTGACCACCTATCCTATTCCTAGTATTAGAGAAGTTGGTGTTATTATTATTCACTTTCTTATTTCCACCAAAGTTTCCTTCTCCTTTTTCCTGAGAGTTTGTTCCTCTCTTCAGGGTCCTTATCTACTGACTATTGTTACCCCTCTAGTTATTAAAATTATTATTTTGGAACTTCCTATTTCCAAATCCAAGTTTAGAATTCACATTCTTTCTATAATTTGCTACTTATTGCAACTTATGTTCCTATTTTATAGCCTTCTCAAAGACCTCATCCATAGTATATGGATTATGAATATCCACATCAAATCCCATCTGTGGCCTCAATCCTAGGATAAATTTCCGAATACGAAACCGCTCATCCATCTGATACTGTGGTATGTACTTCGGGAGATTAGTGAATCTCTCCTAGTACTGAGTAACTATCAAACCACCCTGTGTCAAATTCTAAAACTCTATCATTTTTCTATCAAAGAACATCTGTGGAAGCCATCTCTTCCTAAAAAATTGCAAGAATAATTCCCATGTAATCCCACCTGGTAGTAACTTCTTCTCAGTCTTCTCATTATCCCACCAAGTAGCAGCTTCTCTAGTAAGCTGATATGCAGTCCAAACTGCCTTGGTCTCATTAGACATATTCCTGAGCTCAAAATACTTTTCCATTTCAATTAACCAGGCTTTAGCTCCATCACCGATGGTATGACCATCAAACTTGGGCGGGGCTACCATTTTCAAGTCTTTTGCCAACTCTCCTTCAATCTAGCTTGAGAATTTGGTATTTCTTCAACCCTTAGATTTTCATTGGTGGGTTGCTCTTGATTTTGGGGAATTTCATTCTGAGGGTTTTTTCCTTCTCTCACTCCTCGAACTTCTTGTTCAAGATTATCCATTCTAGAACCTTGCCGATTAAAAAGATTGAGAATTTGATCCAACCTATCATTCTCATTACTTGCAACAACTCCTTTTCCTCTTGAACCCATTATGTATCAACAATTCCTGCATCAAGGAATGTTTCTTTAGCTTAATGGACAAAGGACCCTAGTGTTTAAACCTAGGGCTCTGATACCAAAATGTAAAGAGCGAAGCTCTTTAATTGCAAAGATCAAAAATTCCTTAAATAAATTCATTTATATTCCAAAGAAAATTGAAGCTCCATTCATTAGATTACATAAAATCCAAAAGATTCCAAATGTCGACTTAAAGTCTATAATAAGATTCATAATACATCCAATAACATTCATAAACGTGCCATCTTACATGACATCAATAATATAAAAACATTGTATAAGAAATTTACAATTCAAGACTTAGGCATTCTATCACCTTAAGTTCTACAATAATCATACAATAATGAAATATAATAAATGAAGAAATCTTCCTTTGATCTTCAATCCAATATCTTATCTTCAACATGAAGACAAGAACAAGGATCAGGTGCTTTTTCCATCCAACCTTGAAGCTTACGCTTCCCCAAAATTCTTTAGTCATTCAAAGAATACCCGACCCTACACGAATTGCTTAGCAAAAAGAAGTGAACAAGAAGGATGGAATCTGGTACGTACCTAGTATAACTAGTAAATCCACAAGAATTTTCATTTTTCTAATTCATTTAAGAAACAAGCAAGTTCGATACTAGGATATGGTAGAGAGTTAATTTCATTCCATCTATTTCAATGGACCTTATGTTACTTGGCCAAGTAAAATGTCATGCCCGACAAATAATAGTAGTTATGGAAAAGCAAAACTATGCTCTCTAAAAACCCATATTCGACACCCATCCAGGAAGATAACTTTCCAAACACATGTCATGTGCATTCAATTATCAAGCATGCATGGTTCCATTCAAAATAAAGATTATCTTTCTCAAAACACATGAATTGCACTTTTATATTCAAGAAAACATGATTTTTTGATGTAGTAATCTCATAGTTTTAAAATTGTAAATAACATAATTTTTATATTCAAAAATAAATAAAAGAAAATAAAAGAAGGTGTATCTCAAGTATGTAACTAAGTACATATAAAACCAAAATAAATGAGAACACATTCTTTCGGTTCATTTACGCATATAATTTAACTACACTTCAATATAATCTTTGTCTAATTCATTTCATTTCAAAGTAATTTATATTTTTTAATTTTATTTTCTTTTCTTTTCTGTTTTTTTTTTTCGTTTTGAAGATTTATCTCTCTGATAGTTTTGATTTTTGAAGAATTTCTAAATTTAAAACTTTATGATTTCTATGTAAATCTTTAATAAATACTGAAACAAAATTCTCTAAATAAAGAAATCTACTGTCTTTATTTTTGTAATATGTGTTCAATGATTTTTTGTTCAAATCTATACTTTATCTTCACTAAAAATATAGTCTGGGGTTTGATCTTTTTCCTAAATTCGATAAAAAAATAGTGATATGTTTTCAATAGTTAAAGTAAAATAATTAAACTCAGTTTTGAATTGACTATGATTTTTTTTCATTGAATCTACCTGACAATTTTCTATTGCTCCGTGTCCTCTAAATCTGGAGATGAATCTTGATCTTCTGTGTTTCCTGTGAGTATTTTATTTTCTATTTGTGCTCTTTGACTATCTTTTTCTCTATATTCTTTTTATTTTTCTATTCTGGTTGTGCACCCTCCAATACAATTTTCTTCCTATGCTCCACCCCTCTTCTATTCTCTCCACTACCTCTCTTCTTGCACATGCCTCCT
This sequence comes from Sequoiadendron giganteum, assembly GCA_007115665.2. Classification (NCBI taxonomy): domain Eukaryota; kingdom Viridiplantae; phylum Streptophyta; class Pinopsida; order Cupressales; family Cupressaceae; genus Sequoiadendron; species Sequoiadendron giganteum. The sequence goes on from CM021100.1 coordinate 212,285,025, forward strand.
TCTTCCTTGTGTATTATGGAGTTAAGCACAATCAATTAAAATAACAATAAAACTTTTATATGCTAGCTCTCTTGGCCGCGCCCCTTTTCCTCCTCTTCTATTTACCTCTCCTTTCTGTTGTGCACCTTCCAAGCCCTACTTTCTCAATTGCGTGGGATGAAGATGGATATCTTCTACTTTCTTTTCCCTCCACACCTCTAGTCACGCCCCTTCATCTGCTGGTTGCATGGAATGAATGGAGGGCAGATTTATTCTTGCAATTTTATGTTCTCAACTCCTCCCTTCCTGCTGGCCGCACCTAGGAGATAAGGTGAATGAAAATAGAATAAAAACTAAAGACTCCTCTCTACTTAGATATCTCTCCCTGCTCTGGCTGCGCATGAGAAGATAGGATGAATCCAAAATAAAATAGAAACCAACCTGTTTTCTTGTTCAGCTCTGTCCAAAAAATGAATTTTCCTTCTTGCTTTCTTTTAAATGGATTTCCTTTTTTCCTTTCATGCAAAAAGTGAAGTCTTTGAGAAAAATCAATCCACCATTTGTGCCATGATCTCCCAAAAATGGTTATAACTCCAAGTTCCTCTATTTGATTGCATGAAAAAAATCGATTGTGATGTGATTATTTTCAATTTGTTAACTATTGTTTTCAATTCAATTTCAATTTCAAACATATTTATGTTTTCTTATTGTTTTAAATAACTTATTTTGATATTTATCTATTTCTTCAAATATATATATCAATATATGGATATTCTTTAATATTTATATTTTCACAATTAAAATTTTATTCCCATAATTTAAAATAAAACGCATTATTATTTTCAACTGAAAATAAAAGATTTACATAAAGAAGTAGTTCTTTGAGTAAAATCAATTTTCTCATAAAAGAAATCAAATTGCCATTTCAAAACAAACATATTCTTTTTCACATAAATTTAAGCAATCCAGTAAACTTATTTAAAAATTTCCAAACATAATCATCACGAAAACACATTAATAAATACTAAGTGGTGTGTGAGATTCCATCATCCTCATTAACGTCTAATGGCTAAAATGACTCTACCTGATCAATGTTATCACCTTCATTCTCATTCACCTGTTCCTGCATTCACTTGCACTCAAATTCTCATCAGCAATGACAAACCCCAAATTTTATAATAATGAATTTCAAATCATTTCATTTGTAATTAAATTTCAATTTCACTTTCAATTTCAATTTAAATAATCATCTATCATAAACATTAAAAATCTCATGATTAATAATTGCAATTAAATAATTAATAAAATCAGTACGTGACATCAAATCAGAATAAAATCTGACAAAGGAAAATACAGGCTTTTCTTTTGGGTGGCCTGGGGCCATCCTTTATGGAATTCTTTTAGCAAACCTCTTTAAACATTCTCTTCCATGCACAATATTTAAATTTTTTTGAAGGGTCTGGGTTTGCCAGTACATGGACAATCTCAGAAATTCCCTTATTGAAAACATTGTTTTCTTTCCATGTACAGTAGTGTAGGTTTTTCCCATCCTCCATTTTCCATCTCTCATTTTTCCATCCTTTGCTTGGTCTTCTCTCCTAGTAGTTTCTGGATTCTTGTAGTGATTTGAAAAATCACTCATCCCCAACTGGAGCCACTGTTAGAACCCAAAATTTCCATAAAAGCTTAAATGATTTTCCCATTTTGAACCTAATATTTTCACTGTCTTTCTCATAAAAAATCATTTACTTCCTTTTACAATGCTAAGAATGGCTTTTAACCTTGCATCGTTGCCTTATTTTTAGCCCATATAGCTCTTGCATGTTACCCCCATTAAAATCCGTTCTCCTACCTTTGTCATGAAATAATTCATTTATTCCCCCTTTCATAAAGCCAAATAATGACTTATATTTTATATCGCTTCTTTACATTTGCACCCTTAAAGGCCAACAACTTTTACCGCTATACCATGACCTTTTGCAAAGTGGCCTACGGTATTGTGGTAATGGTTAAGAAGTCATAATGATTGTTACCGTTATAGTGCACATAGTCTTCAAACCAACCACAATGACACAATAATAGTCGGTGGTTAAGTAGTGAACAATGACTGCGGTGAACAGTTGGAAGAAGTAGGGGAGTGGCGGTGGATAGAATAGTTGCCACAAAACCGCGCGTAGTTAGCACAATCACCGTGGTATGGTGGTAGCAGTGAGTGGTGGTTGGTGTAACCTTTATTGCTACACCACGAACAGTCACCAAGCAGACTGCAGTGGTGTGGTGACAAAGAAGCAATGGCTACCATAGTACCACCATCAGTCTACGAGGAGACTGTGCTGCTCACGGTGAATAGGGAAGCGACGAAGGAGCTAGCAGTTAATGTTGATACCACGGTACCGTAGCTAGGTAGAGCATTGACCACGGTGATGCGATGAATGGAGTGGAGCATGGAATAGTCGGTCACCATGCAACCGCAGGGGGTCATCTCATAGACCGCGGTGACCATGGTGAATAGCGGCAGCAAGGTGGCGAGTGAGAGAGGTTAATGTGGTACCGTGTGGAGTCAACGAGCAGACCATGGTAATCCATTTGATAGTGTGAGGTAATAGTGAAGGCCGGCCACCGCGATACCATGGTCAGTCAAATGCTTGACCATGGTAGAGCGGTAAATGTAAAGGAAGTTACGCTGCAACATGTGATTTTAAAAATAAAAAAGCGGTTAAAATATTAAGGCAAAATCAAAGACATAACTATAGTATAAAATATTTGATTTGCTGATAAGGAAACTTAGTCAAATATTTTATTTTCTATCAAGAATAATAAACGGTTGTAATAAGAAAATGAAGAGTAGTGATTCTTGGTATGTAATGTATAAATATATTGAAAACTCAGTTGGAGAGGAGGAGTTTGAATAGTTAGATTTTATCAAAAATGAGAACTAGGGAATGTAAATAATGACAGATCTTTTTTGAAGCAAATCAATGGACAGATTATTTTGAATTGGTGAAACCCTTCATGTTTTTAGTTGTTGTGTTGCAATAATTTACATTTCTTATCTGGTTGTCTCCAACTTGAGGTCTTGAACCATTTAAATCAGCATACCAAGTATATTTTTGGTTTGTCTAAATATCTTTTCCATTTTGTGTGATTTAATTGATTGGTGTCTGCAAGTCAGATTTGAATCCTTTTGAATAAGTCACAGTGATTCAAGATTTCTTTTGGATTGTTGAAGAAGAACTTGGTAGGAAAACATTCCAACACTATTTATGCAAGACATTAATTAATGAAGTTATATGCCAATCATTAGAACTTCATTTTCAAAGTGCCTACCAACTTGAATTTAGACAGAAAGGGAAATACATACGAATCTTCTTAATTTTGACTCTATTGCCCATGTGGATAGAAGGCACTAATCTGCCACAACCCAGAGAACAAACTTTATATAAAACAATATTTTCAAATCCTTTCTTTTATGCAATAGGAGTAGCAGTCATGAATTTATCTATTCACTTCCATTTTCCATTGTGAATAGATTGTTTGAGTAGGAAACATATTTTAAATCTGCAACATACACATAGGTGCACCCACCTAGGTTTAGCAGAGCCTGAAGAGCAAAAGGTTTAATTGCATCAATTGGCCTTGTAAGTTGGAAAAAAGCGTTGTGAGAGCTTGGCAACCTCTCATGGTTCAAACCTACATTTTTGAGACCCAACAGGTTCATTGCATGTGATTCATGACACTAGTTATAAACCACCAGTTGCACGCGATAGCTACTCCTTAGATCACTTTTGGCCAGCATCGATCGGTCCTCTCCTTCCTAGGAAGGACCTCTTATACTAGACATATCAAAGGTACAAGAAATGGTGCTTAGCACCTAGAGTGAGGTACCCTCCATCACCTTATGCAATTTCACATAGGGCATGTCTAAAATCTGACAATGATGCCATCAAGGATCATAGAAGATAAGAAGAAAAGCCCTCTCAAGGTCCCTCTTCTTCCTCTTCTACTGTTTAGCCTAACACTCTCCCTCACCTTGCTATGATGCCATCAGATTCTGTTTCATACTTATGAGAGAACCATATGATGCCCGCTTGGCGAAAGGTTGTGTCTCACATTTGAGCTTCCTATTTGTCCCATGGAGCCTAGGACGATTCGATATGGCAGAAGGAAGGGTCCCCATGGGGAATCTTCTATGTCTCGACCTCTACGGCCCCCTAACACCTCTATTCCAAAAGCAGTAAATGGGAAGAGGCCCATTGTAGAGGCATTATAGTTGACTCCCTCTGCTATTTCTCAACCTACTCCTACTCCTGTTTAGGAGCCTATCTCTCCATAAGAAATGAGTATAGTGGACAATCCTATGGCTAAGTAGGAGCCTTCCATCCCTTCACAACTGACCTCTAGCTCAAAGATTCATAGAAACCCCCTTGCACATGAGTGCAAGCGTCGACGAAAGGATTTGGATACTGAGAAGGCCACTTTGTAGAAAAAGGAAGAAGAGTCAACCACCCTTGTATCAGGGCCTTCTATTGTGTCCTCCTCTCTACCCCCCTCTACTTCCATTCAATCTAGTTTGATCTTGCTTCCAAATCTTTCTATGAGTGTGCCTAACCCCAAGAAGGTGCAATTATTTATCACCCCCTTGGCTGAGCTACCCTTGTTGATATCTGTTTCGGACATCCTACAATTTCCTAAGCCTATGGTTATGCCAAATACTTTGGTGGTATTTTCCATGGTTTTCTCCTCTTCCTCTATGCCTCTCACCTCATATGTGGGGATTTCACATCCCCCAACAAAGTCGAAGGTGGAGATTGGCCCTTCCAACAATGAAGGGCGTAAGAGGAGCCCACCTTCTCCAAAAGGTGGTCTTGTGCTAGCTTGTTCTATCCTAATGACAGAGCCAGCTCTGGCTGCTCCTGAGTTTGTCACCACTCTCGAGTCACTCGATGAGATTAGTGGTGAATCTCAGGTTCCACCCTATCCATCTATTGAGGTATGACATGGAACTCCTGTAAAGTGCATGTTTAACTCTCTGGATGAAGTTTTTTCCTTGTCGATGATCTTCACAAAATTGCTGACCATAGCTCCATAAGAGCCAAGCAGAGAAGATCTTACAAGGCCTTCTCCTTAGCCCTTGTTGCAAGAGGTTTAGAACCTCCTCCCCTTAATATTCCACCACTACAAGCTTATCTTCCTTCCCCTTATAATGATCTAGATTGGGAAGTAGATGACCTCTTGGTCAATGAGTGGTAGGGGAGGCCTCTTCTTTATCTTTAGAGTAGATGTGTGTGTGTTGTGATGTGTTCCCCCGTGATTGTGCTATATGTTCCTGGATGAACCTTGTCACCCTTTTTGGTTCTTAGATATAGGAGTGATTTTGTTTCATGAGCCTTCTTCTATCTATATTATCATTCTTCCATGTTTGTGTTTGATTTTCAACAAATTGAGGACGATGCAAAGTGTTGGGGTCATTTAGGCTCCCCTTCCATGTCGACCCAATTTTTTTTTTTTTTTTACTTTGTTTTCCATGCATTCTTCCTGATTTGGTGGGGATTGATGATTTTTTTCCTTGCACCACAGTTAACTATTATTTATAAATGCATGAGTAGATCTGACCTCATGAAATAAGATCCCCCTATATCCTCTGTTTGTGATTATTTCTCTTTCACTCTTTTCTTATCTTTCTCTCTTCTTTGTTTGAGTTCTCCCTCTTATGTGTGACAACATCTCTTTCATGATGCTTTAATTTTTATAAAATAATTTCATTACTAGCAGATCTTTTCTCAAAAATCTTTGCAAACTTTTTCAAAAAATTGCATTTACGACTTGGACCCCTAATGGAACATGTTTCCTTCATCATGGATTCATAAAGAAATAACTTGAAAACTTTCCTCTAAGGCAGGAGCAACTTTGACCTTCCCCTCATAAGGGGGTATTTTATTCCTTTCAAATTCCTTGATGAAGTGAACATCTTGCGAAAGGATTCCTTTATGATAAATTGATCTCTTTTTCACTTTTAAATAGCTTGTCCCTTGAGTGAACCCCTCTTCATGTTGGGTTCCTGAGGGACCCCTTTGAAAACCTTCCAATTTTTTGACAGTCTACATGAATTTTCGCTTATTTTCCTATGTGGCTGCTTTGTTTCTCCTGACACGTTTTATCTATGGATTAATGTGTCACTTCGTAGGTGCACTTGTGAAGTTGCTTTCTGACTCTGTAGAGTCCCCTTTTTTGGGTTTCCCTCATGTGAGAGATCTTGGGGGACACCTCCTTGTAGGTCTATGGGCCTATAAGGCACTTTCATTTGGGTTTCCTCCATTTGAGAGATCTTGGGGGATGCCTCATTATAGGTCTATGAGCCTGTAAGGCACTTTCATTTGGGTTTCCTCCATGTGAGAGATCTTGGGGGTTTCCTCCTTGCAAGTCTACGGGCCTGTAAGGCACTTTCTTCTCTAGGATTCCTCCATGTGAGAGATCTTGGGGGTTACCTCCTTACAGGTCTGTAGGCCTATAAGGTTCTTTCATCTGGGTTTCCTCCATGTGAGAGATCTTAAGGGTCACATCCTTATAGGTCTACAGGCCTATAAGGTTCTTTCATTTGGTTTTCCTCCATGTGAGAGATCTTGGGGGATGCCTCCTTGTAGGTCTGAGGACCTGTAAGATGCTTTCATATGGGTTTCCTCTATGTGAGAGATCTTGGGGGTTGCCTCATTATAGGTCTGCGAGCTTGTAAGGTGCTTGCTTCTTGAGGCTTCCTTCACATAAGATATCTTGGGGGTTACCTCCTTGTAGGTCTACAGGCCTATGAGACACTTTCATCCTGTGAGATTTTTCCATTGTTGGTCTGAGGGCCTTTGATGTACTTTGTGTAGCTTCATAGTTTCACGAGGCTATGTAGTATTTTTATTCAAAACTCCCTAGGGAGAGTACCTGTGGAGTCCTTTTCTCACCCTATGCTTTCAAGGTCTCTAGACCATGGTCTACTTCCTCGAAGGTTCAGGTATAAATTTCTAACTTTGCTAACTCTTTGATCTACTTTACCAAAGCAATCATCAATATTCATGCTCACTAAATTGGAGACAAAATGTATAGGAGTGAATTTGCATCCCTTACACAAATCCCCCTTTCACACATCCTCACCTTAGAAAATCAAATTCGAAGGAAAAATTCCACATCACTCAACTGCCTTCCTTCCACTTGGCATCTGTCTATTGTGTTGGTGAGAGAATATATGTCGGGGACACATGTGCGGTGTGCAAACATTTATGTGGCATGTTGTCATCCCTGATGGATTCCCACATCTAAAGTTGGTAGAGGCGTTACACTCCTAATTGGGGATGAATTGTAATGCCCCTCTTCGACCAACCGACCGAAAAATACCTTTTTCTTCATCACTCTTCTTTAAAATGGACCCATTCTCACTTCACTTGATATCTACACACATTATCAAACCATCTCTTAGCATTTCCATCATTCACTTCACTCTCAAGAAGCACTTCAACACTCCATTATAGCAGCAGTACTCCATCAACTCCACATAGCAAGTGTGAAGCAAGCCATAGCAGTGTGGGCTTGGATTCTTGCAAGACCTCCCTTCATCATAGTTGAGGTTGTGGTGACCTTACCAAGTCCATATTCTCCTCCATTGGCTAGTGAGATTTTGGGTGGAGGTGGTAATGTTTTGCTCCTCTCCTTTTTGATTTGGTTGAGTAGCGTTATATTATTTTGTAGTGTTTTTATTCTTTCTTCTTTCCTTTATCACATATTTCCACTACGTTGCTTTCTGGCTATTTGTGGAGGTGGAAAAACAAAAATAGGGGTCTGATTGAGGTAGGCCCCTATATAGCCCCAAAAATTTTCCCTCTTTCTTGTGTGTAGGTGAACATACATGTGGAGCTAGCTAGCGAATAGGTACTTTTATGAGATCATCTTCATCACCCTAGCTTTTTATTTATTTTCTCTATCATCTTTGTTTGTACCTTTCACATCTGATTATTCTATTTTGTTCATTCATGAATAACCAACTAGGCTGTTAGTTCATTTTTAGGTAGTTTATATTGTACTTCCTATTTTATGGCTATATGGATGCTAGCACGCCACATTGTCATCCTAGAATTATGCTTTTGTCCTTGGACAAAGGGTTGTCTAAGGTGCAATATTGACTCCAAAAACTAGCTCGCCTAGCCTAAACTTGGATTTCAGGCAGGCATATGCAAGATTATCATGGAAAAATGGGCCCTTAAGTGGCAATAAAATTGAATGTAGTTTCTAAACTACTAGGTTTTTTTTTATTTAAAAAAAATCTATTTGGTGAAAATTTGAAATTTCAATGTAGTAGTACTTAAATTTTAGAGAAAAAATAAGAAGTAGGTGTCTGTCTGACCACCCTAACCACCATAAAATGATAATATTTTAGATATAAGTAGAAGACTCATGTCTCGAAGCGATGCATATTTTTTTGTAATTTTTTCCAAGTAAATAATTAATTATGATTTTTTTATCAAAACTTTTAAAAAATATAAAAACTCGTATGTCTGACCAACTTAACTTATTCAAAACTTCATGAAATTCAATTCTCTTTATTTAATCCTATAGTATGTGAAGCATAGAATGTGACTCATGCTTCCAATTCAAAAAATGTGATACTGTTTGAAAGCTATACATTTTTTTCAATCAACCTATCAATCAGGACATTAGTAGTAATTCAAATAGAAAATGAATAATAATTATTTATTAAATTCAAAGTAAAGCATAATTTATGCTGGTGGAAAGCTAAGAATCTCCTTTAAAAACCCTTTCCGTTTCATCAATTTTGGGTAAAAGAAAAGTCATCAGCCACATGGGCCATCATATCACTTACATATCGCCACTTTTTGGCCCATCATGATCCTGCACATACCCAGGCTTGAAGAGTGACATAATTACTTTATAATGCTCATCATTCTTGATCCCTATCCCAAGCACCCCTTTAGAGTGAGGTAAGTTAGGGCATCCCTCCGCTCTCTATGACTTGGAGCCTTGACGTGGTTGGTCTCCCTCTCTTACACCTAGGAAGCCTAAATTCTACACCATGCAACATATCCTACCCAAACATCTCTGAGAAGTCCATATTTGCAATTCAATTGCCTAAAACAATTGTAAGAAATAGGAAGGAAAGTCTGCTCAACTCATAATCATACTCCTCAACATATCTCCTCATGGTGTCAAGTAGAGCCATGGCTACTAAAGTGACTCCCTCCAATCTTCTTGCTAGGAGGAAAACCATCCTTAGAAAGAGTTCAACCAACTCATCATCATAATACCACACACAACCATGAGGACCTCTGAAAACTCTAAATATTCCAACTCCAAGAGTCTCTGAATGATGAACCAAAGCATGTGGAGGTTCGCTGTCCTGAACCAACAGTGTGAGTAAACTATCAAAATTTTCTTCATAAACCTTCATGAGATGACCTTTGTGGGTTTAAATTTTTTGAAGAAACAAATAATCACTACTATTCAAAGTTGGGATCAGCAAGGTAATTTATGTTCTTTACTCAAGTGATAGCAACAATTCCAAATGAATTCCCAAGTATGAGTATGTGAAATCAGCATTGTGTTGCATCCAAACAACTCATAAGTGGTTGGAAAACACTCCAACTAAAACCTTTGTCATCCTTGACAAGAAATAATAATCCAACTCTTCTAAATGAGAGTAACTTCCAATGAAGTTGGTTGGTATGCAATGAATCAAAAAGGTCAAGAATCAAAATCTACCCTTATCTATGCCAAGGAACACTCCCAAGAGTAACCATCCATTCATTCTCCAACCCTTAAAATTTCTCTCCAATCATTTTTTTTATGAGCAAATGGAACCACCAAATGGCTGGTAAGGAAGGTTCAACAACATAAATTCTAAAATTTTGATCCTTATCCCTCCAAAGATCGTTTTTACCATATCTAGTAAGCTCCATCAAACCATGTTGAGGATCCCAAACATTGATAACCAACCAAGAATTATCTCCAAAACACTAGAAAAAGTACATAACATATCTCCAAGTTTCAATTAGAACCAAATGGATACTCAAGAAATTTGTGACTTCTTTGGTAAACCCCTGTAACCCATCCATGGAAGCTTCAACAACTATGGAGCATGGAACAAATTTTGTCTTCAAACCAAATTCCCCCAAAGGATTAATATAAACTAAAGAATCACTAAACCCAAGGGATGGATTTTCAAAAAATATACATCTTGTTTTAGCCCTTCTTTCTCCCACACTTCATAAGTAACAAGCCTTAAATCTCCTTTCCTTGCTATTATAATGACATTTCTAGTAGCTACAAAAACAAGTTTTGTTAACACCTTGATATCAAAGATGTGGAACTCACCATGATCCAAAAATTCCCATGTGGAAGCTACATCCTCAACCCCACTTATGCATTCATTATCAAAAAACCTTGGAAGATCACCAATTAAAAGTTTGGCATGTCCTCATGGCCTGATATCGAATCGTCAATAGGTTGAAAACCACACTCGATCTCATGCTTGGACACTTCACCACATGTTTCATCTTCCATCACAAAGAGGGGGTTATCATAAGTTTCCCCTACACCCACTTCAAAGAGAGGATTATCAATAATTTGAAAATTATTTATTTTCTCTTGCTCCAATCCAACTTGATGATCCAAATATGCACTTGTAACTTCTAATTTTTTTTGTGAAGTACTCTAAGTCAAACTCCTCTTGAAGACTATCAAGCTCATCAATAACTTGATTTATTTCATTAGCTCTTTGTTGATTCTCTTGCTCCCTGAAATGCTTGTAATCAGCTAGCTAATCTTCTACCTCCATTAGTGCCAATTGAGTATTTTATAACATGTCTTTTGTTGATTCAAGCTCAAGAGCAAGCTCATCAACTTTTCTTTCTTTTCCTTAAAATGCAATAATGGCCTCTTCCAAAAATTTTATGGCATTATCCCAATCTCTAATCAGATGCAAGAACTCCTTTTTCATTGCTTCCAAAGAGTCTTTGATAAGATGCAACTCTGAAGAAGTAACTCTTCCCTCAACTCCATTCTACATGAGGGTTTCAAGGATCTTGTGAGTGTTTTCCAACTTTACGAGGACCTAAATCTCCTTCTCATTGGTGACCAAGATTTGATTCTTCTATTCACATAAATCCATAGGTATTTATTCAACCCAATGAACTGGTTCTCCATGTAATCCAGATTCAAAAATATATTCATTCTTAGGAGCCATATGATCAAATTCCTCCTTACTACCACTTTTGATCAAAAGTCATGGTATCCCCCAAATCAAGCAATGAGTCACTACTGATTATTGATATAATATCCTCATTAGGATCCATTTTGTGATGTTGCTCTATTATATTCATAAAGAGGTTGAACTGATGTCCTTTATATATAAGAGTTTCCCACTCAACATCAAGATAATTACTATCACTGAAATGATGAAGATGTTCCCTAATAGGTGCTGTTATAAAAAAATTAGTAGCAAAAAAATCTTCATTAGTGGTTGCAACCTTTTCAAAGAAGTCATTTTGGAGCTTCGCCATACAAGATTCTTCATCAAAGATATCTTCTTCTCCAATGGAAATCTCATAGCTTATATTGTGTTCTAAATTTTAAACATCATCTGGGTCAAAGGGAAATTCATCCCAAATAGGTTCCTTGTCATGGTGCTATCACACCCAGATACAAAGTGCTAAAGGTTTGATTGCCTTGATCAAAATAAATGTGCTCAATGTACCCCTCTTGGGGTGTTGTCTCTTTGAATAATTCTCCTCCCAACTCACCAATATTGATGCCAATATGAGTATCCCTCTACATAAGCTTAGTTTGGTAGTCAAACTGAAAACCACCCATGTCACCATCATTGTAATGTGGTAAAAAATCATCAATGTTAGCTGTTTTGAAAAATCGATCCCTTTTTTCCTTCAACAAGCCCATCATCTATAGGTATATTATTGATCTCAACCTTTTCCAGATTGGTCCTAGTGTCAACAACTTTACTGGATAGCTCTAGAGGTGCATTTAGGATTGTTGTTATGTTACTTTCCTCATGCACAATCTCATCAATAGTAGTCACATGAATACCTAAGAGGTCATCTTGGTTTCCTGTAATACATTATTCATGTGATATCTCTCAAGAAGTTGGTTCAACAAAAGAGGAAAACTATCCATCGCCAAATCTTTAACATGATTTAGTATGAACACATCCAAATCATAGTAAACATCATCACTTTGATAAATGGTTGAATCATCATCATAGAATTTTTTAACAACACCAAAATTACCCTCAACATGCTCTTCATTAGTGAACTAACCACACATAATAGCTCTACTAAAATATTCTATGAAGTCTTTATTCTTAGAATCATCATTGGGTCAATCCGAATTAGGATTTGAGACTACTCTTTTTTCATTTTTTCCAAATCGATCCTCATCATTACCAGCTACATGCAAGTCTAAGGGATTTTTTTGGGGCTCTATCACACACTCCTCATATGTCAAGGTATCTTCTTCAATGAAAAGTTCTGATTTTTCTTTCAATGTTCTTTTAATGTACTTAACCACACCCAATTTCCTTGGTTTCAATACAACAACACAACCCAAGAAAGATTCAAAAGAAATTATGTTTCTAAACTCATCTAACATGCTTTGATACTCTTCAAATACTTGAGAAACCTCTTGTTTGTACTGCCTCTTGATTTGTTCTTCCACTCTACTAAAATCCATTGTCATAACTCAAAATTTTTTGACCTTCTTACAGGCTGGCAAGAACTTTGGCTCTAATACAACTAGAATATCCCCATCATTTTTTTCCAATTTCTTTTCCACATAAACTTCACCCATTAGCATTAGCCCAATGAAAGATAACAAAATGGAAGAAAACCTTCACTTTTTGATCACCCAGATCCTAGAGTGGGAGAGGTGAGAGCATATGGTGTAAGGGGATATGATAACAATATGAAATTTTGGAAGTACAAGAGCTATTGGCAAAAAGCCAAGCAATAGAGAAATAGTAAATACTTGGTGGAAAAACTAACCACTTCAACTTCTTAGTGGGCTACAAGAAAGTAAATGAAAGAAAAGAACTTAGTGGCATAGCTAGCCACTTCCACTTTTAAGTGGGCAATAGAAATTGAGCAAAAACTTAACCACTTATCTAGTAGAGTGAAATACAAAATGGCCAAATAAGAAAGCTAATTATTACTACTAATTCAGTGTTACAATATGAAGTCTTTTACAATATATCATGATATAACTTTAGCAATAATAAATGCCAAGTGTTAGATAATTCTCCCAACTACAATTTACAATGATATGGCATCAAGGAAGAGTGAATAAATAGTGAAATTACTAGCTCTGATATGCAGCAACAATAGTTTGATATGAAAGAGCAGCAAACCAAAATCCTCAAGGAAACCTCATAACTCCCTCCATACTCCTCCAAATGACCTCAAACCTGATGCAAATGATTCCAAGAAGCCAGGCATCTAAGTCCTAGTGGCCGCACTCCACAAACTAGCATTGAAAACTCAAGCACACATCCCAATAAGCCTGTTGTAAATGGTATGACCTCCCAAGTTGGTTGACCTTATGCCTAAAATCACAAAAATTGGAGCAAGGGGCACCCCAAAAAGAGGAAAACTTAGCAACAATACCCAAAAAAATATCTCAACTTCATAGAATGGTGCAAGTCAAAATGTGGGTCAACTAGGTCTATTTTTAAAGCACTTCTAAAAAATATCCAACAAAGTTCACAAAAAAATATTACTAGAAAACATCAAAGCTACTCAAAACTAGAGAAAGTAGGAAAGCCATCACCATCAAAGCTCAATTTGCAACCTCTGAATGAAGAAGCACTCACTATCTAGCTAGAAGTTATCTTACAAACTCGAAAATAAAGAAGAACTAGGAGGTGTACAAACCTTGAAGCAAAGTCTGAAAGGATTTCGACAACACTTTGCTATGATAAAAATTTGATAACCCAAATGAGGAGGAACAGAGGCACATTTATAGGCTCCACACCTAGAAATTCAAATCTTCTTTTCCCTCCAAAAAGGGATGCCCAAATGAGGAATAAAATAATATTTATTAAAGCTCATTCACTTTTCTACTTAGGCATTCATTTTACCTTGGCATAAATATTAACTTAAAATATATTTTTCTCCAACTTTGGCATCTAAGTCAAGAGTCCCCTTTTTAAAAATAACTTAATTCATGAAGCCTAAACATGGGGGTCAAAAAGAAACATCAAAATAAGCATAACTTAAGTTATTACCTTGCCATTTTTGAACTCCAAGAACACTGGAAAAACTACTGCTAAAATAGAATTGAGGACTTGCCTAAAATATAAAATGAATGCAAAATTGCTATCAAACCACACTGCCAAAAATAACACTTACTGAAAATAGCATACTACTAAAAATAGTAAGTGACTCCAAACACTATTTGAGCACATTTCGGGTAGTCATCGTAACTTACTAAAAATAGTAAGTTTGAAAATGGTCATTAATCAAAATGCATGTGACACCCCACTAAAGCTCGTTAAAAACCTAGGAAGACCTAGAAAACATACTAGCAAACTCCTTCATCCATCCTTTGAAAACTCAAAAGATACCTCCTAGAAAATAAGAAACCCTAAAAACACCTCCGAATAGCCTATGGGACTTCAAAAATAGGCTAACGTCCAATGAAAAGCATAGGGCTAAAAAGGGAACATTACAAACAATGCATTCAATATTTTTTCTTGGAGTATTAAATGTTGATGGAAAAGTTGTTGGGAAGCTTATAATAAGGTTATCTCTAACCGTTCCTTTATTTTCTATATTTATAGGGTGTAATTAAGATGTTATTCATATCATCATGTGATTGATTCTTCCTTGTGTGAGGGTTTTGGATATTCTAAAAGAGTTTGAACCTTGAAAGTTTATTATACTATTTTTAGTTGTCAAATAATACATTACTTTAGAGGTTTAGAGGTTGGATTTTTACGAAAAGAGTTTCCTCAAGATATATTAGCATCACATACTCTTGTGTGTGTGCTTTATCATGTTCTCTCATTCTTGATATATATTTATTTTGTTATTATTTTAAAATTGTACTAAAAATTATGAAAATCAAACATTCTATGATACTTTTCATGTAAAATGAATCATAGAAAATATTTTATATCTTTAAATGATTTCTTCTCAAATTTTTTAAAACACAATAAGGAAGTTATTTAGTTTATAAATTTAATTAAACTACAAGCATACAAATATTTTTAATTTTTAATAAAAAATGACTTAATGAGCATCATAGTCAGACTATTCTCACTAATTAGGAGCATATTAATGATGATCAAGATAACCCAAAATGTGTGGAAACCAAATGACCATGACTTGCCTCATATTGCTAGTGGTTTAACTCTTACAACTAAGTGGCTTTATTTTCTTTTTGAATATAATGTTTAAGGCTTTGTCTTGCTTAAACCTTTAGGTATGACTATCTCCATCTACCTTTTTTCTTCTAATACAATGTATTTGAAAAGACTTTTACAATTAAAATAAATACTCATTTTCTTTAAAAGAAAAAAGACTTAATATTCACATATAGATCAAAATCAAATTCATATTGTAAACAAAGATTAATGAACAAAAATAGTTTTGACAAATAGAAATGAAATGCAAAAGTACACTTTAATACTAAACTGGACATTATATGCCAAACTCAGGGCAGTTTATGGCAACACTAAGTTTTATGAAAATGGCTTCCATGAATAACAAAAAATGTCTGTCTCAATGCATCCATCAAAATTTCTGTTCTCAGTTTACGTTGTATATGTTTTAGTTGTGTTATTGGTTTTTCTTTCTATTACTGTTTAGTCCATTAATGTTTTAGTGTGATATTGGTTTTTGTTTCTATTACTGTTTGTTCCATATTTATATTAAAGTTAACCTATATCATTATTCAGTTTGGTGAGGGAATGAGTGTGAATGCAGCTGCCATGTCCATAATCTGGAAGGCAATGAACACAATCTGTTGTAAAAAGCTGACCATGAAAAAGACTGTCGTCCAATTCTAAAAACTATTATGCCCATTAACTTTTAGTGGTTGTATCTCTCCTCAGCAGCAGCCAAAGGAAAAGGCAAAACATTCTGACAATAGACCCACAATAATATGGTGCAGATGATGTTGCAGAACTTTATAGTTGGCAGTCCTTATAATTGGTGCCCATGATTAGATAGTTACGTATTCGCTCAATTATTTGCAGGTGAGTTTGCAAGGATTGGCGTACTTTGGATGAATGAGACGGAACCAGCTGGAGCCTATAAGCTAGCAAGGATAAATACCAACTGGAATTTTGATAAGCTTAATAATATAAAGTTTGGGTTACCTGATGAAAAATTATTTGTTACAATTATTTCAAAAAAAAATGATGAAGATGGCAGCTGGTTGAATATTATGAGCTAGTTTGGAGCACAAGTATTCTTAAAGAAATATAATGGAGTCTCAAAGGTCCGAAAATCTAAACGTCTAAACTAAAGGGTGAAGAATATGAGAAAGCTTATGAATTGTATCTATGTAGAAGGGTATTTGATGGATTTAGAGGATATATATATATATTTAATTTATATACGTGATTAATAAAATTTCTTTTTATCTAGATTATAAAGAAATTCTATCTGATTAATCATAGAGAGTATAAAAAAAGCTCAATAGATTGGCAATAGAGAGTATATAAGAAGAGGTCAATAGAGTGAATGGGAATTATGTTTACTTTTCAAATGAAAAGGGAAGGGATAGCAATTAGTGGACCAAGACAGTATCAATAAGGTTTTTTGAAATATTTTATACAATATTCAATTCATGGGAGTATGTATAGAGGTGGTGGAGTTGTAAGGCTATTTTCTCAACATAAATATGTCTTCAACAAAGAAATGATATCAATTTAAAAACAAATAAATAAAATATTAGATAAGTCACTCTAGTATAATCTAATACTACAAAATCTCTAGTTAAATATCTCTTATTGTCATGAACTAGGTTACATAACAATTATTTGAGTCATGAACAATAACTAATTACAATACATAATGCAAGATTACATAAAATATGCATGCAAAAGACCACTATATTACAATCATTTATTAAATTAAAGTATATATTCTTACAGCTTGTGATCAATCTTAACTCATGTGTTAGTCTATACCATTAGATGCTAACACTTATAATGTTAAACCCAATTGACAATTTGCCATTATTAACCTTTTAATCACTAACTCATAAGATCACCAATGATTTTAAACTCTACATGCTTCTCCCATAAAATTACATCCACAAAATAATTAGTGTCTCCTATGTCTAGCGTGTCTATATAAATGAACTATAATGGGTATTTATATTAAAACCACATTGCTATAGGGTTTGTTTTCTAAACATGATAATCATCCCTTGAATTACACTTATCCTTTGTAACTAGATGAGCAATAGTAATCCTAAGATACTTGACATATAGAATCCTAAGTAGGATTTAGTAGTCATTCATTAGTTTATCAATATCTAGTGTGTCAAGACGAGGGACAAAATGGTAGTCAAATTTGAGATTTTTACTAAAATGGATATACAATTTATAAAATGCACGTGAGCCATAATGCATATGTGCATATGCATTATGGATAGTATGTATAATTATTGGAGTCAAATATTTGACCCTCACAACCCAATAGATCCTTCAAAACAATGATAAGCCTTCTACAAGCGATTTTAAATAAACCAAAAATATGCAATATATTCATAGAATATGTGTGAATCCAAAAGACAAGTAACTACATATGATCCCCTTGAATATATAGAAAAAAGGTGAGGTGAGAAGGTAGATATGGACTCTAACCTCCTTCATGAGTGTAGGACATGTGTCCATGATGTGTCATGTGCATGAGACAAATGTGATAAATGTGTCATATGCACATGGGATAAGTGTCTCAAAAAGTGAGTATATATTTCTCAACCACATAAGGTGAGACAAAAATTTAAAAGTCTCTAATTGGAGACTTAACAAGTATGAATAGGACTCTCCTAGATAAGCTAAATGCTAACTAGTTTGATAATGTCACAATTTACACTAACAATAATAACACATGTGTTAGTAAAAATTTATTTTTATGCTTAAGCCAATTGTTTACATAACATGTATGAATTATGGTGTGGACAAATTCCTTACGTGATAATTAAAAAAAATAAAGGATTAAACTTTCAAGCTTAAAGGTTAGAATTCCATTTTGACTAACAAATCCATATTTTCAACATAAAATAGCATAATTGATCTCCACTTTTGTTAGATTTACATATTTGATGATGGAATATTTTTAAACCACTACCAAAATGTAAAGATATTTTTTGGTTCCCTAATTATAGAATTTTGCTATATTTTGGATAAATTAATGCATTTTTTTCTTTTAGTGGTGTCTTCATATTTCTAAATTACATATGCTTTTTTTTTTCATAATTTTTTATCTATTTATTTAAATTTATTTTTATGTTTCACGCTATACATATATATTAAGAAATTTATTTTCAATTAATTGTGTACAGTTTATGTAATGTAGACACTTAATGATGCTATTTTTATGATGTGTTACTTTGAAAAATCATTAAAAAGATAAAAATCAAATTAAATTTTAAGTACTCAATCTTACCTATATTTCTACCATTTGGTTGTGTTTCAAACTATACATATTAAGAAATTTATTTTCAATTAATTTTGTAGAATTTATGTGATGTAGACACTTAATGATGCTATTTTTATGAGGCGTCACTTTGAAAAAACATTAAAAAGATAAAAATAAAATAAAACTTTAAGTACTCACTCTTATCTATATTTCTATCATTTGGTTTTGGAAAATACTTAAATCAACAAAGAAATGCAAACACACACCAAATGCTATGTTATATTTTTGTGATAACAATAAAGAAACTTTGTGTCTCCTAGACATTTCACCCTCTTAATATTAATCATTATAAATATATTTAGTAGTTTAGAAATCTAATTCAAAGTGTTATAATTCTTATTTTTATCACATTTTCAAATGTTGGGTGTATGCATGTCAAATCATTGACATTTTAATTTTAACCAATTTCAAGAATAAAAATGGTCACTTTTCACCTTCCCTCTATCTCTCATTCTCATGCTCTTATCAATCTATCATAGCCCAATGGTTTCAAACCAGTTTACTAAAAGTTCACATAATAATTTTGAATCATTCACTTAACAAATGTAGGCTTCAAATTATGTAGAATAAATATTTGTTCAATATTCAACATCATGAAGTCTATGTTATAGTTTATTATGAGTATATTTTACTTATGAGAAAGACCTAGAATTTACACCTGGTAAAAAATGACATTAAGATATATTAATTACAATCATATATGGGTGGAAACATAACAAAATGTCCAACCCTTTTATATTTTGATCCATTGAAACCAATTTTTTTTTTTTTTTTTTAGCATTCATAATATTCTCTAAATTATCATGAACAAACTATGAAGAATTTGAGAGCGCTACAAACTCTAATAATTTATTAAATTTTCAATGTAAATTCAATTTATATAAACTATTTCCATAATATTTAGTATTTTTTTATTGTGTAACATTTCTTGCAATGTATGAGCAGGTAGTAATGGGTTCTGGTTGTTGAGCACATGATATAGTACTGTTTAAAGACAAACTGTGTGAGATACACAAGTCCAGAAGGTAATTCAGTGATTAGCCGAAGAGAAACATAAACCAGAATATGATTTCCACAATCAATCAGATCTGAAAAGAAATGTGGTGTAACAGAGAGACAAACTACGTAACCCACCGTTGTATAATTCTTTGTACGAAAAAGAACAAAAAAGATGTCTTACAGAATATGATTACATTGTACAACTTCACTGAGCCAATAAGTTCATATCTCGTTTTCAAACTGAGTTTGTGTGGATCGGTTTTTCTTTAATTTTCAATATGAATAATATTGAAAATGAAAACCACCGTCATCAGATAATGGGAAGCAATGAACAAGTACTGTAATCCACAGCTGAACAGTTACAAACAGTAGCCATTGACTGTAAGTAATTTGTGGGGAGTGTTATTGCCTGACAACATACTCCCACCGACCATTTACAGGTGTCGTTTTCAGTTTTAATAATGAAAAGCATGATAGAGGCTACTTTGTCAATAGACAGGCAATGGAGGTACAAAAGGAGTTCTCACAGCAAGAAATGTGGTGCATGGAGTTCGGCTGGGCAGTTTATCTACAGATGGTGTTTTCAATTTTAATAGTGGAAAGAATGATAGAGGCTGTTTTGTCAATAGACAGGCAATGGAAGGTACAAAACGAGCTCTCCCAGGAAGAAATGTGGTGTATGGAGTTCAGCTGATCACATCAATAAAGGTACAAAATTAGTTCACATTAAAGAAAATGTGATGCATAGAGTTCGACTGATCACATCATTATAAAGAAATATTTTATTTTCAATTGATTTTGTTTTTTCTGAATGAGTGGAAGGGATAATATGAAGAAAATGTGGTGCATGGAGTTCGCTGGTCATCTCAATATAAGGAGTGCTTTTATTTTCAATTGGTTTTGTCTCTTATAAGTGAGATGATAGAATGAGTTTAAATGTGGATATTTGTTAATTCAGTTCTTAATCAACAACATTTTATTTTAATGTTATATATTTTTCAATAGTGTCAAATAATCAGTAAAAAATTTATATCTTATTTTTCCATAAAAAAGTGATAAATAATTGTCCTATTTTTATTGACAAAAACTTAACTTTGATTATCAACATCAAAATGTTTATTAACAATCTTAAAGATATGATTATGTAACTACAAGAATAATAGCCCATATGAAAAAGAGTTTAAATGTAAAGTGACTTCATAATTGTTTCTTACAAAGCGAAGCCATTAAATATAATTAAGAGCTTATAAGTTACTTTTCTCCAATCGAAATCATAAGATTTGAAAATGTGAAAAGTCAAATTAAGCTAGTCTGGAATTAATGTAGTAATGGCTTGTTAAATTTATTGCATTACTGAATTGTATGAGTCAATTTTCATTTTATAATAATTTAAAATTTTATTTAAATCAATGGTGAGGAATAATAATCATAAGTTTAAGTAAAAAAACTTAGAAAAATAATATAATAATATTGACTCAAGAAAAATGAATTGAAATAAAAAACTTTAAATGCTTTTAATTTAATTGTTTTGAGGAAATACATTAATAACAAGGATAACGATGGATATCTTGTACTTTTACATTTTTTCTTTATCTCACTTTGTATATATATTACAATAGCCAGTTTGATTTATTTGCATAATCAATGACTTATATATTTATACCTTCACTTCATAAAACTTTGTGAATATCTTGTACTTTTACATCATTGTTTCATATCACTTTGTTTATGTTTCATAAATATATTACAACATTTGATTCAATTCATTTGTTACAATAAAAGACTATTCCCCTAACTTACATTCTAGCCAATCACCACTTTATATCTCTTTGACCCTTGCCATCTACAATGTGTAACAATTTAATTCTTTGGACTATGTTGCAAGTGTGGCCTTGCCCTTAAACTAAGTTAACCTACAACCTAGTCCATCTTAATAAAAAAAAAATATAATATTCTAATCCGACCATTTCAAAAACTTATTTGTTACACTATCTTCTTCAATAAGTCACAAAGGACTTGTAATTATAAGAATCTCCTAGGTCATTATGAGGTATAATGAATTATAATTAAAGTATTAAGAGCAAGAGAGATTAGAAACAATCATCATTAGGAAGAATCACTAAAAGGTCTTATTCAATTAACATTTCTTCATACATAATTATCATTACATGCACGGTGTTATTCAATTTCTACATTAGATTAGACCCTCAAGTCATCATTAAGAAAAAATACTTTATTCAACCTTCAACCTTCAAATAAGTTCCATTGTTCTTTCCACACAACTACCAACTCATAAATAGGTACAAATACATAGGTGAGTAGATCTTAAAAATAAAAAATGATGAATGATGAATGAATATAAGAGAAGACCATTTTAGAAAGATCAAATTGTGGATATAGTTTAGTTCAAAGAGGAAAAAAAATAGTATCAATCTACCTCTATTAAGAATTGTATCATTATATTATTACTAGATCGATAATATATTTTGTATATATCATATTTTTTTAGCATATCAAACTCAAAAGATAAGATTTGACAACACGTGTAATAGATAGTAACCTCTCAACTTGATCTTATAATTTATCAGTATATAAGATGATAGACATGAACCAAAATATGCTAAAATCTTTGGTGTTGGTAGATGGCATTCACAAATTTCTTTGTAGGATCTTCATCCTAGTTAAAATCTATATCTCAAATATTAAGTCGTAACTACATGTCAATGAACATTATTGCACAAATTGACCTATCATTGGTGGTTGTGAATGGTTGTGATGGTTGCAATGGATATATGGGCTATCATGTCTCATCTAATGCCTCTTATTCCTCTCTCTTTATATAAGAATATACATAAACATTCTTTGAATTATGATGGTTACATGATAGTTAGAGGAGATAAGCATCATGTATATATTCATATAAACTTTATATAGAGCTAACATAGCACAATTTTATTGTCATAGTTATAATATGGTCGACAATTATTTTATATTTTTTGTTCAATTATTCTTTGTATATTATCATCCTTGCCATAAAATATAAATATTTTCTACTATTTACTATTTCAATATGTTTGATTAGATTACCCATTAAGTTTGCATTTAGGTTCTTGATCATTGGTAACATATAAATACTCAATTTATAACATTTTGTTTGTTTGTTTGTTCTTCTAGTTTAAATTTTATTTGAACTATGTTTTTCCTTTGGCCCTTTCGGATTTATGTGTAAAGGGTACAACACCCTATAAATGCTGCTTATCTTATCAAAAACATATTTTTTGTATGCCCACTCATATGAGGTTTGAATATAAGATGTTAGGGATAAAAAAGTATAACTCTTGATTATGCCTTACTTCAAATCCTTACAAGAGAGAATATCTCAACAGTGTTGATACTAAAAGATGATGGGTGGTGGTTTGCAAACAATAGAAAAAAATAGAATAATGTCATACACACAATATAATTAGTTTTCACAAATTTTTAAGTAATCTCAAAACCTTACCAATTCATAGTAGCTATTTGATGATTGTCAAATACCATATACAAGGTGCAATCTAGTGTAAATATCCTTATGTTTGAAAGAGAAATATATGAAAAATCCCTACATAACTAAATCAAAACCGACCATGAAAAAAATTGTCATCGACTTATCAAAACTATTATCTCCACTAACTTTTAGTGGTTATGTCTCTCCTCAACATTAGCCAAATGAAAAGGCAAAATATTCTAACAATAGACTTGTTAGAATCCAAATTTTAATAAAAAACCTAAGGGATTTTACACTATTTTCATTTAAAAACCCTAAGGTTTTCCCACTTGAATATAATATTTTCCTACCTTTTCATGAAAAAATTCATTTATTCGCCTTTCAAAAAAGCCAAAAATTGACTTATATCTTATATCGCTATTCACTTTTCTCAAGCCAACACCTTTTACCGCTATACCATGGCCCCTTTCAGGGTGGCTCGCAGTATGGCGGTGATGGTTATGTGCAGTCAGCCTAATCAACGAAGCAAGCAAGGAGAGCGATTAGTGGATGACTACCGCCACACCGCGCGCGGTCAAAATTCAGACTGCGGTAGCGCGGTGGCTGGTGAGACAACCGACAAGGTGGTGGAGGGTGACGGTTAGGGGGTGAGCATGAAGAGCTTACCACACCACCACATGCGGTCAAACCACAGACTGCGGTAGTGCGGTAAGCAGTTAATAGAGACAACGAGGCTACGAGAAGCGGTTACCGCTATACAACAACCGGTCGAAGGGGGCGTTGCAGTAGCATGGTGGAGGGAGGTGGTGGTCAGAGTATGATTACCATGCCACTATGGATAGGTAAAATGCAGACCACGATGACCATGGTGAACAATGAAGATAGCAGCGGACAGTCACTGTGCAACTGCAGGGAGTTAAGAGGAAGACCGTGGTAGGGCGATGGAGGGTTCAGAGAAGTCAAATACCGCCACACCGTAGGAAGACAAGAAATTGACCGTGATGGGGTGGTAGAAATAATAAAGCCATGGGGAATAAAATATTGAGAGTGGGTAAAGTATAATGAAATAAATAGAGGCGGGAAAAAGTATTAATGGAAAAATAAAAGCTTGTCTATAGTTTAAAATATTTGATTTGCCGATAAGGCAACTTAATCAAATATTTTATTTTCTATCAGGAATGAAATGGATGTAACTATAATATGAAGGTTCACAAAACTTGGCATGCTATATAAATGATTTGAAAAATCAATTAAGAAGGAGGCATGAGTTAGATTTTTCCAAAAAAAGGGACTAGGCAATGTAAAGAAGGACAAACTTTCTTGAAGAAGAATAATGGAGAATTTTTTTGAATCAGTGAAACCTTTACTGTGTTCAGTTGTTGTGTTATAATCATTTATATTTCTTATCTAGTTGTCTCCAACTTGAGGTCCTTTGATTATTTAAATCAATATACCAAGCATATGTTTGATTTATCAAGGTGCATTTTACCACTTTGTGTGATTTTTATTTGTTGGCGTTTGCATGCCAGAATTAAATCCCTTCAAGTAAGTCACAGTGATTTAGGATTTCTTTTGGATTATTGAAATAGAATTTGGTAAGGAAACATTCCAGCACTATTTATGTAAGACATAAATAAATGAAATTAGATGCCAGTCATTAGAATTTCATTTTTTAAAGTGCCTAACAACTTGAATTAAGACAAAAGGGGAAATACATGTAATTCCTGATAATTTTGACTCCATTGCCCATGTGGATAGAAGGCACTGATCTGCCTCAACCCAGAGATAAAATTCATAAACAAACAACATTTTCAAAACCTTTCTTTTGTGCAGTAGGAGTAGGAGTAGTTGTAGTGCTTTTATCTATTCACTTCCATTTTCCATTGTGGGTAGATTGTTTCACCAGGAAATATATTTCAATCTGCATCATTCACATAGGTTGACTTGCCTTGGTCTAGTAGAACCTAAAGAGAAGAAGGGTCAATTGCATCAATTGGCCTTGTACGTTGGCCAAAAGTGTTGTGAGAGCTTGGCAACATCTCATGGTTCAAACCTTCATTTTTGAGACCCAACAGTTTGGCGACTCTACTGGGGACTATACTCAGGAAATTTTTTTAGCCTATCCATTTATAGAGTCAACAAAGTTCTTCATTTTTTGGAGATTCTGCTAGGGCAAACCAAAACAATATCAATTTTTTTTTTTTTCCTACTTTTGGAAAAAGTAGGCGGCGACTCTGTTTCATTTGATAAATAATGCATGGGTGTTGTGAAGCAGTAATATTTTCTCATGATGGTAGAAGAATAAAGGAGACATCATTCAATGAGAAATTTGAAGGAATTGAGACAACAAAGGCTACAATTTGAACAACAGATGGGCATGTGTAGGATCATGATGGGCCAAAAAGTGGCAATAGGAAAAACTAGCGTTTTTCGCTCGTCAAAAAATGCATAAATCCCGAGTTGACTTTATTTTGGGTTGGGTGTCAGTACATTGCTCCATAGCAATACCCAAGCCTAATTTTTACAAATCGGATATCTATTTTGAATTGGATATCCGATATTTGAAAACATTTAAAAATGTATTGTGGCGGTAAAATTTTGGTTTCAAAAATTTGATATCCGATTTGAAACGGATATCTGATTTGTGGCACACATAGACCCAAGAGTAATTAGGAGGTGTAGGGCAGACAAGAGATAGGGAGAGAGAAAGGGAAAGGGAGAAAGAGAGAGAGAGGGAGAGAGAAGAAGGAATGGGAAGCGAGATGGGAAGAGGGGAAGAAGGAGAGAGAGAGAGAGATAATTAGGAGGGGGAAGGGAGAGGGGAAGAAGGGGAGAGAGAGGGAGAGAGAATTAGGAGGGGGAAAGGAGAGTGGAATAGGGGAAGAAG
>CM021100.1:212311112-212626279 GCA_007115665.2 Sequoiadendron giganteum
AGGATAAAGAGAGAGAGAGAAAATAGGAAGGAGAAGGGAGAGGGGAAGAGTGGAAGAAGGGGATAGAGATGAAGAGAGGGAGAGATAGAGAGAGGGAAATATAGAGGGAAAGGGAGAGATAGAGAGAGATAATTAGGAGGGGGAAGGTAGAGGGAGAGAGAGAGAGAGAATTAGGAGGGGGAAGGGGAGATAGAGGGAGAGATAGAGGGAGAGATAAAGAGTGGGAAAGAGAGGGAGAGGGATAGAGAGAGAAAGATAGAATTAGGAGAGAGAGAGAATGAATTTGGAGAGAGAGAGATAGAATTTGGAAGTAGAGGGAGAGGGGAAGGAGGGGAGAGAGAATTAGGAGGGGGAAGGGAGAGGGGAGGAGGGGGAGGAGAGAGAGAGAGAGAATTAGGGGGGAAGGGAGAGGGGAAGAGGAGGAGAGAGAGAGAGGGAAAGATAGAATATTTAAATATTTAATATATTAGTAATATTAATTAGTTATATAATATTTTTTATATTAACTTAATATATATATATATATATAAATATTTATAAATTAACTAGAATATATAAATATTATACATAATAGTATAATATATTATATATTATACATAATTTCATAAGAGATTATTATAAATTATAAATTATATATTGAATTATAAACTATATTGTATATTCTCAACTAGATATATTAAAATAAACTATAAATTATTTATTGTAATTTTTTAAATCATATATTAAAAAATATATTCGATTTTTTAAAATTGTATATAAAATAAATCGGATATCTGATTTGAAAATTTCAATTTTTTAAATCATATGTTAAAAACTATATTAAATTTTTTAAAATTATATATAAAAAAAATCGGATATCCGATTTGAATCCGATATCCGATATTCTGACACAAAATTTAATGCCTCAGTATTAGGCTCGGTATTAGGCTCGAGATTTGGTTCGGACCTACCAATCCTAAAAAGTCAACACGTAAAACGTGTTTAACAACTTATCTTGCTTTTCCAAACTTCGCCCATGTGGCTGACGACTTTTATTTTACCTAAAATTGATGAAACGAAAAGGGTTTGTAAAGGAGCTTCTCAACTTTCTACCAATATAAATTATATTTTACTTAGAATCTAATAAATAATAATTATTTATTTTTTATTAGAATTACGACTAAAGTCTTGATTGATAGTCTGATAGAAAAACATCTATAGCTTTCAAACGGTATCACATTTTTTGAATTCAAAACATGCGTCACATTCTATGCTTCACATACTATAAGATTAAAAAAAAAAAAATGAATTCCATTAAGTTTTGACCAAGTTGAGGTGGTCCGACATACGAGTTTTTATATTTTTAAAAAGTTGTAATAAAAAATTCATAATTAATTATTTATTTGAAAAAAAATTACAAACAAATATGCATCACATCCGGACATGAGTCCTCTCCTTATATCTAAAATATTATAAAAAAATATTATGATTTTATTATGGTTAGGGTGGTCAGACAGACACCTACTTCTTATTTTTCCCTGAAATTTTAGTACTACTACATTGAAATTTCAAATTTTCACCAGATAGATTTTTTTTTTTACAAAACTTAATCTAGTAGTTTAGAATCTACATTCAATTTTCCAGAGATTCTATTCTTACATATTTTTGAAATAATATAGATAACTTATTCAAATTTTTATGTCAAGTTGCCCAACTCTTATTTTCTAAATTTTCATTGCCACTTAAGGACTTGTTTTTTCGATGATGATCCTGCACATACCCAGATGCTATAAGTGAACCAAAAATTATGGTAATTGGGAGTCAAACGTGCTCCAAGTACATAATCAAATAGGTCATCATGCAGTGAGAATGAAGGCACAATTTCCAGGAGATCTTGGACACCACAAATACCACATGATGCAACTGGGAGGGGGAAGGGAGAGGGGAAGAAGGGGAGTGAGAGGGAGAGATAATTAAGAGGGGGAAGGGAGAGGGGAAGAAAAGAAGAAGAGGATAAAGAGAGATAATTAGGAAGGAGAAGGGAGAGGGGAAGAGTGGAAGAAGGGGATAGAGATGAAGAGAGGGAGAGATAGAGAGATATAGAGAGAGATAGATAGAGGGAAAGGGAGAGATAGAGAGAGATAATTAGGAGGGGGAAGGTAGAGGGAGAGAGAGAGAGAGAGGGAAGAAAGAAGGGAGATATAGGAAGAGAGGGAGAGATAAAGAGTGGGAAAGAGAGGGAAAGGGATAGAGAGAGAATTAGGAGAGAGAGAAGAGAATTTGGAGAGAGATAGAATTTGGAGGTAGAAGGGAGAGGGGAAGGAGGGGAGAGGGGAAGGGAGAGGGGAGGAGGGGGAGGAGAGAGAGAGAGAGAGAGAGAGAGAGAGAATTAGGGGGGAAGGGAGAGGGGGAGAGGAGGAGAGAGAGAGAGAGGGAAAGATAGAATATTTAAATATTTGATATATTAGTAATATTAATTAGTTATATAATATTTTTGATATTAACTTAATATATATATATATAAATATTTATAAATTAACTAAAATATATAAATAATATATAAATATTATACATAATAGTATATTATATATTATACATAATTCCGTAAGAGATTATCATAAATTATAAATTATATATTGAATTATAAACTACATTGTATATTCTCAACTAAATATATTAAAATAAACTATAAATTATTTATTGTAATTTTTTAAATCATATATTAAAAAATATATTAGATTTTTTAAAATTATATATAAAATAAATTGGATATCTGATTTGAAAATTTCAATTTTTTAAATCATATGTTAAAAACTATATTAAATTTTTTAAAATTATATATAAAAAAAATAGGATATCCGATTTGAATCCGATATCCGATATTCTGACATAAAATTTAATACCTCAGTATTAGGCTCGAGATTTGGTTCGGACTTGCCAATCCTAAAAAGTCAACACGTAAAACGTGTTTAACAACTTACCTTGCTTTTCCAGACTTCGCCCATGTGGTTGACGACTTTTATTTTACCTAAAATTGATGAAACGAAAAGGGTTTGTAAAGGAGCTTCTCAGCTTTCTACCAATATAAATTATATTTTACTTAGAATTTAATAAATAATAATTATTTATTTTTTATTAGAATTATAACTAAAGTCCTGATTGATAGTCTGATAGAAAAACATCTATAGCTTTCAAACGGTATCACATTTTTTGAATTCAAAACATGCATCACATTCTATGCTTCACATACTATAGGATTAAAAAAATAAAAATTAATTCCATTAAGTTTTGACCAAGTTAAGGTGGTTAGACATATAAGTTTTTATATTTTTAAAAAGTTGTAATAAAAAATTCATAATTAATTATTTATTTGAAAACATTTTACAAAAAAATATGCATCACATCCGGACATGAGTCCTCTACTTATATCTAAAATATTATAAAAAAATATTGTGATTTTATTATGGTTAGGGTGGTCAGACAGACACCTACTTCCTATTTTTTCCCTGAAATTTTAGTACTACTGCATTGAAATTTCAAATTTTCACCAAATAGATTATTTTTTTACAAAAATTAATCTAGTAGTTTAGAAACTACATTCAATTTTCCGCAGATTCTATTCTCACATATTTTTGAAATAATATAGATAACTTATTCAAATTTTTTAGTCAAGTTTCCCAACTCTGATTTTCTGAATTTTCATTGCCACTTAAGGACCTGTTTTTTCCATGATGATCCCGCACATACCCAGATGCTATAAGTGAACCAAGAATTGTGGCGATTGGGAGTCAAACGTGCTCCAAGTACATAATCAAATAGGTCATCATGCAGTGAGAATGAAGACACAAATTCTAGGAGATCTTGGACACCACAAATACCACATGATGCAACTAAGAACTTTGGTAATAGAGGTAATGCACTCTATTCATGCAACAAAATAGTTTTGATGAGTATATTCAAATTCAAGAGAGAGGCAAAAGTCTTGTGGATGCCTTTTTTGACATAAGGAGATATAAGGGAGAAGATGTAAACTCTATGTACAATAGGATGACAAACATCTATATGCAATTACCTCCTCATTTTAGGCCAACAACACCCACATTTGTTGCACAACTTCTAAGAGCATCAGAGCCTGAATCATCAAAACAGTGTGCCTTAGATGCAGTGAATAAACTTATTGATTCCATTCTTGGGACAAGGTATGTGGATACTACCAGTAATACTTCAGAAGCTGAAATAGAAGAAGATATCATGCCATCCAACAATGAAGATATGGAGAGTTTCTCCTGCATAATTGATTGTGATTGAAATTGTGAGGATAAAGTTATGGATATTGATCTACAATAGGGTGATTATCAAGAGGTTGGAGACATGGTTGAAGATATGGAAGCAAAGACCTATTCACTCAACAGTGAGCAAGTATTAGATTTGTTAACTCTTGAATACCAGAAGTATGCACATAAAGATGATTCCAGAGTTTTGATTCTAGCCTATATATGCTTTGACAGTGAAGGTACTGTGTGTAATGATTCAAATGGTTCCATGTCCATCTCTCATAGTGATGAAATTTTTAAAGTTGATCATGAATCTATTTGTGTCCAGGAAGAGGTATGTGATTTAAATTATTTTTTCTTGCAAGAGAAAGATGTTGGTTTGCATGATGATGAGTGTTCAAATTTTGTTGATTCAAGTATGTATAAAGAGGACTGTATGGATCAAAGTTATGTGTCAATTCCAACTGGTGATAGAAAAGAAATGGAAAGTAATTTTGATTTGATTATTTCAGAAGATACTGATGAGATAGAATTTTTTGATTTCCAAGAAAAGCATTCAGATTTTTAGGTCCGAGTGCAATTGCTGGATCATTCAACAACATATGATAATGATCAAGCCTATGAACTTTTTGTTGAATATGGATGCACTTTGTATGCTGAAGATGACAAAGATTTGTCATATGATAACAAGAATGATGAAATGCAGAGTGGTGAAATTAATATGAGTCAAGTTGAATACAATGATCTCCTGAAGGTTTTCAATGGAAGTGCATGTAACAAGGGAGGTGGAATGGATAGTTTCAAAAGAAACCTGATGAGCTCTATTCAGAATAAGATCTATGACAGAGGAAAGTGCAGGTTTTTCTTTTGGGTGGCCTAGGGCCATCCTTTATGGTTTGATTTTTGAACTATAGTTGATACAGAGGATTAAGGATTTCCAGTTGTTAGAATCAAACATGATCTGATACCATGTTAGAATTGGCTATGGATGCCAAGATCTATGGACCAAATGGAAAGCACAAGAAGAGAGAATAATGTGATAAGAATAAACTATATTCAATGTCAAATGATATGAGATGATTCAATGTACAAATGTAGTAGAGACCCCTTGGTTATATAGCCAAGATGAGAACATAGGAGTGCATAAGATTATGACAAGTGTCATAATATTATGACATGAGACAA
The DNA here is from genome assembly GCA_007115665.2 of Sequoiadendron giganteum. Taxonomy (NCBI): domain Eukaryota; kingdom Viridiplantae; phylum Streptophyta; class Pinopsida; order Cupressales; family Cupressaceae; genus Sequoiadendron; species Sequoiadendron giganteum. The sequence goes on from CM021100.1 coordinate 212,316,551, forward strand.
CAATGAAAAGCTTTCACTCCACCTAAAGTGGAAAGTGATAATGTGATAGCCACCACAAATAGTGGATCACCCACAAAAGGTGGAAACCTTATCACATGATATGTCCATGAAAGGTGGAGGTGATAAAGTAATAAGAAGATAAGTTCACCAAAGGTGGAAATTCTCCAACAAATCCTATGTGGTCCCTAATTAAAATTAACTAAGGTGTAATTATGACCTAGCACAAGGTACAAAACATTTAATTACACCAACACCCCCCTTAAGTGCAACTTAGGGAGAATATACACAAATGAAAACAATGCAAGATGGGTCCCAACAACTAGGCCATGTTAGGTACCCATGTATAAATGTAATGCAATCTCTCGCAAACAGAGAAAAGGAGAAAACCCAGTGGGACAAAACTCCTCCCCAAAAGAGAGATGAAATACAAGATAGAAATTCTCTCAATGATGCATGAGAAGGTAAAAACTCCATGTGAGGAAAAAGATCCCCCCATAAGAGAGAATTAGAAGAGAGACAAGGCCACCCCCCCTCAATGTTGAGTCTCCTGCAATGATGGTAGAAGCTCAACATTGAATGTTGAAGATGATCCAATCTCATCGAACAACATTCCTCCCCTTAGGAAGAAACAAAACCAAGAATGTATGCAGGATGTATGATGTCTCTGAAGCATGCTCAAGTGTCTCCATGTCGATGTCGAAAGCTGACACAATCCAAATAAGCATTCTAGGCCACACTATTGAAGAGTACAATCCAACATCTAGTAGAGAAGAATGTAGAACATGATCCAAAGAGAAATATATCCCCTCCAAAGACAAAGAAGCCTCCTCCAAATGTTGTCCAAAATTATCCACACTCATGTCAAACTGCAAAGAATGATCATGTAGAGAATGAACATGAGGGTTAGAGTGTTCCCTCACAAAAACTAAAGAAGGAGCATCTCCATCAAAGAGAAGATGAATGCCATCAATGGTGTCTTCCAAATTTGCAAGATGAGACTCCACAAACAAGTCTGAAATACCTATCAAGAAGCCATCCAAAGTAGCCATATCTGGAAGACAATGTAGATCCTGCTGCATTGAATCACAAGGAACCAAAACTATGGAATCACAAGCATCCTCAAGTACAAAAATAGATGATTCTGCCAATGCTAGATCACAAGACTCCTCAGCCTCAATATGTTGACTCATAGATGAAGAAGATGAACCTTCTAAATCTGGATTAGGAGCCATAGAAACTAAAGTCTCAATAGATGTCTTTGTAGGAAGAGAAGGAGAAGGTTCTGTGTCATCAAAACTACCATACCTTTCCCAATGAGCAAGTGTTTCAGTTGTTTTATCATCAATTCAGTTGTTTTATCATCAATAGGTTGAAACTCTACAAGTGGACCAAGACAATCTGCAATAGGATCCTCTGGAAATGAAGGTTCATTCGAGTCTCCATACATCTCCTAAAGTTTGGTCATAAGGTCCTGAGGGATCTCAATACCATCAATGGCCATTAGTGTATCAATATCACAATTACAACCAATTAATCCCACAATATGTTCTATTTTTATGTCCCACACAACTCTCTTCCATTTTGATGAAGGTTTAGGAACTAGTCCATAGAAATATGGAAAAATATTAAGCCACCTACAATGTGTTAGGATTCCATCTCACTAAGACTTAAAGTTCCATTGATTTAACCTTATTACAACATGATGTATTTTGATGCCCATATTAAAATCCTCAACTTAGTCACACGATAGACCAATCAAGAGACAAAATCCAACAAATACAAAAGATTACCCCCCCAAATCACTCAATCAAGAAACCCCGCAAGCAATATCTGATTTGGCACTTTATACTTAAAGTGCGTTTACAATTGCCACTGCCAAAAATAGCAAGGTGGACTTTGATCTTGGTACATGCAAATTGCCAAAATAGGTCACAAATTCAAGTACAATTTTTGGTACAAAATGAGATCAATCTGATCATACCATTGAGAAGTACACAAAAGATTATGCACTTTAAAAAAAAACGGCACTCAAAAATGTTATTGTAGGAGCAAGTTATGAGCTCCCAAAGTTCCCAAAATGAGGACGAAGCAGCAACACCTGTGAGAATCTGCAATTTCTGGAAACACCAGAAGCCAAAACCAAAAAATGATTGCACCATTTGAAAATGTTGATGCCCTACTAACATCAGCAACTGAGGAGGTTAAATTTGGTGGCCATTTGACCATCATCGTCACCATCAATCCCTGTTGAAATATTCTCGTGCCGAAAAAATAATTGCTGGTATTTTTGAAAACTGGTGGAATTTACTTGTCGTCGGCTGCACAAGGTGACCGCGTGGGCACTCAAGGCCTCGAAAATGAGTGTGTCGCATGGAAGTTAGTAGACCCGTGAGTATGGTACATGCGGTACCTGGTACATCGGAGGTACACTGTGAAAAACGTTTTTTTTTTTTTTTTAGATTTTGATTTAAAATCAAAAAATTCAACACATTTTTGAAACTTTTCTAAAAAAAAAATTTCAAAAAATTTCCAACAATAAAATAATTTATTTTTGCAAAATTGTACCCTGCATAATTATGATGATCTGGGGGCCATACGACTCTTTGGGCAAATATTTTTTGCCTCACTGGATGACTTGCTCCAAAATGGACGAATGGACAAACGATCTTAAGGTTTTTGGCCCTTCTGGACGCGATGGCAAGGTCAGATTTGACCCAAAATGCTCCAAAAATGCAGCTACCTTCTAGATCTGGCAACCACAATGCAACTTCAAACCCTCATAGATTTGGCCTTGTATGTCCGATTTGGATGAAAAGGAAAAATTGACTTTCTTGAACCTTCCAGATGCAATGGTGAGCTTAGATTTGCACCAACAAGCTCCAACTTGGAATAAAGAGCCAAAAATGGAACCTCCCCAAATCTGGTACCTCTCCTCAGAAAAAGACTCTCCAATGGCACCCAACCCGCTTTGATACCATGTTAGAATTGGCTATGGATGCCAAGATCTGTGGACCAAATGGAAAGCACAAGAAGAGATAATAATGTGACAAGAATAAATTGTATTCAATGTCAAATGATATGATATCAATCGATGTACAAATGTAGGAGAGACCCCTTGGTTATATAGCCAAGGTGAGAACATAGGAGTGCATAAGATTATGACCAGTGTTGTAATCTTATGACATGAGACAACAATGAAAAGCTATCACTCCACCGAAAGTGGAAAGTGATAATGTGATAACCACCACAAATAGTGGATCACCCACAAAAGGTGGAAACCTAATCACATGATATGTCCATGAAAGGTGGAGGTGATAAAGTAATAAGAAGATAAGTCCACCAAAGGAGGAAATTTTCCAACAACTCCTATGTAGTCCCTAAGTAAACTTAACTAAGGTGTAATTATGACCTAGGACAAGGTACATAACAATTAATTGCACCAACAGTAGTGCATGGACAATTCCTAACAAATCTCTTTAAACATTATTTTCCATTAACAGTAGTTTAGGAAGGGTCTGGGTTTGCCAGTACACGGACATTCCCAAAAGTTCCCTTTTTAAAAACATCGGTTTTCTTTCCATGTACAGTAGTGTAGGGTTTTCCATTCTCCCTTTGCTCCGTCTTTCATATCCTTCATCTATTCATTCCCTCAATCTGCCATTGCCTTCATTTATTTTATGTCCTATCTTGGTCTGCTCTCCCAAAGATATTTTGGATTCTTGCAGTAATTGAAAAATCACTCATCCCCAACAAGAGCACTGTTAGAACCCAAATTTTCATCAAAAATCTAAGGGATTTTGCACTATTTTCATTTAAAAACCCTAAGGTTTTCCCACTTGAATCTAATATTTTCCTACCTTTTCATGAAAAAATTCATTTATTCCCCTTTCAAAAAAGCCGAAAATTAACTTATATCTTATATCGCTATTCAATTTTCTCAAGCCAGTACCTTTTACCGCTATACCGTGGCCCCTTTTAGGGTGGCTCATGGTATGGCGAAGATGGTTATGTGCAGTCAACATGGTCAACGAAGCAAGCAAGGAGAGTGGTTAGTGAACAACTACCACCACACCACGCGCGGTCAAAATTCAGACCATGGTAGCGTGGTGGGCAGTGAGACAACCGGCAAGGTGGTGGAGGGTGATGGTTAGGGGGTGAGCATGGAGATCTTACCACACCACCATGCGTAGTCAAACCATAGGTCGTGGTAGCATGGTAAGCAGTTAGCAAAGACAACAAGGCTATGAGAAGTGGTTACTGCTATACCGCAACCGGTCGAAGAGGGCACTACGGTAGCATGGTGGAGGGATGTGGCGGCCAGAGTATGATTACCACGCCACCGTGGATAGGTAAAATGTAGACCGCGGTGACCATGGTGAACAATGAAGATAGTGGTGGATGGTCACCGTGCAACCATAGGGAGTCAAGAGGAAGATCGCGGTAAGGCAGTGGAGGGGTCAGAGAAGTCAAATACCGCCACACTGCAGGAAGAGAAGACGTTGACCGCGATGGGGCGGTAGAAATAATAAAGCCACAGGGAATAAAATATTGACAGCAAGTAAAGTATAATGAAATAAATAGAGGTAGGAAAAAGTATTAATGGAAAAATAAAAGCTTGTCTATAGTTTAAAATATTTGATTTGCCGATAAGGCAACTTGATCAAATATTTTATTTTTTGTCAAGAATGTAAATGGATGTAACTATAATATGAAGGGTCACGACCCTTGTCATGCTGTATAAATGAATTGAAAAATCAGTTAAGAAGGAGGCAGGAGTTATTTTTTTCCAGAAAAAGGGACCGGGCAATGTAAAGAAGGACAAACTTTCTTGAAGTAGAATAATGGAGAAAATGTTTGAATCAGTGAAACCTTTACTATGTTTAGTTGTTGTGTTATAATCATTTATATTTATTATCTAGTTGTCTCCAACTTGAAGTCCTTTGATTATTTAAATCAATATACCAAGCATATGTTTGATTTATCAAGGTGCATTTTACCATTTTGTGTGATTTTTATTTGTTGGTGTCTGCATGTCAGAATTAAATCCCTTCAAGTAAGTCACAGTGATTTAGGATTTCTTTTGGATTATTGAAATAGAATTTGGTAAGGAAACATTCTAGCACTATTTATGCAAGACATAAATAAATGAAATTAGATGCCAGTCATTAGAATTTCATTTTTTAAAGTGCCTAACAACTTGAATTAAGACAAAAGGGGAAATACATGTAATTCCTGATATTTTTGACTCCATTGCCCATTTGGATAGAAGGCACTGATCTTCCTCAGCCCAGAGATAAAATTCATAAACAAACAATATTTTCAAAACCTTTCTTTTGTGCAGTAGGAGTAGGATTAGTTGTATTGTTTTTATCTATTCACTTCCATTTGCCATTGTGGGTAGATCATTTCATCGGGGAATATATTTCAATATGTATCATTCACATAGGTTCACCCGCCTTGGTCTAGCATAAGCTAAAGAGAAGAAGGTTCAATTGCATCAATTGGCCTTGTACGTTGGCCAAAAGCATTGTGAGAGCTTGGCAACCTCTCATGGTTCAAACCTGCATTTTTGAGACCCAACAAGATCCACAATAATATGGTCCAAATCTTGTTGCAAAACTTTATAGTTGTCAGTCCTTATAATTGGTGCCCATGATTAGATAGTTACGTATTCACTCGATTATTTATAGGTGTGTGTGCAAGGATTGTTGTACTCTGGATGAATGAGATGAAACCAGCTAGAGATTATAATCTAGCCAGGATAAATGCCAACTGGATTTTGGATAAGCTTAAAAATATAAAGTTTGGGTTACCTATTGCAAAATTATTTGTCAAAATTCTTTCAAAAAAATTAGGATGATGAAATATATGTGATGTAAAAGGGAAGTTGGTGGAATGTTATGAGCTAGTTTGGAGCAAAAGCAATCTAACAAAAAAATAATGGAGTCTCAAAGGTCAGAAAATATAACCGGCTATATTAAAGGGCGAAGAGTATTTGAAAGCATATATCATAAGGAAAAAAAAATTAAGATGACATGCAAAAAGGGCCATCCTTTCTATGAATTTCATCTAATGTAGAAGGGCACTTGATGAGTTTAAAAGATCGGTTGTCTTATATTATAGTTTAAATACAAGACTAATATTTTTTTAATTTTTTTATTTAGATTATAAAACAAGCTTTATTTGTATTGATCATAAAGTGTATAAAATAAGTTCCATAGATTGTATATACGAAATTTAATAGAAGGATCAAAAATTATAAATTTACTTTTTCAAATGCAACATGAAGGGATAACAATTAATGGACCAAGACACTATTAGTAAAGTTCTTTGATCTCTTTTATACAACATTCAATTCAAGAGAGTATATATAAAGGTGGTGTAATTGTAGGGCTACTTTCTCAACATAAATGCATGAAATAAAATTAATCACATCTTAAAAAATAAATCATATCAATTTAAAACAAATAAATAAACTATTAGATAATTCACTCTAGTATAATATAGTAATACAAAATATTTAGTTAAATATATCTCTTATTGTCAAAAATAATTAAAATTTACACATGTGAACCCCAATCCTATACTTGCACAAACATGGCAAACAAACAAACAATTAGATTCAAATTCAAGTAAGAACAAGGATTACCCATGAGATTCATTAGCAATACTCAAAATAGGAAATGAAATGAAGAACAAAACAAGAAACTAAGTTAAATCTTATTCAAGTAATGCAAACACTTAATCCCATGGGGGAATTGGTGCCAATTATGTGTAGAAATTGGAATTTTCCCAACTCCTTTGTAAGCTTGATGATATGATGGAGATTGATCCACTTTGTTGATGAAGAACAAGATAATTCCTTGAGAAAATATGCAATAACCTAGCTATGGTGATGGAAAATGCTCAAGAAAATAGATGAAATTGCTCTAATGTGGAGATAATAACTTTGCTTTCAAATTGTGGATGAAGAATGAGGAGAAGAGCCTCTTATTTATAGATTTCAAAATTGGAAGAATGAGCAAGATTGAGCAATGTGGGATCATTCAACATCCAATGGCTAAGTGCCACTTGTCAAGATGTGAATGGAGGAAGGTTGTGCACATTTTGATGAATAAGCCAATACATGGTATTAGGTGGATTTCAAATTTGTGAAATGACTTGTTGAAGAGGGAAGGAAAATGACTTAAATGCTACTTGGCTCAATACACAATGACATGTAAGAGGGGAGTGAATTCTTTGTTGGATGTACAAATCCACTTGGAGGGATTTTCAAATTTGGAGGAATATTCCCCTTTTATTCCATGTTGAGAGAAAATACGTATTTAATAAATCAAAATAAATGATTTATTCTGCAAGTTGTATTCTCTAGAGGATGTGACATGGATTAGGATTAAATTAGTCAAAGGTTAATTAATTTAATGGGAGATTAGGGGATATGACAATTTTGACTTAGATTTATGAGTTGATTTAAATCAAAATTGAGAAGATTTAATTAAATAAATGATTTGATTTATTTAACTAAAGGGGATAGTGTTAGATTAAATTAAATAAGGTTTAATTTATTCAATTTAATAGGAGGAGTTTAGAGATTTAATTTAAATAAGATGAATTATTTAAATGAACAAAGACTTAGGGTTAGTTAAATTAAATTGATTAATTTAATCAACAAGGAAGATTGACTTAATCAAATAAATAATGATTTATTAATTAAGAGATGAAAAGTGATGACAAGATGAGAAGGTGATTCGAGATGAAGCGATTTTAGTAGTTAGGATCAAGTGTGTCGGTCAATTTTCCATGTCTACATTTTGCCCCTCTTTGAAGCAATGCACTTGTTGCATTAGTTCAAAGAATAAACTGTTGTGAACAAAGTACAAAATTTTCTCAATTTTTGGATGCCCCACTATTGCCCCATCGAGAAGGATTATGCTGGTATATTGCCCCCTCAAGAGATTAGACGAAAATTTGGATTTTTGGGTGATCTCGCGAAAAAAGAGGACACAATGCCTGATGGGTCAAAAATGCCCCGAGATGCCAAAAAACGTGTGAAAATACCAAAAAAAAGATGCAAAATGACCCTCAGTCGGGTAAAAACGGGATCGGGGGACCAAAACCCTAGCTGGATGTCCAGATTAGGTAAAGAAACCCTAATTTCCAGGCTTAAATAGACCTTGAGGGGTCACTTTCACATCACTTTCACACAACCTGTGAAAATTCTTGCCTCCTGAGCTCTGAGTCTTGATCGAGATGGCACAATGACAACTTCCTCGATGTTTGTCAGAGAGGGTACGAATGCACCAGTGGCCAACTGACACAGGACCCATGGTATGTACCCCTATCTTGACTTTTTATTTTATCATTTTATGTGCATTAAATAGGGTCAAACTTAATTTTGAATCTAGCAGTGCTATATAGCGCCGCTGCAAATGCAAATTTGGGTCCGCACGACCTCAAAGTGCATCGCATGGATGAAGAGCGCCACCGTGAGCCACTTAAGAGATTAGGTTTTCTACCAAAACTCAGTTGCATGTGCAAATAGAACTGTATGGTGCACTTTAGAATTAGGGTTTAGGTGCAAAGTCAACCGCATGTGTAAGAGCAGCATACGACACATTTTAGAACTTTAGGGTTAGCAAACTTCATGATGGCGGCGTAGTTTGGAAATTTGCAAATTTCACCATGGTGGCGCAGTTTGGAAGTTTGCAAACTATGCCGCATTTGCTATTTCAAGTACAAAAACTTGGCATGGGATTCAGATTTTTTTACGAGGCTTGACATGATGGTTTCCCTTGTGCAGGAGGAGGACCTTGAGATAATTCACTTGAGGGAGGATAGATGCCCGGTATTGCAGAGACTGGATGGTATGTATGAGTTTCTTTAAGAGCAGCTTGGTGTTATAAGTCTTTAGTTTGTTGCGTATATTTGTCCTATTCGGATCCATATGGGGATGATGACAGCCTTGGCAAAGCGATGGCACAACGAGACCTCCTCCTTCCATCTTCCCACCAGCGAGGCTACTATTACACTCGAGGATGTCTGGCATATCCTATGACTGCCTATTCATGGAGCGAGGGTGATGTATGATCCATATGCGGGGAGGGATACTTGTTACGATATGATGGGTCTTGATGAGATCCATTTTCTGAGGGAAAAATTGATTTAGAGAGGTACCGAGGCACGGTGCCCACATTCAAACTCATTGTTGCAGCCATTATATTAGCTCTTGTGGCACTAGATCGATGGGGTCAATATTTTAGTCCAGGTTGGGGTTTGGCATGGGAGCGAATGGTCATCTGCAGGGAGTGCTTTGCTTGGGGTCTAGTGATGTTGGCCTCATTATACATGGATCTTCATGGGTTCACCTATCTTGATAGCAGGGCCATTAGGGCTGGGGTCACATTGCTACACATCTGGGCATGGGAGAGGATTCCAGTGCTCCGTCCGCAGGTCACACCAATTGCTTTTGATATAGACAATCCTATTGTCTGGTGGTATGGCAGAGCTAGATTCACTTCACTCACATAGGTATAGGTGGCATCGTCCATTGGTGATGGGTTCTAGATGAGATGAGAGAGTTTGTTTGGAGGCCCTTGGTACAATGATATTGAGCAGTTGCTCTTCGCTCGACAAGATAGATGGATGTAGGGCAGAGAGCACATGATGATAGAGTGCTACCTCCCTAATAGGGTGGCCCGTCAGTTTGGTGACATTCAAGATAGGCCATACGATCAGTACGTGATGATCTTCGCCCATACTACAAGAGAGAAAACATGGGGCCAACCCATTCTAGCACCTGAGGTAGTGGCCTCATTCAAATAGTTAGTGACCAGACTATAGCCATATGATCAGGGGCCAACAGATGCATGGGTGACTCAGGCATACAAATATTGGTTTAGGCCTCCTCAGAGATTGACAGTTCTAGGTGCGACACTCCCATGGTGGAGGTCAAGAGGTAGGTCAGCTGGTAGGGGTAGGGGGCAGGGAGGTAGGGGTGATGGTGATAGGGATGGGGATTAAGATAGAGGAGGAGGTGGACCACCTCCTCATCAGACACCACCCAGAGACCAAGTACAGTGCACACCACCACAGGTGCAGACACCACAGTGAGCACCTACACCACCAAGCTGGTGGCAACACGATTCGATAAGCTATTGGATTCACTTCCTCAAGAATCTTAAAAGGTCCAATGTGACACAAGGATAACTTAGAATAATTTCCAAATTTAATGGAGCTTTTGTGAGGTTTCACTATCAACAATACTTTTTCACTTATGGAAAAATTATGGGGCATTCTCTTAGCATCAGTGTAGCTTTTCTACCTATCGTTAGCTTCAGCTAACCTTTTCTTAACATTCTTAACTTGTTCATCCATTTTAGCCAACATCTCTAGCTGAAGACTCACTCGATCCTCAAATTTATCCAAACTTATAGGAGTTCGACACTTTTAGCCATACAAAGCTTCAAAAGGAGCCATCTTAATCACATAATGATAAGAATTATTGTAAGAAAATTCCACTAAGGGTAAGTAATCTTCTAGCTTATACTATTGATCCATGCAATACATCCTAAGTAGGTCCTCCAATACTTGATTTACCCTTTAAGATTTACCATCTATTTCTAGATGATAGGTTGAGCTAATATTGAACTAAGTCCCTAATGCAAAAATAAAAAGTTTTCCAAAACCTAGAAGTGACTCATGCATCCCTATCTGAAATGATCTTTTCAAGAATCCCATGGAATCTAAACACTTCCTACACAAATTTTCTTTCTATGACAAGTGCTCCATCAGTTAGGTTCCTGGGTATAAAATGTGCTACTTCGGTAAGCTTATCTACAACCACAATAATGGCATTGTGCTTATTCCTTGACATAAGAAATCCTTGCACAAAGTCCATACTTATGACTTTCAACTTCCTTTTTGGTATATCATGTGGGTATAACAAGCCTGCAGGATGATGATGCTTAGCTTTCAATCTTTGACACTCAAGACACCTAGCCACAAAACTAGCGGCATCTCCTTTCATTCCCTTCCAGAAGTATAATGGTTTTACATCAGTCATCATTTTCATCACTCTAGGATGTCTAGAGTATAGTGCTTCATGTATTTCCTTCCATACTAGATTTCTTATTTTCTTTACATCTGGTACATACATTCTACCATTATATCTAAGTAATCCATTAGGTTCAAAATGAAAAACTTCATACCTAGAATCTTGTGGATTATCAATGAGTGCTTGCTTAACTTGCAAGTAATACTCATCCTCCTTACACTTTTGGAGTACTTGCCCCTTAAAATTGGTTTGAATTGTTACTATAGAAGCGATGTGTCATCTTCGACTTAATGCATCGGCAACCTAATTTTCATTCCCTTTAATATAACTGATATTATTAAAATCATAGTCAACTATTAACTCTAACCACCTTCTCTATCTTGCATTTAGATTAGGCTGAGTAAAAACCTATACTTTAACCCATTATGGCCAGTTTTCATCTCAAAGGGTTTTCGTAACAAATAGTGCCTCCACATTTACAATTCGTAAACCACATCTACTAATTCTAAATCATGTGATGAATAATTCATCTCATAAGGTTTCATCTTCTTGGATTCATACAAAATTATTTACCCATCTTGCATTAATACTCCTCCTAACCCTTTTATGCATGCATCTATGATAACCATAAAGTTACCTTCAGGATCTGGTAATTTTAAGATCAATGCAATGGTTAGCTTCTCTTTGAATAGGTCAAAAGCCTCTTGACACTTCTTAGTCCATTCAAATCTCTTTCCTTTCTTTTGTAAAGAAGTAATCGAAAAAGTGATCTTAGAAAAATTTGCAACAAACTTCCTAACAAAACCCTACCAAACCCATGAAACTTCTTACCTAGGTATGTGCAGGATCATCATGGAAAAAATAGGCCCTTAAGTGGCAATAAAAAGATAGAAAATCAGAGTTAGACAACTCGATGTAAAAATTTGAATAAGTTATCTATATTATTTCAAAAAAATGTAAAAATAGAATCTGTAGCAAATTGAATGTAGTTTCTAAACTACTAGATCTTTATTTAAAAAAAAAAAATCTATTTGGTGAAAATTTGAAATTTCAATGCAATAGTATTTAAATTTTAGGGTAAAAATAAGAAGTAGGTGTTTGTCTGACCACCCTAACCACAATAAAATGATAATATTTTTTTATAAGCTTTTAGATATAAGTAGAGGACTCATGTCCCGATGTGATGCATATTTTTTTATAATTTTGTTCTAAGTGAGTAATTAATTATGAATTTTTTATTACAACTTTTAAAAAATATAAAAGTTCATCTGTCTAACCACCTTAACTTGGTCAAAAAATAAAGAAATTCATTTTTTTTTTTAATCCTATAGTATGCGAAGCATAGAATGTGACACATGTTTCAGATTCAAAAAATGTGATACCGTTTGAAAGTTATAGATGTTTTTCAATCAGCTTATCAATCAAGACTTTATTCGTAATTCTAATAGAAAATGAATAATAATTATTTATTAAATTCAAAGTAAAGCATAATTTATATTGGTGGAAGCTGAGAATCTCCTCTAAAACCCTTTTCGTTTCATCAATTTTGGTTAAAAAAAAAGTCGTCAACCACATGGGCCATCAAATGGCTTACATATCGCCACTTTTTGGTCCATCATGATCCTACACATACCCACCTTCGACACATTCTTAGGTATAGGCCACTCAATTATCACCTTGATCTTAGCTAGATCCAAAAAAATTCCTTATGTTGAGATCACATGACCCGAATAATGTACCCTCTTTTGGAAGAATGTACACTTGGAAAGTTTACCATACAACCTATGTTCTCTTAGACATTGTAGGACCATTTTTAAATGCTTGCATGTTTTTCCTCATTTCTAGAGTAAATCAAAATATCATCTAGAAAAACTAGTACAAATTTTTCAAGGTAGTCCCCAAGTTACACACTATTCATCAAGTTCATGAATGTTGCATGTGCATTTTTTAAATTGAAGGATAAAATGGTGAAATCATAGTGTCCATATCTGGTTCTAAATGCGGTTTTAAAGATATCTTCATCCTTAATCCTCAATTGGTGATATCCAAATCTCATATCTATTTTAGAATACAAAGTCTCCCTTCATCTGATCAAAAAGGTCGTCAATGTGTGGCAACAAATACTTGTTCTTAATCATAGCTTTGTTAAGAATACAATAGTTGATGCACAAACACAAGGTACCATCCTTCTTTTTAACAAAGATAAATGGAACTCCCTAAGGTGATACACTTGGTCTTATCAATCCTTTTGACAACAATTCATCCAATTGTGTCTTAAGTTCCATAAGTTCAGTGGTTGTCATCCTATAGGGTACTTTAGAAATAGGTTCTGACCTTGGAACTATATCTATAGAGAAATCAAATATTCTTTTCGAAGGTAACCTTGGTAACTCCTCTAGAAACACATTCGAAAATTTCCTCAATATTGGATACTTCTCCATATTTGATTTTCCAGTTTCATCTATTTCACCATCTTCTAGTTCCTATAAACTTTGGAACTCCAAATCATCGTTATCCTTCCCAAGTTCCTCAATCTTTATGGAGAAGAGTTTACACCCTTTCTTCTTAGCTCTTATAAGTTGCACATTTTCATAATTTTTTGAATACTAACCTCTCTAGGTATTCCTTGGAATTTAACTTGATTTCCAAAATCGTCAAGGCATTCTACAATATTAGCATGGAAATCTACCTTAGCCATATGTTTCCACAACCAATTCATTCCTAGGATAACATCATATGATCTTAGAGGTGCGACATAAAGGTTTACTTCTGTAGGAAAACTAGGTAGTTCTATCCTAGCCTTGAATAGACATCGATCCACCTTGCCTCTTATCTAGTTTGCATACTCTACATCCCAAGACATTGCCATATGTCTTGCCTTCCTAGATAATTTTTTAGCTATTCTAGGTGAAATAAAATTCTCAGCTGCACTAGTATCAATAAGAATAGAAATAGGTAAGCCAAAAAAAATACTTGGTGTTTCAATTGGAGTTATTTGGTACTCTGCCTAACGATCTTCCACTGCTGGATGTATCTTAAGCTAAAAAATTGCTTGTTGGGTGGGTAATGGATTACCATATGGGTGTGATCCAGAAGTTTTATTGGGACACTCATTAGCATAGTGATCCCCTCTGCATATAAAACATCCCATAAGAATCCCTCTTTTCCCTATGGTTTCTCCAGACTTGTTGACATTTTCACTGGCCTTGTTGGTATTACCCATGTTAGAATCGTTCCTTTTTCACTCTCTCCTAGTTTCCTTTCCATTATTGTGGAATATTTTCCCCTTTTTCCTTGGAACATTTTGCATAGATTCCACCTTCTTTGGAACTATCTTGTCAGGAACTTCTACATCCTCCTTTTTCTCTTCTTTCCTTACAAGTGGAATTAGCCCTAAGCTTTTGCTCCTACTTAATTTCTTTCTCATATACAATATCCATTGTTGTTGGACCATGCATATCCACTTCCCCTCCAATTAGAGCATTAAGTCCCATTATAAATTTCCTAATACGAAAGCGCTCATCCTTGTGATATATGGGGACATAGCACATAAGTCTGGCGAACTTATCCCAATATTTGTTGACTGATATGTTGCCTTGTATCAAACCCTGGAAATATGATTTTTTTTTGTCATACTATAGTTGTGGTAACCATATTTTGTGGAAAATCTCCACAAATTCTCAGCATGTCAACTTCCATGAGTTGATATTAAGTTCCAACTTCTTGTTCATCCACTAGTTAGAGGCTTCCCCTGCTAACTAATATGCACCCCATGCGGCTTTAGTAACCTCATCATAGTTTCATATTTCAAAATAATTTTCCATTTGGACAAGCCACACTTTAGCCTCATCACCTCCAACACTACCATCAGACTTAGGTGGAATAACCTTCTTCATGTCCCTAGAAAGTTCGCAAGCCACAAGCTTCATATTCCTTTCAACAAATGGCGTAGGTGATTTTTCCTTCTCATGTTTATGGGTTTCATTATTCCCATGGGAAGAGTTTTCTCCCTCATGCTCATTAATGGGTACTTCCTTTTCTACCCTATCCTTAACTCTTTCTTTCTCAATATTAGCCAACCTTGCCAAGATTTTGTCAAGCCTAGCTTCTACTCCAATGGTTCCTTGTCCAACTTCCTGACTTCCATCGAGATTAGTTCGTGTCCTCACCATCCTTATGTGATTGGTCTTTACCTAAATTTTTATCCATGTTATACTAAACTATGTTATCAATTATCTTATAGAAAACATTAAAAAAATGGCATTCGCATGCACATAAGAATTTCCATATAAGACTAAGCACAAACTTCTTTTGATAAACACATAATTTTATTCATTTTGTGAGGATTTCAATATCCTTTCAATTACATGGAGTGACTATTTGGATAGTCGAGTGGAGAGTATCCTTCAAATTCACTCTTTGACACATAATTTAAAGGAGTATAACCTACAAACTGAGACAATTTTTGTTCCCTATCTTTTTGTTCATCTCTCATTTGTTCATACCTATCCAAAAAAGGATAATAACCTTGTATTTATCATCTGATACATAGTTATGAGAGGAAATCTCAATATGGTGTTCATCAACAATGTAGTCTACCCTTTTTATAGACATTTTTTCATGAGACCATTTCTCATCTAGCGGTGTCCTTGGTACATATCCCTCAGACTCGTTACTTGAATAAATTACTATTACTTCAGCCAATGGTAGAACTCTAGGATCCCTAAAGATGAATGTCAGACTAACACTTTCTTCTGAAGGCATATCACTGGAAAGTGGTAATGACTTGGACTTTTCTAGTGAGATGGTTGGTAGGTAGTTGTACATAGAATCCATCTTCATCTTCACATCATTGATCCGAGAAAGTGCATGACTAAAGGTTTTGGTGTCACTCAAAAAAATGACATTTTCATAGTTGGTTCCCTATATGGTTCTAACAATGGATTCCCTTTCCTTCTTGGCCTTGAGGTAGCGATCATTTATAATTACTGATATTCAAGCCATTAATCTAAGACCCACCATCCTAGCACAAAAATTCACAACATTAGATAATGTTGAACGAAAAGAATGACCATCTCATATGTTCTAGAGCTAAACCTAGTAGCTTTGATGCCACATGTAACATACTAACCCTTCAATGAAGTAAAAATTTCTAATTTTTCACCTTTTGAGTAAATTAACTTAGTAACAAGCCATTGCAATAAAAAAAATTATTTTCTTTATTGATAATTTTCAATCAAGATGCATAAAATATTACAACATGAATTCCATTTCACTTCATAAAATAAATAAATGCAAGAAATTATACATTTACATACATAGCTCAAAGAGATTCAGAACAAATAGTTGTAAGACGGTCCAGGATCCTTCCTTTCAAATCTTGGTTCTTTTATCACCTACTATGGAGGAGAAGCATCACTCAAGCACTTTTCCGCCAACCATGGACCCATAATGCGGTCTCCCGCACATCTATCATTTGATATATGGTTGTTCCCTTTGATGAAGAGATTGGTAGAGTAACTGATAATGGAAACCAATCGAGCATAGTGTTGTGTCCTACATAACTAGAACCTTGTAATTTCATAATCTAGAACTAGCATGTAACATAGGATCACAGTGAACTGGCACTGTATTCTCAATAGTCAAACAATCTAGAGTGGAGTCTTAGACATTCACACTACTTTTGCCAAAGTGTTCTCATTCAGTACTTCAAATGAAATCATCTATCACATACACTACTTAGGGCTGATTTGACTTAAGACTATCTTAAGCTACGCATAGGTATTTCTTTCAATGGATAGTCCATCATCCCAAAGATAACCTATCACCATATTAATCTACTTGGAATAAACCTACTTAACTAGTAAGTACAAAAGTTAGGTATTTCCTTTTTAAAATGGATAGTCCATCATTCCAAAGATTACCTACATACTTGGAATAACCCTACTCACAAGTAAGTACATAAACTCCCTCCCATACTAGATTATCTATCCTAGGATTAAATACAAGCTTTCATAGTTAAATCAATAACTTATCTAGGTGTACCAAATGTGCCTTTCATGTTCAACCATACCTAGTATATAATATTTATGATAAACACTCATCTCCTACTATGGAGTACTTAAAAACACATTATGAAAACAGCATAAAAGCTTCCATTTCCTTTTCAAAACACTCTAATTTCTCTAATGCACATAATAGGAAAGACATCTCAACCATGCATGCAAGACAAAATCATTCAAAAGAAAAATAACAAAGAAGAAGAGATCCCCATGCCTGTTATCGCTTATCCAATCAAATGGTAGCAATGTAGTCCTCTCCAATAGCAAAAAGCTTGGAAAAAAGCTTTTGAATAATGTCACTAATAAACTTAATTTGATAGCTTACTCCTCAAAAATAACTTTCTCACAAACTAAATAAAACTCACTCCCTTTCTCCCTCTCATTGAAAAATAGAGTATGGTTGGAAATAAAGCAAAATTAGGAATTGCAAAAGATGAGAAATCTTGTGAAAGAATGCATCCCTTCCAAATTAAATGGTTCAACTATTTATAGAGAAAATTGGTAGTCTAATATCCTACAAATTAATACATATTTACACACACACACACACACACATATATATATGTACATATTTATATATATCGTAAGCTAATAATGTAAGAATTCAATTGATATATATATATATATATATATATATAGAGTATAGCCAAGCTAATTCATATATAATAAACACATTATATTGAATGTATACATATATATATGTATAAATGTATATACCTCTATGTACACGTATGTGTAGGTATATCTATATCCATGCATCTATATGAGTGTTTCCATTCACCAACATATGCGTGTATCAATATACATATATACATATGGATACATTTATATACTATACATATATATATATATATATATATATGTTCACATCTGATAGACATATAGCCATTCACGATTACCGTCATATTGATGAGTGTTTACGTGTGATACATCTACACATGTCCATAGACATGTCAATAGATCCCATTGACATGTATGTGCATATGTATACACATACTCCACATACATCCCACTTGTCGATATAATCATAATAGTACAAGAAAGATCTCAAAAGCTCAATAGATAAACATCACCCAATAATGCATGTAGTAGTAAACAAGACTCTCAAATGCAAACATATCAGCTAAGGATGACTTACCAACTACCCACAAATTAACTCAACTCAATCTTTCTAATGTGGTGTGTGTATATGTTTAGATAGTTTACTTTTACCGGTTACCCAACCAAGATCATTTCTTGAGTAATACTTCCCCTCCACCTGGAGGAATGGAACACATACCTACATCCACTAACACATGCATATAACAATCAATTGATCACAAAATATGCAGTATATATAAGCATCTCCATAGTCAGAATAATAATTCAATAACCATCCATTCACATATATGCAATATTTCTCTATGAATAACATCAACTGAGGTAACATTCATATTGATAACAAGGTACAAGCACAATTTATTCATCTCTAGAATTCACATTACATTTATTTTTACCCTATGTAGTAATTTAGTAAAGAGTAACTACAGAATTGGGGTGTAACAAATTTACATTCCAAGACATCATCCAAGGTATCATTATTTCATGTTTCATGTTTCATGCTTCTATTTCATCATAAGGTTTAATTACCTAAATAAGGTTTGGCCAAGGAAAACCCCTATCCTCTAAGAATCAACAAGTTTTTCTCCCCTTTGATGTGTGTTTGTAGGTTTTGAGGCTGAAGATCAAGTCGAGAACAAGATTGAAGAAAAATTGTCAAAATTGTCAAGTTGCAAAGTTTTCATCTACATTGCAATCTAACAAAAAAATAAGGCTTCAATTTGTTTTCAGATTTTCAAGAGCTGAGCACCGAGGAGCTAGAAGTGCAGACATCAAGGAACAAAACCCAAAATTCAATTTTATAAACCCTAACAGGGACCCATTCGCTAGTTGGGGAAAATGAGTCCATAGTGACTTAAAAACAACAAGTTTTCAACAAGGTAAATGTTTTCTTAGCCTCTTAAAACTTCTCTCATTGTTGCTATAACAGTTAGGATTAATTTCTGATTTTTATTTATGCATTTTAGCCCTCATAATTAAGTGAAATATCCCTAAGAAAAATAGTGGTTTATCATTTTGTTAATTCAACTTGATTAAAAACCACCTCTTTTTCTATGTTTCACAATCATTTATTAAATTAAAGTGTATATTTTTACAAATTGTGATCAATCTTAACTTATATATTGGTCTATACCATTACATGATCTAACACTTATATTGTTAAACCCAATTGACAATATATCATTCTTAACCTTTTAACCACTAACTCATATCATCACCAATTATTTTAAGCTCCACATGCTTATCCTATAAAATTAGTGTCTCCTATGTCTAGTTTGTCTAAATAATTGAACTATTATGGGTATTTATATTAAAACCACATTTCTATAGAGTTTGTTTGCTAAATATGGTAATCATCCCTTGAATTAGACCTATCTTTTATAACTAGAAAATAAATAGTAATCCTGCAATATTTGACATATAGACTCTAATGTGGGATTCAATAGTCATTCACTAGTTTATCAATATCTAGTGTGTGAAGATGAGGGACAAAATAGTGGTCAAAATTGAGATTTTTATTGAAATGGATACACAATTTATAAAATGCATGTGACCCATTATACATATGTGCATAAGCATTATGATTAGTATGTATAATTTTAGAAGTTGGATATTTGACCTTCATAATCCAATAGATCCTTCAAAACAATGATAAGCCTTCTACATTCAAATAAACCAACACTATGCAATATATTCATAGAATATGTGTGAGTCCAAAAGGCAAGCAACTACATATGATCCCCTTGAATATATAGAAAAGAGGTGCTAGATGAGAAGGTAGATATGGACTCTAAGATCATTTGTGAGTGTCCATGATGTGTCATGTGCATGGGACAAGTGTGATAAAGGTATCATATGCACATGAGATAAGTGTCTCAAAAAGTGAGCACATGTGTTTCAACCACATAAGGTGAGACAAGAAGGTAAAAGTCTCTAAGTGGAGACTTAAATAGTGTGAATATGACTCTCCTATATAGGCTAAAAGTTAACTAGTTTGATAATGTGACTATTTATGCTAACAATAATAACACTTATGTGTTATGTAAAGCTCTATTTTTCCACTTAAGTCAATTCTTTACATAACATGTATGAATTATAATGTGGAGACATTTCCTACATGATAATTCAAAAAAATTAAAGGATTAAACTTTCAAGCCTAAAAATTGAAATTCCATTTTGACAAATCCATATTTTCAACATAAACTAACATATTTGAACTTCACCTTTGTTAGATTTACATATTTGATGATTGAATTTTGTTAAACCACTACAAAAATGTCAAGATATTTCTTAGCTTTCTAATCATAGAATTTTGTTATATTTTGAATGAAGTAATGCATTTTTCTCTTTTAATGGTGTCTTCATATTTCTAAAATACATATGCATTTAATTTTTCACAATTTTTTATCTATTAATTTAAATTTATAAAAAAAAATATAAAATTATTTCGTCTTTCATGCTATACATATTAAGAAATTTATTTTCAATTAATTTTGTGGAATTTATCTGACGTGGACACTTAATGATGTTATTTTATGATGCACCACTTTGAAAAATCATTAAGAAAATAAAATATATATAACTTTAAGTACTCACTCTCAGCTATATTTCTACCATTTAGTTTTGGAAAATACTTAATGCAACAAAGAAAATGCAAGCACACACCAAATGCTATGTTGTATTCTATTATAAAAATTAAGAAACTTTGTGTGCCCTAGGCATTTCACCCTCTTAATATTAATCATTTTAAAAGTGTTTAGTAGTTTAGAAATCTAATTCCAAGTATTATAATTCATATAATTATCACATAATTTTCAAATGTTGAGTGTATGCATGTCAAATTAATCATTGACATTTTAATTTTAACTGATATCAAGAATAAAAGTGGTCACTTTTCACCTTCCCTTTATCTTCCATTTCCATGCTCTTAGCAATCTATCATAACCCAATGGTTTCAAACCAATTTACTAAAAGTTCACATAATAATTTTGAATCATTCACTTAACAAATGTAGACTTCAATTTATAAAAAGTAATTATTTGTTGAATATTCAACATTATGACGCATAGACCACATGCTATAATTTACTATGAATATATTTTAAATGTACTTATGGGGTCCATAATTTACACCTATATAGAATTAAAGCTATAATAAATGACATTAAAATATATTGGTCACAATCATATATGGATGAAAGTATAACAATGAGTCCAACCTTTTTATATTTTGATCCATTGAAATCAACTATTTAACATTCATCATATTCTCTAAACTATTAAGGACAAATTTAATACAAACTAATTATTTATTAAATTTTTTATATATATTCAATTTATATAAACTATCTCTATCATATTTAGTATTTTTTATTGTGTAACATTTTCTTGCAATGTATGAGCAGGTAGTAATGAGTTCTAATTGTTGAGCACATGATATAGTACTGTTTAAAGAAAAAATGTGTGAGATAGGGAAGTCCATCAAAGGTAGAAGGTAATTAAGTGATTACCAGAAGAGAAACACAAACCAGAATTTGATTTCCACAATCAATCAGATCTGAAAAGAAATGTGGTGTAACAGAGGGACAAACTAGGTAACCCACCATTGTATAATTCTTTTGTACGAAAAGAATAAAAAAGATATGTTGCAGAATATGATTACATTGTACAACTTCACTGAGCCAATAAGTTCATATCTCATTTTC
The DNA here is from genome assembly GCA_007115665.2 of Sequoiadendron giganteum. Classification (NCBI taxonomy): domain Eukaryota; kingdom Viridiplantae; phylum Streptophyta; class Pinopsida; order Cupressales; family Cupressaceae; genus Sequoiadendron; species Sequoiadendron giganteum. The sequence goes on from CM021100.1 coordinate 212,338,470, forward strand.
AAACTGAGTTTGTGTGGATCGGTTTTTCTTTAATCTTCAATATGAATAATACTGAAAATGAAAACCACCGTCATCAGATAATGGGCAGCAGTGAACAAGTGCTGTAATCCACAGCTGAACAGTTACACGCACTAGTTATTGACTGTAAGTTTGTGGGCAATTTTGCATTGCCTGACAACATACTCCCACCGACCATTTACAGGAGTCGTTCAGAGTTTTAATAATGAAAAGAATGATAGAGGCTGTTTTGTCAATAGACAGGCAATGGAAGGTACAAAACAAGTTCTCACAGGAAGAAATGTGGTGAATGGAGTTCAGCTGATCACATCCATATAAGAATCAATTTTTTTTGTTTCTTTCAGTGAGGGGAAGGTACAAAATTAGTTTTCATATTGAAGAAAATGTGATGCATGGAGTTCGATTGATCACATCATTATAAAGAAAGATTTCATTTTCAATTGATTTTGTTTCTTTCGAATGAGTGGAAGGTATAACACGAAGAAAATGTGGTGCATGGAATTCACTAGTCATCTCAATATAAGGAGTGTTCAATTGGTTTTGTCTCTTATAAGTGAGATGATAGAATGAGTTTAAGTGTGGATATTTGGTAATCCAGTTCTTAATCAACAACATTTTATTATAATGTTATATTTTTCAACAAGTTGTCAAATAATTAGTAAAAATTTAATATCTTATTTTTCCATCAAAAAGTAATAAATAATTGTCCTATTTTTATTGACAAAAACTTAACTTTGATTATCAACATCAAAATGTTTATTGATGCAGGAGCATCTAGTGGTGTAAGGGCAATCCTACATCACCCAAAAATATATTTACTTTTATTTAGATTTTTGTAGATGTTTTTGCATTTCTGGATACCCTTTTTGTCAAAGAAGAATTCACAACTTTCAGAATTGTTTTTCTACTTTTTCTGCTCAACTGCTATTTTTAGCAGATATGAATTTGAAAGCGTGAGGAGACAAAAATTTAAGGGAAGCTTCGGGATATAATAATAAACACTCTGGTGAAAGAATCAGGTGAAGATCATTTCCGGTTCAAAAGTTATTCAAGTTTCAGTTTCTGCTTTTTGCCCTACAAAATCTTCAGAGCTAATTTTGAGGGACTTAAAGGCTCCGGATGGGCCTGAAAATTGGCAGAAAACAAAAGTGGTTAGCTTTTAGGCCCCACTTTTTGGCACTTCATTTTCGCAAGACCTTTCTGAAAAGGTATTATCATTGAAGTTTCGACAGTTAGATCTTGAGTTAGGGCTTTCGGAAGTTTGTGCATAATTAGAATGCTGTTTTTGGCTCCAAACGGAGAATGGGGCTATTTATGGGGTAGTTTCTGACTTTTGTGGGCAGTTTTTGGGAAAGAAGATCGCATGTTGCGAATAGGAAAATTTATGTAATTTGCATGTATTGCAGAACTCGAGGATTGGAGATCCTCTGCATGTAAGAATTTCATACTTTGAAAATAATAAGATTTGTTAGTTTTTTTGTGTCTCGGGTTGCACCCTCATCATTTATTAACAATCTTAAAGATATGATTATGTAACTACAAGAATAATAGCCCATATGAACAAGAGTTTAAATGTAAAGTGACTTGATAATTGTTTTTTACAAAGTGAAGCCATTAAATATAATTAAAAGCTTATAAGTTTCTTTTCTCCAATCGAAATCATAAGATTTGAAAATGTGAAAAGTCAAATTAAGCTAGTTTGTAGTTAATACAATAATGACTTGTTAAATTTATTGCATTATTGAACCATAAGAGTCAATTTTCATTTTATAATAATTTAAAATCTTATATAAATCAATGGTGAGGAATAATAATCATAAGTTTAAGTAAAAAAAAATTAGAAAAAAAATATAATAATATTGACTGAAGGAAAATAAATTAAAATAAAAAATTTAAAATGCTTTTAATTTAATTGTTTCAAGGAAATACATTAATAACAAGGATAATGGTGGATATCTTGTACTTTTAGATTTTTTATTTATCTCACTTTGTATATATATTACAATAATTAATTTGATTTATTTGCATAATCAATGACTTATATTTCTATACCTTCACTTCATATCACTTTGTGAATATCATGTACTTTTACATCTTTGTTTCATATCACTTTGTTTATGTTTCATAAATATATTACAACATTTGATTCAATTCATTTGGTACAATAAAAGACTATTCCCCTAACTTACATTCTAGCCAATCACCACTTTATATCTTTTTGACCCTTGCCATCTACAACATATAACAATTTCATTCTTTGGACTATGTTGCAAGTGTGGCCTTGTCCTCAAACTAAGTTCACCTACAACCTAGTCCATGTTTATAAAAAAAATTATAATATTCTAATCCGACCATTTCAAAAACTTATTTGTTACACTATCTTCTTCAATAAGTCACAAAGGACTTGTAATTACAAGAATCTCATAGGTCATTATGAGGTATAATGAATTATAATTAAAGTATTAAAAGCAAGAGAGATTAGAAACAATCATCATTAGGAAGAATCACTAAAAGGTCTTATTCAATTAACATTTCTTCATACATAATTATCATTACATGCACGGTGTTATTCAATTTATACATTAGATTAGATCCTCAAGTCATCATTAAGAAAAAAATACTTTATTCAACCTTCAACCTTCAAATAAGTTCCATTGTTCTTTCCACACAACTACCAACTCATAAATAGGTACAGATACATATGTGACTAGATCTTAAAAATAAAAAATGATGAATGATGAATCAATATAAGAGAAGACCATGTTAGGAAGATCAAATTATGGATATAGTTTAGTTCAAAGAGAAAAAAAAATAGTATCAATCTACCTCTATTAAGAATTGTATCATTATATTATTACTAGATTGATAATCTATTTTGTATATATCATTTGTTTTTAGCATATCAAGCTCAAAAGATAAGATTTGACAACACATGTGTAATAGACAGTAACCTCTCAACTTGATCTTATAATTTATTAGTATATAAGATGATAGATATGAAACCAGAATATACTAAAAATATTTGGTGCTGCTAGATGGCATTCACAAATTTCTTTGTAGGATCTTCATCCTAGTTAAAATCTATATCTTAAATATTAAGTCGTAACTACATGTCAATGAACATTATTGCACAACTTGACTTATCATTGGTGGTTGTGAATGGTTGTGATAGTTGCAATTGATATATACGAGCTATCATGTCTCATCTAATGCCTCCTATTCCTCTCTCTTTATATAAGAATATACATAAAAATTCATTGAATTATGATGGTTACATGATAGTTAGAGGAGATAAGAATCATGTATCTATTCATATAAACTTTGTACAGAACTAACATAGCACAATTCTTTTGTCATAGTTATAATATGGTTGGCAATTATTTTATATTTTTTGTTCAATTATTCTTTGTATATTATCATCTTTGTCATAAAATATAAATAGTTTCTACTATAAACTAATTCAATATGTTTGATTAGATTACCCATTAAGTTTGCATTTAGGTTATTGACCACTGGTAACATATAAATACTCACTTTATACCATTTTTTTTGTATACCCACTCATATGAAGTTTGAATATAGGATGTTAGGAATAAAAAAGTATGACTCTTGATTATACCTTACTTCACATCCTTACAATAGAGAATATCTCAACAATGTTGATACCAAAGATGTTCTAGAAGAATATAAAGGGTGGTTTATGAACAATAGGAAAGTAGAATAATGTCATGCACATCTAATTGTGAGTATTGTAGATTAATTTTCACAATTTTTTAAATAATCTCAAAACCTTACCCATTCATAATAGCTATTTGTTGATTGTCAAATACCGTATACAAGGTACAATTTAATGTAAACATCCCCATGTTTGAAAGAGAAATATATAAAAATTCCCTACATAACTAAATCAAAACTAACCAAGAAAAACACTATCGACTTATCAAAAATATTATCTCCACTAACTTTTAGTGGTTATATATCTCCTCAACAACAGCCAAAGGAAAATGTAAAACATTTTGACAATAGACCCACAATAATATGGTTTGGATTTTGTTGCAGAACTTTATATAGCTGACAGTCCCTATAATTGGTGCCCTTGATTAGATAGTTATGTATTCACTCAATTATTTATAGGTGAGTGTGCAAGGATTGCGTACTTTTTTTTTTGTATTGAACAAAGCTGGAGAAATACAATAAGAAAAATAATACAATCCTAAAGATTGACTACCAATAAGAATGAGAGAGAACAAGCATACAACTCACAAATACATGATTGTGTACTTTTGGATGAATAAGAGGGAACCAACTAGAGATTATAAACTAGCCAGGATAAATGCCAATTGGATTTTGGATAAGCTTAAAAACATAAAGTTTGGGTTACCTAATCCAAAATTATTTGTCATAATTCTTTCAAAAAATTAGGATGATGAAATATATATGACGTAAAAGGGTAGCTGGTGGAATGTTATGAGCTAGTTTGGAGCAAAAGTAATCTTAAAAAAAATAATGGAGTCTCAAAGGTCAAAAAATCTAATCGGCTATATTAAAGGGTGAAGAGTATGAGAAAGGATATCATAAGGAAAAATTTATTAAGATGACATGAAAAAAGGGCCATCCTTTCTATGAATTGCATCTTATGTAGAAGGGCACTTGATGGGTTTAAAATATATGTTGTCTTATATTATAGTTTATATACGAGACTAATTTTTTTATTTATTTAGATTATAAAACAACTTTACTTGGATTGATCATAAAGTGTATAAAATAAGTTCTATAGATTCATCATAAAAGGTATATAAGAAGTTTAATAGAAGGAACAAAAACTATAAATTTACTTTTTCAAATGAAACATGAAGGGATAACAATTAATGGATCAAGGCACTATTAGTAAAGTTCTTTGAGTTCTTTTATACAAAATTCAATTCATGAGTATATATAAAGGTGGTGGAATTGTAGGGCTATTTTCTCAACATAAATGCATGAAATAAAAATAATTGCATCTTCAAAAAGAAATCATATCAATTTTAAAAAAAAAAAAAAACTATTAGATAACCCACTCTAGTATAATATAATACTACAAAATATCTAGTTAAATATATCTCTTATTGTCAAGAACTAGGTTACATAACAATTATTTCAGTAAAAAACAAATAGCTAATTAAAATTTACACAATGCAAGATTACATAAAATATGCATATATAAGACCATTATATTGCAATCATTTATTAAATTAAAGTTTATATTATTATTGCTTGCGATCAATATACATGCATCTGTTAGTCTATAGCATTACATGCTGTAACACTTATATTGTTAAACCCAACTAACAATCTACCACTTTTAAGCTTTTAATCACTAACTCATAAGATCACCAATGATTTTAAGTTTTGCATGCCTCTATAAAGTCACATCTTCAAATTAGTGTCCCCTATGTCTAGTTTGCATTTATATTAAAACCACGTTGCTCTAGGGTTTTCCTATTAAATATTATAAGAAACCTTGAATCACACTTATCATTTATAACTAGATGAGCAATAGTATTCCTACAATCTTTGGCATATAGACTCTTAGTGGGATTTAATAGTTATTCACTAGTTTATCAATATCTAGTGTTTCAACATGAGGCACAAAATGGTGGTAAAAATTGATATTTTTATTGAATGCATGTCAGTCATAATACATATTTGCATATGCATTAAGGGTAGTATATATAGTTGTTGGAGTCAGATATTTGACCCTCACAACTCAATAGATCCTTCAAAAAAATGATAAGCCTTATGTACAAGATATTTCAAATAAACCAAAAATATGTAATATATTCATACAATATGTGTGAATCCAAAAGAAAAATAAATACATATGATCCTCTTGAATATATAGAAAAGATGTGAGATGAGAAGGTAGATATGGACTGTAACCTCCTTTGTGAGTGTAGGACATGTGTCCATGATGTTTAATGTGCATGGGACAAGTATGATAAAGATGTCATACACATAATAATAAGTGTATCAAAAATTGAGTGCATGTGTCTCAACCACATAAGGTGAGAAAAAAAGGTAAAAGTTTCTAAGTAGAGACTTAAATAGTGTGAATAGGACTCTCTTGGGTAGGCTAAAAGCTAACTAGTTCGATAATCTCATGACTTACACTAACAATAATAACATAATTGTGTTATGAAAAACTTTATTTTTATTTAAGCCAATGCATTTCATAACATGTGTGAATTATAATGTGGACACATTTCCTACATGATAATTGAAAAAAATATAGGCTTAAACTTTCAAGCCTACAGGATGGAATTCTATTTTTACTAACAAATCCATATTTTTAACATAAATTAGCATAGTTGAACTTCACCTTTATTAGATTTACATTTTTGATGATGAAATTTTGTTAAACTACTAACAAAATGTCAAGATACTTCTTAGCTCTATACTCATAGAATTTTGTTATATTTGGAATAAAGTAATGCATTTTTTTCTCTTTAAATGGTGTCTTCATATTTCTAAAATACAAGTGTTTTTTTCTTTTCTTTTTTTATCTATTAATTTAATTTTATAAAAAAATATACAAAATTATTCTATTTTCATGTTATACATATTCAAAAAAATATTTTCAATTAATTTTGTGAAATTTATGTGATGTGGATACTTAATGATGCTAATTTTATGATGTGTCGCATTGAAAAATCATTAACACTCACTCTTACCTATATTTCTACCATTTGATTTTGAAAAAATATTGATGCAACAAAAAAAATGTATGACACATCAAGTACTATGTTATATTTTTGTGATAAAAATAACGAATCTTTGTGCGTCCTAGGCATTTCACCCACTTAATATTAATCATTTTAAAAATTCAATAGTTTAGAAATCTAATTCCAAGTATTATAATTCTTATACTTAGGCTATCACATTTTTGAATGTTGAGTGTGTGTATGTCAAATTAAACATTGACAATTGACATTTTAACTTTTAACTTATTTTACGAATAAAAATGGTCACTTTTGACCCTCCCTTTATCTCCCATTCCCACGTTCTTAGTGATCTATCATAACCCAATGATTTCAAACCAGCTTACTAAAATCTCACATAATAATTTTGAATCATTCACTTAACAAATGTAGACTTCAAATTATGTAAAATAAATATTTGTTCAACATTCAACATCTGACACATAGACCACATATTATAGTTTACTATGAATATAATTTTAAATGTACATGAAAATTTACACCTATACAATTATAATACATGACATTAAGATATATTGATCAAACATGACTTATAGATGAAAACATACCAGTGTCCAACCTTTTTACATTTTGATCCATTGAAATTAACTTTTTAACATTCATCATATTATTTAAATTATTAAGAACAAATTATCAAAAATTTAAAGATAATACAAATTAAATTAAATTTTTATATTTTTTATTGTGTAACATTTTCTTGCAATGCATGAGCAGGTAGTAATGAGTTCTGGTTGTTGAACACATGATATAGTACTCTTTAAAGACAAAATGTGTGAGATACAGAAGTCCATCAAAGGTAGAAGGTAATTCAGTGATTATCCGAAGAGAAATATAAACCAGAATCTGATTTCCACAATCAATCAGATCTGAAAAGAAATTTGGTGTAACAGAGGGACAAACTACGTAACCCACCATTGTATTATTCTTTGTAAGAAAAGAATAAAAAAGATATGTCGCAGAATATGATTACATTGTACAACTTCACTGAGCCAATAAGTTCATATCTCATTTTCAAACTGAGTTTGTGTGGATCGGTTTTTCTTTAATTTTCAATATGAATAATATTGAAAATGAAAACCACCGTCATCAGATAATGGGAAGCAATGAACAAGTACTGTAATCCACAGCTGAACAGTTACAAACAGTAGCCATTGACTGTAAGTAATTTGTGGGGAGTGTTATTGCCTGACAACATACTCCCACCGACCATTTACAGGTGTCGTTTTCAGTTTTAATAATGAAAAGCATGATAGAGGCTACTTTGTCAATAGATAGGCAATGGAGGTACAAAACGAGTTCTCACAGCAAGAAATGTGGTGCATGGAGTTCGGCTGGGCAATTTATCTACAGATGGTGTTTTCAATTTTAATAATGAAAAGAATGATAGAGGCTGTTTTGTCAATAGACAGGCAATGTAAGGTACAAAACGAGTTCTCACAGGAAGAAATATGGTGCATGGAGTTCGGCTGATCACATCAATATAAGGGTTTTTGTTTCTTGAGTGCGTGGAAGGTACAAAATTAGTTTTCACATGAAGAAAATGTGATGTATGGAGTTCGACTGATCACAACAATAAAAAGAGAAATTTTATTTTCAATTGGATTTGTTTCTTATGAGTGAGTGGAAGGTATAACATGAGCTTTCATATGAAGAAAATGTGGTGCATGGAGTTTGGCTGATCACCTCGAAATGAGTGATATTATTTTCAATTGGTTTTGTTTCTTATAAGTAAAATGATAGAATAAATTTAAATGTGGATATTTGATAATCTAGTTCTTAATCAACAACATTCTATTTTTCAACAGTATCAAATAATCAATAAAAAATTAATATCTTATTTTTTTATCAAAAGTGATTAATAATTGTCCTATTTTGAATAAGGTAATGCATTTTTTTCTCTTTAAATGGTGTCTTCATATTTCTAAAATACATATGTGTTTTGTTCATATTTTTTTTATCTATCTATTTAAATTTATTAAAAAATATGCAAAATTATTCTATGTTTCATGTTATACATATTAAAAAATATATTTTCAATTAATTTTGTGAAATTTATGTGATGTAGATACTTAATGACGTGTCATGTTGACAAATCATTAATACTCACTCTTACCTATATTTCTACCATTTGATTTTGAAAGAAAAATTGATGCAACAAAGAAAATGTATGACTATATTATATTTTTGTGATAAAAATAAAGAATCTTTGTGTGTCCTAGGCATTTCACCCACTTAATATTAATCATTTTAAAAATTTAATAGTTTAGAAATCTAATTCCAAGTATTATAATTCTTATACTTATCACATTTTTGAATGTTGAGTGTGTGCATGTCAAATTAATCATTGAAATTCTAACTTTAACTGATTTCAAGAATAAAAGTGGTCACTTTTGACCCTCCCTTTATCTCTTATTCCCAAGCTCTTAATGATTTCAAACCAGTTTACTAAAATCTCACATAATAATTTTAAATCATACATTTAACAAATGTAAACTTCAAATTATGTAGAATAAATATTTGTTCAATATTGAACATGACATATAGACCACATATTATAATTTAACATTAATATATTTTAAATGTACTTATGAAAATTTACACCTATACAATTAAAAGCTATAATACATGAAATTAAGATATATTGATCAAACATGACTTATAGATGAAAGCATACATATATTGATCAAACATTTATACATGAAAACATACCAGTGTCCAACCTTTTTACATTGAAATCAACTTTTTAACATTCATCATATTCTCTAAATTATTAAGAACAAATTATCAAAAATTTAAAGACAATACAAACTAGATTCAATTTTTATAAACTGTTTCTATCATATTAAAATTTTCTTTTACTGTGTAATATTTTCTTGCAATGTATGAGCAGGTAGTAATGAGTTCTGGTTGTTGAACACATGATATAGTACTCTTTAAAGACAAAATGTGTGAGATACAGAAGTCCATCAAAGGTAGAAGGTAATTCAATGATTACCCGAAGAGAAACATAAACCAGAATCTGATTTCCACAATCAATCAGATCTGGAAAGAAATGTGGTGTAACAGAAGGACAAACTACGTAACCCACCATTGTATTATTCTTTGTAAGAAAAGAATAAAAAAGATATGTCGCAGAATATGATTACATTGTACTTCTTCACTGAGCCAATAAGTTCATATCTCATTTTCAAACTGAGTTTGTGTGGATCGGTTTTTCTTTAATTTTCAATATGAATAATATTGAGAATGAAAATCACCGTCATCAGATAATGGGAAGCAATGAACGAGTACTGTAATCCACAGCTGAATAGTTACAAACAGTACTTATTGACTGCAAGTTTATGGGGAGTATTATTGCTTGACATCATACACCCACCGACCATTTACAGGTGTCGTTTACAGTTTTAATAATGAAAAGCATGATAGAGGCAGTTTTGTCAATAGACAGGCAATGGAGGTACAAAACGAGTTCTCACAGCAAGAAATGTGGTGCATGGAGTTCGGCTGGGCAATTTATCTACAGATGGTGTTTTCAATTTTAATAATGAAAAGAATGATAGAGGCTGTTTTGTCAATAGACAGGCAATGTAAGGTACAAAACGAGTTCTCACAGGAAGAAATATGGTGCATGGAGTTCGGCTGATCACATCAATATAAGGGTTTTTGTTTCTTGACTGCGTGGAAGGTACAAAATTAGTTTTCACATGAAGAAAATGTGATGCATGGAGTTCGACTGATCACAACAATATAAAGAGAGGTTTTATTTTCAATTGGATTTGTTTCTTATGAGTGAGTGGAAGGTATAACATGAGCTTTCATATGAAGAAAATGTGGTGCATGGAGTTTGGCCGATCACCTCAAAATGAGTGATATTATTTTCAATTGGTTTTGTTTCTTATAAGTAAAATGATAGAATAAATTTAAATGTGGATATTTGATAATCTAGTTCTTAATCAACAACATTCTATTTTTGAACAGTGTCAGATAATCAATAAAAATTTAATATCTTATTTTTTTTATCGAAATTGATTAATAATTGTCCTATTTTTATTAACAAAAACTTACTTTTGATTCTTAGATTCAAAATGTTTAATAACAATCTTAAAGATATGATTATGTAACTACAAAAACAATAGTCCATATAAAAGAAAGTTTAAATGTAAGTGACTTGATAAATTTTCTTCACAAATTAAAGCCATAAAATATAATTAAGAGCTTATATACTTCCTTTCTCCAGTGAAAATCATAAGATTTGATTATTTGAAAAGTCAAATTAAGAAGTTAGTTTGTAGTTAATATAATAATGACTTTTAAATTTTCTTCATTGTTGAACCATTAGAGTCAGTTTTCATTTTATAATTATTTAAAATTTTATATCAAAGGTGAGGGATAATAGTCATAATTGTAAGTAATAAAAAATAGATAAATAATATAATAATATTGATTTAAAAAATATATTAAACATTAAAAAACTTAAATTCTTTTAATTTAACTATTTCAAGGAAATACATTAATAGCAAGGATAATGGTGGATATCTTGTAATTTTACATTTTTGTATCATGTCACTTTATATATATATCCTTATCCCTTGCCATAAAAAACATGTAATAATTTCATTTTCTGGACGATGTTGCAAACTTGTAGCCTTTTCCTTAGACTAATTTCACCTACAACCTAGTCTATATTTATAAAAAATATATTATAATTTAATTTAATCCTATCCTTTCAAAAACCGATTTTTTACACTATCTACTTGCATGGTAAATACCTTCAATAAGTCACAAAAGAATTGAATAATAAGAATCTCCTAGGTAATTATGATGTATAATGAATTTTAATTAATGTATTAAGAGAAAGTTAAGCACTAGAAAGAATCACCATTAGGAAATATCACTAATTTATGTCTTCTTCAATTAACATTTCTTCATACATCATTATAATTCATTTCATATATGGCGTTATTCAATTTGTACCTTAGATTATATCCTCGAGTCATCACTAAGAAAAAATAATTTATTCAACCAATTACCTTCAAACAAGTTTCATTGTTCTTTTGACACAAATCCCAACTCATAAAAAGATACAAACGCATAGGTGATTAGGTCCTACAAGTCAACAATGACAAATTATGAATCAATATAAGATAAGACCATGTTAGAAAGATCAATTTGTAGACATAGTATAGTTCAAAGAGAAAAAAAATAGTATCAATCTACCTCTATTAAGAATTGTATCAAATTATATTATTACTAAGTTGATAGTCTATTTTGCATATATCATTTTTTTAGCATTTCAACCTCAAAAGAGAAGATTTGGGAACACATGTGAAATAGATAGGAACCTCTCAATCTAATTTTATAATTTATTAGTATAAGATGATCTATGAAACTAGAATACACTAGAAATATTTGGTGCTACTAGATGGCATTCACATTTTTCTTAGTAGGATCTTCATCCTTGTCAAAATTTATATCTCAAACAAGTCATAATTACATGTCAATGAACATTATTGCATAACAACCTATCATTGGTGGTTGAAATGGATATATGAGCCATAATATCCCATCTAATGCCTCCTATTCCTCTCTCTTTGTATAAGAATGTACATAAACATTATTTAAAGTATGATAGTTACATGGTAGTTAGAGGAGATAAACATCATATATATGTTCACATAAATTTTGTATAGAACTAACATAACACAAAAAAAATATCATAGTATAATATGGATGGAAATTATTTTACATTTTTTGTTCAATTATTCTTTGTATATCATCATCCTTGTCATAAAATATAATTTTTTTCTATTATATGAAAGAATAATACTAAGCAATAGTATAGACAAGGAAATGAATTTTTTTTTAAAATTCCTCAAAGAAATGTGGTATCATGGTGATTTACATCACCATGAGACCCAATTGCTTTAAGGAATTATTTCAAACAACTCACCACCTTTTCTATGCTACCAAATTTTCCATACATGTCTACCAAAGAATTTTATCAAATAGTTCACTTCCTTGTTGCTATGGCTAAAAGCCTAAATAAGGTGCTTTCCAAAAAAATATGGATTCTTGGAAAATAATATATCAAATAATAATAGTAAGCAATAGCATAGACAAGGAAGTGAGTAGTTTAAAAAAATGTCTTGTTCAGAAATGTGGTCTCATGGTCATGGAATGGCATTCCATCACCATGAGACCATATTTATTTGAGGATTTTTTTCAAATAGCTCATCGCCTTTTCTATTCTACCATATTTTACATACTTTTCTACCAAAGAATTTTATCAAATAGTTCACTTCCTTGTTCCTATGGCTAAAAGCCTAAAAAAGGTGCTTTCCAAAACACTATGAATGCTTGGAAAAAATCCATCAAAGCATAATAGTAAGCAATAGCATAGAAAAGGTAGTGATTAATTTAAAAAATGCCTCAAATAAATGTGATCTCATGGTGATGGAATGCCATTCCATCACCATGAGAGCACATTTCTTTGAGGCATTTTTTCAAACAGCTCACCGCCTTTTCTATGCTACCACATTTTCGATACATGTCTACCAAATAATTTTATCAAATAGTTCACTTCCTTGCTGCTATGGTTAAAAGTATAAAAAATATGATTTCCAACAAAATATGGACGCTTGGAAAAAATCTATCAAAGCATAATAGTAAGCTATAACATAGACATTGTCCAATGAGTAGTTTCAAAAAATGCCTTGAAGAAATGTGGTCTCATGGTGATCGAATGCCATTCCAACACCATGAAACCATTTTTATTTGAGGCATTTTTCAAAAAAATCGTTTCTTTTTCTATGCTACCACATTTTCCATACATGTCTATCAAATCATTTTATCAAACTACTCACTTCCTTGTTGTTATGGCTAAAACCCTAAAATAGGTTCTTTTCAACAAACTATGGATGCTTGGAAAAAATCTGTTAGAGCATAATAGTAAGCAATAGAATAGATAAGGTAGTGAGTAGTTTTTAAAAATTCCTCAAAGAAATGTCATCTCATGGTGATGGAATGACATTCCATCACCATGAGACCACATTTATTTTTAGCATTTTTTCAAGCAGGTCACCACCTTTTCTATGCTACCACATTTTCCATACAAGTCTACCAAAGAATTTTATCAAACTACTCACTTCCTTGTTGCTATGACTAAAGGCCTAAAAATAGTGCTTTCCAACAAACTATGGATACTTAAAAAAAATCTATCAAAGAATAATAGTAAGAAATAGCATAGACAAGGCAGTGAGTAGTTTGAAAAAATGTTTCAAAGAAGTGTGGTCTCATGGTGATGGAATGGAATTCCATCACCATGAGACCACATTTCTCTGAGGCATTTTTTTAGACAGCTCGTTGTCTTTTCTATGCTACCACATTTTCTATACATGTCTACCAAAGCATTTTATCAAACTATTCACTTCCTTGTTGCTATGGCTAAAAGCTTAAACAAGGTGCTTTCCAACAACCTATAGATAGGGAAAATAGTAAGCATGATTTTAAGAAATATATAGCTCTATAAGTACTCAATTTTTTTTTCATTATCTAACACATTATAAGCCATGTTGTGCATCACTATTGTATTTTTTGTAATTGAATAATTTTTTTTTAATTTTCAAATGTTGCAAGTAGAAACACCTCCAGATATTCAAAGGGAAATGGAGCTTGTTTTTTTTTAGTGCTATAGACTCCTTGATGCCTCTCATGGGGGTATGAGGAAGATTAATAAATTTCAATTTACATTCATTGTTATAGTTTTTAGTTAGTGAAAAATAAAACCATTATTGATTCATAGTTTAATTTATCTTTGGATGGTTTCTATACGGCTTCAGCATGCCACAACATGGGCATGCAAATATTTCCTTGAGGAGAGTGATCACTAGATGGCATTAGGTGATTATTTTGATAAATACATAAATTTTTATAAAAAAAATTCTATATATTAATGTCTTTACTTGATATTGTAACAGATAAGGATTGACCAGGAACTAAACCCTAGGAGGAGCACCAGGAGCACTCCTCAACCTTAGAATAAAGGAGTGACAAACGTATCGATATCCGACTGAGAAGCAAAGGGAAAGAGTTTATTTTGAGAGTGTGAAGGGAAATGATTTTTAATTCCAGGGCCCTTTATTGTATGCCTGTATGGAGTTTTTGGATATATTTTGCATTACATATATTTGACATTGTATGCCTATATGGCATTCTTGTAAGCCTATATGGCTATTTTGTATATATTTTATACTTATATCGACATATATTAATGCATTCCTACATGGTTATTTGGTTAATACAAATATTTATTTATCTATGTTGTCCATATTTTCATTATAAATCTACGGTTCAATAGATATGAGTTACATGTATTCAATTGTATAATTTACAAATTAAGTGTATAATTTATGAGTTATGTGTATTTCAATGTATACTTTACGACTTATGTGTTTTCATGTGTATACCTTGTGTTCATGCATATACTTTGTACTAATGTGTATACTATGTATTCATGTGTATACTTGAAGGCTTACATGTATTTGAGTACTTGTGATTCACTTGTTCACATGTATGCTTGACTAATTCACGTGTATACTTATTAATTGTTTAGCCCTAGCATTGCTCATTGTTGTGCTTCATGGTTTGTCTTGAATATTTATTGATTGATGCTAAACAACTTCAATATTTCCAAAAATGATTCACCAACAATGTATCATTTACTGATGTGCTAATTCAATATGGAATCCAAGGAAGAATTTAAATGGGATAAAGCTAGGAAGAGAGGAAAGATATATATATATATATATATATATATATATATATATAGTGTAACCTCTAGATACAAACCTCTAATGGCTCTTCTATATGTTTTCTTATTCCATTTTCTACTTTTTATATCCTATTTTCATAGGTGGATCATCACTTCTCTATTTTTTTTCCTTCTCCTATTCTAGGTCCTCACCTCTACTTGTGGTATTCTAAAATAAGCTCTAGTTTGTTGTGGGCACCCACTAAGATTCAAATGTGTCATTAGTTTGTGGTGGGCACCCACTAAGATATAATTTCTTCTAGGATTTTTGAGACAATTAAATGTAGCTCATAGTGATTTCATTGTTTTTTGGTGCAAAAGAGGACCATGCCTAGTGTAAAAGTACCCATTTGGACATGTTGGAACAATTTTTTTGGTCATGTGAGTTGCAGAATGAAAGTTACACCACTTTGCAACTTTACATTGCTTGCATTTGACAACTTTTTCCTCAAATGAAAAGTCATCACCACAGGAAAATGACTTCGAGATAGAAAAAAATGAGAGAGGTTATTATAGAGGGGTCCAATGTGATCTTGTAGCCTTGGAAAGAGATTATGTAAGCATCATGGTTTCCGAGAATAGGTCTTCAAAGATTGCTGCCCATTTACAAGTTGGACTCTTAAGGGATTATGTCACATGAACGTAGCTCAGACCGATTTGACATGTTTGGGTGCAAAAGAGGACTATTCTTAGCATAAACATACCCATCCAGATGCATTGTAATATTTTTTTTGGTCACATGAGTTGCATAACAAAATTTGCACCACTTTGCAACTTTACATTGCTTGCATTTGACAACTTTTTCCTCAATTGCAAAGTCATCACCATGAGAAAATGCCTTCAAGATAGAAAAAACCGAGAGATCGGTTATTGTAGAGGGTCCTAATGCAATCCCATTGCCTTAAATAGATATTTTTTAAGTGTTGTGGTTTCCAAGTAATATCCCATCGAAGATTGTAGTCATTTTGCACTTTGGACTTTTAAGGGATCAAGTCGATTGAAAGTAGCTCAGACTAATTCAACATGTTTGTGTGTGAAATAGGACCATGCCTAGCATAAAAGTACCCATCCAGATGTGTTGGAATATTTTCTTTGGTCACACAAGTTACATAATGAAAGTTGCACCACCTTGCAACTTTACACTACTTTCATTTGACACTTTTTCCATCAAGTGAAAACTGGACACCACGGAAAAATGACTCTAAGATAACAAAAACTAAGATAGGTTATTGTAGAGGGTCCAAAAAAAATCCCGTAGCCTTATATGAAGAGTTTTCAAGCATCGTGATTTTTGAGTAATAGACCATCAAATATTGCATCCATTTTGCACTTTGGACCCTTAAGGGATCGAGCCGATTGAATGTGGCTTAGATTGATTTGATATGTTTGGGTGTAAAAGAGGACCATTCGTAGTGTCAAAATACCCATTCAGACATGTTGGAATAGTCCATTTGGTCACATGATTTGTAGAACGAAATTTGCATCACTTTGTAACTTTACACTACTTGCATTTGACACTTTTTCCATCAAGTGAAAATTGGACACCATGAGAAAACAACTCTGAGATAATAAAAAGTGAGAGATTTAATTGTAGAGAGGCCTAACACAATATCATATCCTCAAATGAATATTTTATAAGTATCATGGTGTTCAATTAATAGCCTATCTATTATTATAGTCATTTTGTCAGTTGAACGTAGCTTGAAGTAATTTGGCATGTTTGGGTGCAAAAAAGACCATGCCTAGCATAAAATGTACCCATCCAATCATGTTGGAATAGTACGTTTTGTCACATGAATTTCACAACAAATGTTGCACCACTTTGCAACTTTACACTGCTTGCATTTGACACTTTTTCCATCAAGTGAAAATTGGACACCACAAGAAAATGACTCCGAGATAACAAAAACTGAGAGAGGTTATTATAGAGGGTCCCTACATGGTCTTGATTCCTCAAAAATAATTCCCATCACTGAAACATTATCTAAGTAACAAGCCTTCAAATATTGATGCTTTATTCTAATTGGGACTCTTAAGGGGGTGCTACCATAATAGTGGTTTACACTTTCTGGGAGATCCTGATTTCTACTGAAATCACATATTTTTAGAAAATATAATGATTTAAGCCTTGAAAAGTTCCATTTAAAATATTATAATTGAAGAGGGTTTGATCAAACCACATTATACCAAGTCCCCTTGGATAGAACCTCGCTAGTTTTAAACCATACCTATAACAAAGTCTCCTTTACACCTATCAAAATGCTGATATAAAATCACTTTTGATTTACCTTTTGGGGGATCAAATGAATTCATTTAAAAAAAAAAAATTATAAGTATGTATTCCTTATTATAAGCTTCCTAAAATATATAATTTTAATTTAATTTAATTTGATTATTATATTTATTTTTTATTTCTTATGAACGTAGGTTTTTCAGAGAAAATCAAGCTCTTTGTTCTGCACATGTGGAAAAATAGAAGATTATAAAAAAAAAAATGAAAAATATGTTTAGGCTAGGTATTGATGTCCTTGATCTATTAAAAAAATAAAATTGAATTTTGATACATACAAAAAAAGTTATATTGTATACAGTTCGCCTATGTCTGAATTGTAATTGGTTTGACTTTGAAACTTGATTAAGGAAAAAATATTTATTAAAACACTATGAAATTAAATGAACTAGTTAGATATCATAATTAGGAATCCAAATTCGAAAAAAAAAGAATTTTATCCTTCATATAAATTTTTTTATGTTGTATACAATGAGCATCACTCCTTAAAAATCTTGTTTACCGATAAAAACTAGTTTTCGAAGGAGATGAAAAAAAAAGTGCAATCTAATTCCAATTTTTTTGAAAAAAATATATTTAGAATCTATAGACAAAACTTCACAAATCACTAGTATGTACTATGTTCAAATTCCTCACGGTTTAGCCGCTAGAGGAGCCCAAAAGTGAAGGTTTGGTTAAAAAAAAATCAGTTCAGTGTCCAGTTTGCCAAAAAATTGTAAACCAATATTGTGGGATCGCCCAAGGGATTACATTGCATGAATGAAAAATGTTTGAGGGCAGCAATATATTTAAACTTTTTATTAAATATCATTGCAAATGTTTGAGGGCAGCAATAAATAGGCAGTAGGGAACTAGATCCCAAACTAAATTACAAATTTTTGAGGGTAGTCATGAATTTTTAGTTGGAAAGTTCATGTCTGAAGATCATGTGGGGTACTTTAGTTAATTCATGTTACTTGAACAAAATCTAACAAATCATACATGCTTCCATTACTTGTAAATGTGATTATTTTTATGACATGTTGACGTTATGCATGAAAAATGTTTACAAATTGAACTTCTTAAATGTTTATGTGAATGTATGGTATGCTATATTGATATTGATCTATAATCATTAAAGGTTAATTTTTTTTACTAAATGAAGTGGTAATACAAAATCATGAGAAAAAAATCAACCTATGTGAATTCCAACAACCCACTTAAATCAAATATTCAATCAATGTGACTCATTTTTATACACACAAACTCAACTTATAAGATTCTCTTACAATAAGTAAAAATAGGATTCAAAGATGTCTTAGGTGCTCTATTCTCATAGATCTTTTACAATTTCACTCATACATTCTAGATGCTCTTATAATGTCTACATCATAGGTGCTCATGACGAGGTTAACTTCAAATGAATAATTTGAAATTACCTCGCTAATATTGACACACAATTTTATAATATCTACATCATAGGTGGTCATAATGAGGTTATCTTCAAATGAATAATTTAGTACCATTTTCTAGTCTTGGAATTGACATACACTTTATAAATTCATTTGGGCTTAGTAGCTCCCACCTAAACAAAGAAAATATATTGTAGATTTTAATAATCATATAATCAATTCAAATAAACATGTGATATTTCAATAATATAAAACTTGTGTGCTAAATTATGCAATATCTTATAACTTATCACTAGTCAATATATAGTCCATTGAAAAACAAGCATACCTCCCATCTATTAGGATTAATCTTTAGAGGGTTCTCTAAGTAATGAGGATCAACACGAATAGAACGTAACCAAACTATTCTTTCCAACCTTTTGGAAGCTTGTAACCTATTATAAAAACAACCCAATTTAATCTTCCACTTACTTTACTAATCTATTGAGAATAACCTACATCTACTTTTTTTTGCATATTTTTGAGAAAAAATGAAATACTATTGAACTTTGTATCCTTTTCCATAGTTTTATACATAAATTGTGCTACATTTGCAAGTCTAATAACTTCATTAATCACCTACATACATGATATAAACATTAGATGATAGCATTGGCATTATACAAATTAATGTGCATACTTAAAAATTAATCCAACGAACCATCTAAGTCTGCTCTACTCTTTATTGTGTCAAGTATTGCCTCATGGTCAGATTCACGCACCTTCCACAAGGTATTTTTCAATGGCCTACCCCCATATTTGATCAGGAAAACATTGGATGCCATGATAAGGTTTGAGTAATGAAGAATATTCTGATATGTGTCAAAGTCCTGAAATAGCCAAACATTAACACTCTTATGTGGGCATCTTCTAAGCCACATTCCAAGAACAATCACTGATCTTGTAGGGTATTCAATTTTTTCTCCATCTATAAATAGGGCCTCCAATTTATTTTTGGCCTCAACACTGTGACACAAGTAATAATGCATTCCCTCTCCATTGTCTTCATCTGCAATAGTTGCATAAACATGGGCCCTACATTGATATGTGCAAAAAATTAGATGAAATTAGTCAACATTACAAATACACTACAAAGTAAGATAACAATAGGAATTTAAAAAACTATGCAAGTAGATATATTACCTATTTGAACTATATCTGATATGTGGTCAAAGTCAACTGATAATTCCATCTATGTTAATTCCAATACCATTCTTAGGGAGATACATGTGGGCTAAGATAACTTAACCACCATTTCTCAACCCACTCCTTTGACTCACACTCATCCCAGGGTTGCATTGTAGATGAAGAAAAAAAGCATACCATCTTTTGCATATGGATAGTCCATGAACCTGCATTTGAGATAAGGAAAGAGTGTAGCTCACTCGATCCTGACAATTTATACAAATCCTCATATGGTGTAGTGTTAATATCATCCATCAACCAAAAAAATATACAAAATGAAGACTTACCTTCATTACCTAGACCCATCGAAGTATTACAGCAGTCAATGATTGATTTTTCATCTATCAAATTTTCATTATCTTTATACTTTAACTCTTATCATGCTAATGCTCTTTTGACACATGCTCATGCACCATCAAGCTCCCCCTTTCCATGCTCGGCCTCACAAAAGTTCCACATATGTTGAACACCTATAATGGCATGCATCCTACTCAACCAATAGAACATCCACAAGTTATTGAACTATGATGCATAGTTATCTGACCATATTATATGTTGACTGTATGTTATGCCCCTTTGAGCCAAACCACTGTAGAACAAATAGAAGCAACCTTGCACAAAATTTGGAGAATGTGTGTGATCATCACTAATATGAAATTGGTACTCCCTCAATGCCTTCCTTTGGTCCTCTATACTATCAACTACATGAATGAATTCACTACAAAAAATCCCTGTGATTTGCTCCATACTTTGCTCTATTTTTTGCCAATTTTTTGAAAACATCAGTGCTATTTATCGAGATGGCACTAGTTTTGGAATTAATTTGTGCTGATTAGGACAATTCGGTGCTCATTTAGGTCCTAATTTGTGCCAAAATTAGATCCACCTTTACCACCGATATTGGCTTCGAGTGTGGCACCATCATTAGTGTAAACTTTGGTTCTAAGTTTAGCATCATTTTTAGCTCTGACTTTAGCTTCGAGTTTAGCTTCAAGTTTAGTGTCAGTTTATACACCCCTATGTCGAAGAGACTTATTTATATGTCTCATCGACGATGTAAAACAGTGAAATGTCAACAAGATACAAGCATATTGAGGAGAGAATCACTTATATCACATTGACAAGGTATATCTACAAGTGCTCAACGAAACACAACTCTTGGATATAACGAAGTAATGTCGATGAGACATTGAGATATCAGTAAGACAAATAAGATTGTCTCATCAAAACTCTTCATGTAATGATCAAAATAATACACCGCTACACCTTTGGGAAGGTGAGCAACATATGTGGTAGAGTAGTATACACCGCAACCCTGCAGCAAGAAGCCTTGAGCAAGGTGGTAGTGTAGTAAACAACAAAAGGGAAGACAAAAACATTGCCATACTGCAATGGGTATAATAAGAGACGTCGGTAGTATGGTAATCATGGAATCATTACAATTTACAGTACTAAATGTAGCAAATCACGTCAATCACAATCAATTTTAACAAATCATTTAAGGAATCAAGAATATAGCCTGCCAAATTATTCTAAAACTCTAATAAACATACTCTAATTTTTTTATCAAAATCTTATTTTTAGGCATAGCCCACCAGAATGGAGTTTACATTTTAATAAACATGCAATAAACCTTTTTTGAAACCTTATTTTCAGGCATAGCCTACCAAAATGGAGAAGTGTTTCAGTAAAGAATGACACAAAATGGTAAGAAGATGTGCATGATAGGAGGCATAGGATTCATTATTGTTTATCTCATTCTTGCTCTGATCAACAAGGGTTACAATGTTCGCGCTACTATTTGTAATACAAGAAATTAATTGACATATGTTTGCATAATCTCAAATTCATTCAGATGATTTTGAAGTATCAATGTATCCTATATAGGGTTTAGAATGACTTCTTTTAATTTAAAAAAATAAATCAGATGCTTTTGAAGTATCAATGTGTCCTATATAGGGTTTAGAATAATTTCTTTTAATTTAAAAAAATAAATAAATGATGTATTTTCTTGTGATTAGATAATGGGGAGATCTCCTAATTCTATCATATCACACTATCCTCTTTCACACTCTGTTCATTACTCCAGCTGCTAGGGTTTTGCATTTGACATGTTTAATATCTTCATGATAGTAGCTTTTAAATAGATCTCAGTCTTTTCTTTAATCTTTATCATGGTAACCATTGAGATCCATAATCCACCGTCAATCTCTTCTAAGAATGTTGTCTTAAGCTAGATTATATAGTATGCATATAAAGCAAGTCCTTCATACTTGTCATTGTTCTGAACCACCACTTATCGCCTTGCTTAAAATGCTTCCTCCATAAGCACACTAGCATGTTTTAAAATCATGGTTGCCAGTGATTGACCATTAAGGTCACTACTTTCATCAAGATACTATGAGATTTTTGTCTTCAAACTTAAGGAATTATGCAGTATAACATTGTGACTTGTTTGTTGTGTACAGTTTGATTTTCTTGCACATTTATTGCTTTCCTAACTACCTTTAAGACTGGATATTGCAACATCAACTGCAATCTCAAAAAACTCACTCACTGTCACTTTAAGATTCCTTTCATGAGAATCCTTGTATAAAATCAAACTATTCCCTATAGATTGACTACTTAATTTCTAATATAGGGAACTGATTATTTCATGGTATTTTGAGTTTTATTTAGAAGGGGTTAATATGTGGCATTTTGATGTACAGGAAGAATAGATTGTGATGCAACATTCGGGTATGGACGATTCATGAAAAATTGGATTGATATCAGTGTCATAACCAGGTTGAATTGTACCTTGATCCAGTGTGAAACACTTCCAAGTGTTTTTGCTTCGAACTAGTACTTGTGTGTAGGAATTTTCAAATATCTGAAAAAAGGAATCTCCTACATTCTAAAGATAAAATCATAAATATGCTGATCCAGTTTCTGATCCAACCTTACATCTTTAATATCCAATAGAGAAAGTTTGTAAATTCTAAAGATAAAATCATAAATCTACTTATCCAACTTCTGATCTAATTTGAGGTCATGAATATTGAACAGAGAAAATTGCTATATTCTAAAGATAAAATAATAAATTTTATTGGTCCAATTTGATATCCAATTTCAGGTCATGAAGCTCCAACAAAGAAATTTCCTACATTCTAAAGATAAAATCATAGAAAAATTTGGTCCAATTTGAGGTCCAATTGTAAGGATTTGTCTTTTTAATTATACTTTTTGACATTTGTCTTGATACAAATTGTTACTTTAGAATTATGGTATCTATTTTTCTTCTAATTTTTTCAACCCTCATTTCAAGGAAGAGCTTTGAAGATGGTTCCTTTAGATGGAGACTACATGTTTTAGCTATAGGTCTCATCTAGAAACACAAGAAGCTCAGGTATTGTTTGTAGAAGTTGTCAAAACCAACTTCAAAGTCCAAGAACACCTGCATGCAAAGGGATACCTATCATAGGGAAGAGAATGGAGGAAAAACCAACCAAGGGTTTAAAGCTTTGAAATATTGAGAGATTAAATTATCAAAACAATAGAATTAAAAATATACAATGGATCAATCCTTAAGAAGGGAGATCATGCAAAACCTAAAAGTAACCCTAACAGGAAGACATTTAATAATTAATATAATCATTAAATGTCACATATGAAAACTAAAGTGAAATATTAAGAGAGGAATATAGGTAACTTAATTAACATAATTAAGTTAAAACCTTTACTCTAACAGCCCCCCCTTAAGATGAGCAAGAGTGCAGCTACAAACAAGTGAAAGAAATAAAAAGTAACGACAATGCATGAAAGCAAACAAGGGTCTCGGAAACTAGGCTTGATCAAGTACCCGAATACAACCAAATCTTTGTAAAGTGGATAAATAGAGAAAACCTCATGGGAAAAACTCTACTCCAAAAATAGATGCAAAAAGAAAGTACAAATGGAATGTCTCAAGAGACTCTCTCAAGAAAATATGCAGATATACAATCAGATACACCCCCATGAGAGAGAGTGGAGACTCCAAAGCCCCCTATAATGAAAGAAGCCTTGTTCCAATGATAAAACCAATGTGTCTCCTTTGAGGAAGAAACATATCCAACGATCGAGGAAGAGGAAATCCCTAGGTTTGAGGTGAAAATGGAAGTCCTAGATGATACTCACTGAAGAATTGAACTGCAACATGAGTGTCTAAATAATAGAATGGTGAATCAAAAAACTCAAGATGATCCTAAAATGGAATCTCCAATGAAGAAGGGATAATAGGTTTGTCGAATCTATTATCTGTGAGGAAAGGAATATCCTTTGATATGGCCTCAACAATTACACTTGATGGCTCGATGAGTGGAGCAACAATTTCAGTCACAACTGAAGAGGAATCACGTTGAATAGATGTTATCTCAATAGGAGGAAGAGGTGTAGAAGTGTCAACACTGGTCTCATGAACAAATGGAAGAACACATAAGTTCAAGTGACTAAACTTCTCCTCAGATACTACATGCTCTCTTTTAGAAAGAGTGGGAGATGGTGGACCAAAGTGTGTGAATGCATACAATTGGGAAGAATGATCAATTGTCCCTTTTGCAACAATGTTGCTAGTCTGAATGTCTCTAATGTGCATTGAATTAGGTGTGAACTCAGCTATCTTACCTATCACACTGTGAGCAATCTAATAGATGGAGAGAAGGTTAGTGGACAAAGATGGTACACAAAGTACATCATTGAATGTACCATCATCAATGTTGATAGAACCTTTCCCACATGCACTCATATAAGTGTTATTACCCATAAATATGTGTGGTGAGAATGTAGCCTCGAAAGATGAGAACATGTCTTGAGAAGATGCCATATGGTGTGAAGCACCTAAATCTAGTAGCCATCTAGATGAATCTGAACTGGTGGTTGCACATTATGCATGACCCTTATGTGGGGCCTACCCATCTATCTGGAATGATGGTGAGAAAGAAGACTCGCCTGTTGTAGATGAAGAAGAGTAATGAATATGGTTCCTCTCAAGAAAATTTGTTAAATCTAAAACCCTATTTTTCATATCCATCTATCTTCTTCTCATAACACTTGGACTCATCATGTCATAGCTTAGTACAATAAGAACACTTAGGTCTGTATTTCTTCAATGATTCCCCCTTAGGAGAAGGTGAATCAGAAGTGCTATGTGAACTAGAATCCTTCCAATGCTCTGTGGTCTTTGGTTTCGATTTCTACTTCTGCTTCTACTTCCCCTGAGATGATTGTGCTACCAATGCTTAGTGTAGTGATCTTGTGAGAGCATCCAATTGTGATATCTTGGTTTGCTCTTGTGTTAACCAATCACAAAACACCTCAAAATTAGGCATGGTAAAATATGCACCCAAGGAATCCATGGTAGAATGGAAGATAGATGAGAATATCTGAAAGTTCCCACGAAGCTTTGACAAAATTAGGTAAATACACTCTATATGAGTCTTAACCTTACCACAACCATGTAGAAGAGATCTTTGTTGTTTGAATTTCATCAGAAAGTCATCAATGGAGGGAAAAGAATCAGGTACAAGTGAATTCGACTTTGCCTCAATCTGCAGTGCACGAAACTGATTCATGGTATCAAATAAATCATTGAACTTGGTCCACATTTCAAGAGGACTATTACTTGCATCAAGATTAAACAACAAGTTGTCTGAAACATGTAAGGAAATCAAACCCATAGCCTCATCCATCTTATTTATATGTTGCATAACCTCAAATGACCTAGTCAAAATTGGCTAAACTGTATCTAAATAGGACCACAACCCCTTTGATCTGAGAAGATGTGTCATAAATACCTTCCAGGTATGATAGTTATGAAGCGTGAGAAGTTCAATAGAAGAAGAGTTTTCAGCCATGTGTGGAGAGGTTTAATGTGAAGATATTTTGGTTTTCTAAAGTAAATGACAAAAACCAAGAAACAAATCCCCCCACAATACCCAAGAATCAAATCCCCCCACAATACAAGAAACCAAACCCCAGTAGAGATTTTTTAGTAGAAAAATAGGAAAAAATAGAAAAGGTTCAAAACTAAATATTGTGTACCTCATAATTTTTTTGAAAATAATTATAGAATATCTGAATAGAGCGTGTTCATAGCTTTCTAACGCTTATTCGTTTTCAAAAACCAGAGAAAAATTGACCAAGTTATGCCCTCAAGAGTGCAAAACAATCATCTGACTTTGACTGCAAAAAAGGAAACCAAACTACAAAAAAATTCTACACCATTAGAATAGGCTCAGAACTATCTTTCTGATGCCTATTTCTTTTTGAAAATCCGAGCTAAGACACCCGAGATACACCCAATCTTGTGAAGGTAGGTTGAAAAGGTACATGCAAGACAATTTAAGCCCTCAAGGGCTAAAGTCTTCAACCCCTAGTCATGTGGATGACAAGGGGGCTGGTGGCTGAGTGTTGGGCGCTCGGCCCCTGGTCCTTCATGCAACCAGTGGCAATTGCAGAAGGGCCCAAGAGTAGGGGATGGTCACTAATGTGACTTGGTGCTGTGGTGATAAGTACCTCGGGGGCTACATAGTCCATTGGCAGTGGGCTGGTGGCTTCGCTTGGTAGCCGCTCTGTGGCACCCTGGTTTTAAACTAGAGATGCAAGTTTCAATTTAAAACCTTTAAAAAATCAATTTAAAAATTGATTTATTTGAATTTTTTGCCTTGAAAATTGTGCCTTGAGGTCGTATGGCCTTGGGGCCAAATGTTTCTTGCCTTTTCGATTGACAGAGGCAAAATTGGACAAATTTTATATGAAAATAGGGGTTTTTGGATGCTGCGGACTCAATGGAGAGGTTTGTTTTGTCCAGAAATTCCAAAAAAATTAGGTGATCCCCAGATCCACAAAAAAACAAGCTGAAAAACTATGAAGGCTAGATCAAACCCTCGTAGCTTCAAATTTTTCAAACAAGAATAGCATGCAGCAGGTCCATGCTCTAATACCATGTAGAAGTTGTCAAAACCAACTTTAGAGTCCAAGAACACCTGCATACAAAGGGATACCTATCACAGGGAAGAGAATGGAGAAAAAAGCAACTAAGGGTTTGAAGATCTGAAATATTGAGAGATTATATTATCAAAAAATAGAATTAAAAATATACAATGGATCAATCCTTAAGAAAGGAGATCATGGAAAAGCTAAAAGTAACCCTAATAGGAAAGCATTTAATAATTAATATAATTATTAAATGTCACATTATGCAAACTAAAGTGAAATCTTAAGAGAGGAATAAAGGTAACTTAATTAACATAATTATGTTAAAACCTTTACTCTAATAGTATCATAATCAGGTACAATAGAGTTTGAGGTTACCATGTTCTCCTTGATACAAAATGTTGTCTTTCAATCCCTCTTAAGCAACATTCACTATTATGGAATTCATCATTGTACCTTTCATGCATTCGATTTAATTTGTTATGTGGAAACATTTTGTCTCTATCTTTGCAAGTGATGACTATTGTGTAAGATTTTAATCTACATGACTACCCCTCATGTTCAATTATTGTGATTGTTATGAGGCTTGGGGCTACTTGATTTTAATCAGACTGTTAATAAAAACTATCCTATAATCCTTGATCATCATTTTTGTCAAAATCATGGCTATGTTGACTATGGAATGTTCTTATTAGTAAGGATAAGTCTTTATCAATAAGGATATTACCCCTTACCAACATACTCCACTATCCTTGCAAATATTGATCTTTAATGCTTCATGGATGGTTTACTTGTGATTATCCTTCTCAAATGAAACAATAGGGCAGCAGGCTAGGCTCAGCCCTTGTGGAAGCTACATTTCACCCCACATGTTGTAACCAAATAAACAAAACAACAACCTAATTTTATCTATACCTAGACAATGAGAAAACATGTTAGATAAAACTAAGCATATGATAGATATGTTTGATAACTTTCTTATTTTCCTAGACATCTATGGTATGCAAGTTATTTGAATACACATTATGATCAAATTATATGTTTATAGATGTATGCACATATTTTGACTTGTGATCCTTCATTGCTCTAACAACACTTCTCACTCAAATGTAGGGAACCTAGGAGCAACAAGGAAGACATCAACTTGGAGGCTTCAACAAGCGAGAAGACTGAAGATGATGCAAAACAAACCAACTAGGATTCGCCATTGAGGCAATGATGGGTCCCCTTTCTCTTTATGTGCATTTTTATCTTTTGTATCTATAAATGTTGTTTTTTAATTATATGCATTTGAATAGTCAGTTCCACGGCTTTTGTGGAGCAACATACATTTACATCATCGATAAAGACTACATTTTTGAAAGGATTGTGTAATCTTTCCTATATTATATGCATTTGCATAAGTGCAATCTAGTAATGTAATATTTTTATTTTGTTTATGCACATGAATGTACTGTAGTAGAAATAAAAATGTACCTTAATATTCATTTGAAATTCACAAAAGCTCTACCTAATTGAACTATTAACTTTTGTGTCTTCACAAACATATGTTGATACAAAATGAATGGAAGAAGCATCCAAGTATTCCCTAATTTTTCCTACCAACAATTCATACCAAATATTGAACAATTTAAGGATATTAGAATATATAATTTGTATCGACACAAATAATATTACTGGAGAATTTCAAATTTTAGGCCATAAGAATCATCCTTTTTTAAGAATGGATTATGTTGTAGCCAAAATTCCAGCCTTATTATTTTTGCATACTTCCATTTTCATTCATCTCTTACATCCACCATATGCATAGAATTCTTGTCATAATAAAAATTCAATTTCCTAGCTTCAGTAAGTAGATGAAAGCATTACATGAGTAGGGTTGAGATGGAAAGAACCCTAGGCAAATAGAAAGAAAAAAGATAGAAAACTAAAGCTAGGAAATTGAATCAAGACTTAATCGATTAGTGTCCTAGGTCTAGGCCAAAATCCAAAAGAATAGCACAGCTTAACCCATCATGTGTGACATTATAAGATAAAAATAAAAATCTAGGAGATGTATGGACTCCGTGTAGGGGTTATGACCTCTTTATTTATCATTATAGGAAGAAATTTTGACATAGCCCAGTGTCAAACCTCTGGAATTTGGGTAAACTTGTAGTGCCCAACATCTTTGTGAATGTAGAGTTAATCAAGGTGTTGGCAAAGAATTACAATCCAAAGATGAGAGAAATTCATTTTCCTGATGGGTCATAGTTTATGGTCATAAAGCCAGATTATATTTCCATGATTTTTCAACTAGACACTTCCTTGAATTTTTTTTTATGAATCAGAGACTTGTTGGAGGAATACCACACCATGGACACAAGTTACAAGAGGTAAACATTTCCTCTACATATGGTTAAAGATCTAGGTAACCAAAGTATGAGGTTCTCTAGTAAAGATAAGCCCCCATTCTCTGTGGCTTTATTTGAAGAATACTTCCAATACACTTATTACTTAGTTGGTCAAGTACTGGGAGTTGATGTTTCTGAGAACATGATAATTGCTCACATGGTTTTAGCCATAGACATCTAGAGTCATAATTCTTGACCTTGTGATTATGTAGAGTATTTATCAGAGGCCATCAATAATTCCCTCAATATCATCAAAAATGAAGGTGAAGCCATTAATTTCAACTACTATTCTCTTTTCATGCACATGATATTATACGAAGGGCAGGTAATGGATATGTGGGGTGAGGAATTAAGAAAAAAAGACTTAGATAATGATGGAAATTCAAGACCTATACAAATGTGGACATCTGTGTGGGACAACAGGTGTGGGAGGTCCCACTACCTATATTTTGAGGAATATTTTATCAAAACACTATACAAGATGCTAGGCCACAAATGTTACTACAACCTCTCCCAAGAGATCTTAATATTTATCCAACCAAAAGATATGGGTCATGAAGCAAGGATAAATCACAATTGGGGTGACTGGTACATGTTTGGGGATTTTAATGTTATCAAGGTTTATGGATTTTAATTTGCACCTTATTTTTTGCCTAAGACTATGCCAGACAGAGTTGCTTATTGAGAGATCATAAGGCAATTTCCATTTTCAGCTTTAATGCATTTAAAGAGCTATGGGAGGTAGACTTTCATGTCTTCCACTTTATGCTTTGGTAATTTCACTTTTATCTTTTATTCAAGCTATGACTTGGTTAGTGATAAACTGGATTATTATGGCTTCCAAGTTGGCAACAAAAGGGAAAAGTTTGATTCTGAACACTTCATTTGTGATGCCAATTTTTTTCAAAAATTGAGAGGGTATGAGCATAGTTTCCTTTTAGAGGATGTCATCACAAATTGTGAAGAAAAAAAAACATGATGAGAATGAATGCCTACAATAGGATTATGATGGCTAAGGCTTGGAAGGTGAGTAATAACCCAGGCTATGTAGGCACTTTCCTTGAGGTACAGGATCCCACAAAAATAATTGAAAAGTTAATCCTCCATGAAGAAGAATTGATAAGATGCTACTTGTGGCATTTGAAAGAGGAAGGGGCATCGGTCCTAGGAGGCAAGTAGAAAAAATCACACCATTGGATCACTTATCACCTTAGCCTACTCCTAAAGTGAGCTTTTCAGTTGGTTCCCCATCCATGGAAGAAGATAACACTAAGGAGGAAGAAGTCTTAAATTTTAATGCTCTTTTTATACCCCAATATGAGATGCCATTGGAAAGAAGTGTGATCACCTTTGAAGCCTTTGATGATCTATCAGATGATGTGAGGCATCGTGTAAGTCAAGAAATTGTTGCAGATGATAATTTTGTGCAGATCCCTGAATTTAAGTCCTTTATATATGAGTATAAAGGAAGACTAATAAGAGAAAGGTTAAAGGACATTGACCCTGAGAAATAGGCTTATGCCTTGAAAGAGTTGCAACATGAAGTTGGGAGGGAAATTAGAAACATGATTGTTGAGAGAGGAATATCATTATTGCAAGAAGTTGGAGTTATACTCCTTCCTGGATGGGATATTAGTTCAACCATTATGTTTGACAACTTTTTGAAGAGAAATAAGAAAAATTTGCAAATAACGAATGAAGAAGGTGGGAGGGTCTATATAGGATCAGGGTACAATCTTGATAATATCACTTTGTAAATTTGGGCTCTTTACCCCCCAGAAAAGAATCCTTCTCTTATTAACCAGTGGTGATAGAGGATATTGTTGACTTGAGTGTGAATGTAGCCAAAATCACCAAATCCAAAAGTTAATAGGAGATAACTAGTGGTGATAGAGGAAAATGACAAGTTGAAACAAGAATTAACCAACTACAAAGATAGGTTTCCTGATTTTCCAAGGATTTACTCTCCTTTAATTGAACATGAAAGAAAAATGTTACAGGCCATGTCTGAGATTGCTCAATGAAAGCATAATTTGAAAAGGCTCAAAAGGAATAGGAAGAACTAAAAATAAAATTGAAGGTTAAAACTTTGAAGTAGCATCAGGTATAATTTTTATGAAATTCAAAGATGTGTGCCAGCATGCAGATGGTGTCTAGCATGCACACAATGGAACATACAAGGCCCTCATGGAGCATGGAAGACTACTTGATAGGATGAAGGAAATGGAATCCCATATCAAGGAAAAAGATGGAAATAATAATGCTTTTCTTCAAGAATGTTAGAGCCTCATGAATACACATGAAAACTTCCAGAATATCTTGACATAGAAATTGAGTGAATTCAGCTAGCCACTATGTATGGCCATGCCATATTTCTTTAAAGAAACAAATTTGAAGTATCAGGAAACTTGGAAAAATGAGATATCAAAATATTTGCTAGACATCCTTGATGACATCAATGATGAGGATGAGGTGCTTAAGAAAATGCATAAGCATCTTAGGAGGATTACTGGATTGGAGAATGTAATGACATACACTCTATAGAATGCAAATAATTATTCCCAAGAGAAATACATTTATCACATGTCAAAGGTTAAATTGTTTCTTGCACAAGTTGTATGAGGAGGTAGTCAGAGTTTGGGTTTTGTGGATGCATTAACATGATGCTTGAGTCTTGAACAAATCTTAGGTGGTCACGGGCACTTTCTCATGATTAATAGACTGTGGTGCATCCAACAATAAAATCTTTTTAAGTTTCTATGTTATGTTAATTATGCTTTAGTTAAGAAACAATGTAAGTTTTTTGAATGGACCTGAAGCTTGTTTCTTCCCCTACAAATAGGGAAACCAAGGTCTGATTTTGATCATCATAGCATCATCATTTGAATCCATTAGAATAGATACTAGACCATCTCATCCACTTATTCATATCAAAATAACTAATGTTATGTATGTTTCATATTTTGAGCAATATAATGAAGTATATACATTATAACTCGTAAACCATTTTCAGTGTTCAATTGTTGTTTCTATTTTCATGATTATTTATTGCTTTGTTGTCTCCAAAGTGGTCTTTTCAAGTTGTTTCAATCTTGCAAGATTTATTAGGGCACATTTTATGTTACTATGTGGATGCTTTGATTGGTTTCTAGTTAGGTGTGAATTAAAGTCCTTTCAAATAATTTACTTTAATTGGTTCGTATTAAGGATTAAAGTCCTCTTAGAGATTCACACCCTCTTATCATCTAAAAACTTGTGTTTTGAGACCCAATAGATTGCAAATAACTCAAAAA
The DNA here is from genome assembly GCA_007115665.2 of Sequoiadendron giganteum. Taxonomy (NCBI): domain Eukaryota; kingdom Viridiplantae; phylum Streptophyta; class Pinopsida; order Cupressales; family Cupressaceae; genus Sequoiadendron; species Sequoiadendron giganteum. Next base: position 212,371,597 of record CM021100.1, read on the forward strand.
AATTAGAAGTCTATAAAACAATGTATATATTCTATGAAACAATGTATATATTCTTGTATATTCTATGAAAAATTATTTATTTTTTGTGATCAAGAGAAATACACTATCTAATTATGCAAAATGAAGTAAAATGCAAGATACGTCTAAAAAACCTAACACCTGAAGATTGGGCTATGTTAACATAAACAAAAAGGAAGATAAAGACAAACAACCGATTATACCTTTTCTTCGTGTTGATCCCTTAGTTGGCCCTTGATATCGGTTGGATGTGTTCTCTTTAGATGAAAATGTGATGCAAATTTATTGAAATGCAAATGAGAATGCAAATGGATAAGATGGATGAGGATTGAATGCAAAAGGATGTGATAAAATTATGAAGGCTCAAATGGCTTAAGATCATAAGTCTCTTAAAAAATACATAAGGTCCCCTAGAGCATGTAAGAAGGGGGTATTTATAGGAGAAGTTGAATTCTCTAAAGGATTCAATAGTCAAGATTGAGAAACCATGGCCAAGATGGAGGGATATGGTGAGTTGAGGACTCACAAGCTCTCACATCTTTCCATGTGGTGGGTGAAGTGTCCAAAGGACAAGGTGAGATGGAAATGGTACAAATGACATTAAGAGGTTGATGTGGTCCCAAGGTACTTGCAAGTACCTTGGGATGGGAGATGATTTCCCCAAAAAATAATCCCCTGTCCCCAAGTGGGGCTGAAAATGACAAGTGATGAATTTTAGAAAGTAATCCCTTGTAAACATGGGGATTGGAGATGGCCTTATAGGAATAAAAGTGAATTTTTAATTCACTTTTTTAGAGAGACCAAAGGGTAAGACAAGATTCCCCTAAAATGGGTCTTTGTCCTTTGGGTACAATGTGAAATATGAGATTTCATGGGGAAGACAAATGCATAGGGGGAATAAGTGTGAATTTTTAATTCACATGGGGAAGAGGTCAACCCAAAAAAGGTAAGTACCAAAAAGGTTGACTTGAGGACATGTCAAAAGGGGTAAGTGGTTAGGATAAGGATTGTGCCAATAGATGATTAGATTAATTCATGATGATTAGAGGCAAGTGACAAGTTATGGAGAATGTGACATTAATCCTAATTAAGGATATTCACATCTTAATGGAGGATTAATTAAATTAACCCAAATTAGTGAAATAGTTATGGAGGATGTGACAAGAAGAGAGAAAGAATGAATTAAAAAATGAAAATAATAATTGACGAAATTAAACAAATTGTTTGCATTTATTTAATTTAGAGATGAAGTGAGTTAATGTATAAAGTATTTAATTATTTGAATTAAATACCTTAGGAACATTAGGGAAAAGGGGAACATTAATTGAATAAATAATTTAATTAACATTTAATGAAAGGAATAAATTTCACCTTATGTAAAGGGTCAAATTTTGGTGTCTACATTTTTCCCCTCTTCGAAATATTGTTAGAATAACAATGTTTCAAAGAAAAATAAAAATGCAGATGACTCTATAAAGGAAGCAATTGGAAAAAGATACCCTAGCACGGGATAGGTTGTGTTAGCTACTCAAAATGGAAGGGAGTGATGGGGATTTCCCCAGTCACATAGGGGAAAGGTCAATAATACGATACAGTGAGTATGGTAAGGTATGCCCCCTTGAGAGAGTGATAGGGGAAGAAAAAGGGGCCCTAGGAGAATTCTTGATATGAAGAAATATAGGGTACGGTTGGATAAAGCGCATAAAATCAGGTAGGTTTTTTTTTTTTGAACGAAGTCAATCTGACACACGGTTTGCAAATGATGTCCTGCGAAATTTTGAGGATTAATTGGAGGAAAATAAAGTTAAATAAAAGGAAAAAATTCCCTAAATTTAAAATGAGGGAAAAAGTTATAAATATTAATTTTAGAATTACACTTCCTCATTTTAATAGTTGGCAGTTAAGAAAGTGAGGAGAGGAGAGGACAAAGCAAAGAGAGACAATGTCAAATGATTACGATGATGAGATCATCAACCACGCAGGTGAGGTGCGAAGTATTTACGTTGAGTGCGCCACCCACACTAGGTTAGGCTCAAAACCCCCTTTGTGATTTTAGCATTTGGAGATATATTTTTAAGTTTAATGCAATTTTTTTAAAATGGGTTTTTGTTTTGAGGTAGAATAGGAAAATGGGTAGAAAAGAAAATTTGATTTCGTTGGGCGGGTTGGGAGAAATTTCCACTAAAGATGAGTTTAAAACACAAGGGATTAGAGGAAAAAAAGAAGGGTTAGTGTGGAAAGATTCATCTAAGTTGCCCCATACAGGGGTGACAATGCCAAATAAATGGGCATACCCATCTAGGAAAGGGTAGTCGTACCTTGTAAATGGGTGGCCATGCCCCAAATGGGTGGTCGCGCTCCATAGAGGGGCAGTCACGCCCTAGACATGGGCGACCATGCCTAGGTGGGGTGTTCCCACCCCGGGCACGAGTGGCCCTACCCTTTGCAGGGGCAACCACACCCTTGTCGGGGGCAACCACGCCCCCGTCAGGCGGCCCCGCCTTGGGCGGCCGCCCGATGAGGGCATGGCCATCCTAGAAGGGGGAAGGTCTGCCCAACAAGTGGCCTCACCCCTGATTGAGGTGGTTGAACCCAATGGGCGGCACTGCCCCTGATAAGGGGCGACCTTATCCAATGGGTTGTGGTGCCCCAAATAGGAGGCGATGTCACTTAATGGGTAGAAGCACCCCAAGAGTGGGGGCGGCAAGGGAGGCATCCCAACTCAATGGTCTGTTGCACCCCAAAAAGGGACAACCTCGCTCAAGGGGTGGTGGTGCCTTAGAAAAGGGACAGCCTTGCCCAACAGCCAGTGGTGCCCTAAGAAAATGGGCAATTGTGCCTTAGCACAAGGCTGGCCATGACTAGAAAGAGGGTGATTGGCATCCAGAAAGGGACACGCTAAGGGCATGAAGGGAAAAAAGTGGAAGAAAAAGAGAAGGAATAGGGGAAAACCTCTAAAGGAAGAGTGTTAGAATAAAATTAGTGTGAGTAGGAGTCCATGGCTGGGAAAGAAATTGATAGAGGAAAATGGGAGTGAGAAAGGTGTTTGGGGCTTGGCAAGAATGAAAGAGAAATATGTGGTAACTAACAAATTGTGTGGCTTGACCATAGAGGTTTGATACTTTATGGATGGGGGAGAGGAGATCTGAGGTGCTCACGATGACACAACAAGCGACTGAAGCAGACCATTGGCATTTCGTGGAGGTAGGGTTGTTGCATTTCCTAGGGTATCCATCCATTAGGGCACATCGAGCGATGTTGACAGCCTTGATCGAGTGTTGGGATTACTCGACTTTGACATTCCATCTCCCGACAAGGGAGATGAGAGTTACGTTGGAGTATTTCTAGCGGATATTGAGAGTGCCTATAGAAGGTTGGTTTGTGAGTGAGTTGAGGTCTAAGGGAGAGGAGATGGATTAGACCATATGGGTCCTATTTGGGCGAGAGGACTTATCGGTAGAGAAGAATGGCTTGGACATGGATAGATGCATGGGGTTGAGAGTACCACCACTACTGTTGTACTTTTGTGGGTTGGTCAAAGGTATAATCATACCAGAAAGGAGTGGGAGACATTTTATCCTTGGCTACATGCAGATGTTGTATCATAACATTGAGGGGAGGGAGGGATAGTTCCTATGGGTTCCATGCATTTTGGCATAGTTGTACAGAGACATGCACGTGATATGTTATTGTGGGTTGGTCAGTGTTTTTCAGGTGACATTGCTACAGGTGTGGGATTGGGAGCATATCAATGTGGCTAGGTCAGGTGTGGTGAGAGTGGGTTAGGCAGATGAGGCAGCACCTGTAGCTTGGTGGTATGATGTAGATTATGGGTGGGTGTTGTAGTATCGGGGTGCAAGAGACTTAGGTAGGTGGAGGAGATTTTTTAATGATGTAGAGGAGGAGGATATATTTTGGAATCCATATATGACATGACGAATTAGAGGATGGAGGTAGGAGGAGGTGGTTCATTGGGATTACTTCATGACACGCTCTGATTTAGTTTGGAGAGAGCCACAAAAAATAGAGTCACACATGCTATATCAAGTGACGATGCAGTATGGGCTGATACAGGATATCCCAAGTGCCTCAGAGATGTTTAGACGAATTACATGGAAGCGACCATGGGGAGATGCAATTTCAGTAGAGTTTGCATAGGAGCACTGGGTGAAACTGGTGTGAGAGCTAGTAGAATACCCAAGGAGGGCTAAGGGACTGGTAGATGTAGGGATCACCGTGATATATATAGCATGGTTTTTGCAACACCGTCCTATAAGGATTACACCTGAGGTGCCAATCATAGAGGTGGTAGGATTCATATAGGAGGATGAGGTTAGAGAAATGGGAGGGGGGAGGAGATGGCGTGCAAATAGGGTTGAGAGATAGTAGAGGAGAGGGGCTGGGATAGCTTGAGTAGGAGGAGAGGAGTATCCAAGGGCAACCATATCACGAGGACAACAAAGGAGAGTACCAAGAGTAGGAAGTGTAGCAATGCAGTAGGAGAGAGTATTGAAGGTAGCTAGGGTAGGTGGATAGTAGGGGAGAGTACCGAAGGTATCCAGGGTAGGTGGACAACAGGGAGTGTCGGAGGCAGACAGAGTAGGGGGATGATCTAATGGGAGGTCACTAGAGATTGTGTAGGAGGAGGATACGAAGGGCTTAGGGCCAACCAAAGGAGGAGAGATAGGATGTTGAGGTGATGGATATAAAGATACATGATATTCCACCTTTAACGATGATTCCACTGGAGGTAGAGGATCTGGTCACATGAGTGAGAGGATCAAAGGTTGAGAGACTCACAGGTAGCGAGGAGGAGACTGGAGGCAGAGGTTGTTAGACTCAGGAGGGGAGGAGGCTGTAGAAAAATTTTATCATATTAGAGGCCACAAGATAGAGGGAGTATAGCTTTGTTTTTGACCACTTGACCGTGTAGGTACAAGATGTAGAGAGGGAGGGACATGTCTTAAGGGGTGAGTTAGACAAGATGAATAGGGACCGTGATAGAGTATAGGTAGAGGTGACCCATTTGGAGGGGGAAATAGCAAGAGAGCATGAGGTAGGAGATTCAGTGAGATGAGAGAGGGACTATTTAAAGGCTACCATAGTGATATTGTAGGCAGGGGGTCAGTGAGAGGTTGGAGGAGTATCAAAGTAGATATTGACAAAGGTTGTGGTTAAGGCAAAGAGAGATATGGAGGACTTGAGGGGGCAGGTAGATGGACTGCTACGAGAGTCTGGGGAGTTGAGGTAGGATCAGGATGAGCTTTGAGAGAGAGTGGAGGTCACAAAGGAGATAGTGGGAGATATGGGATTGATGTAGGAGAGAGAGGAGAGCATTAGGGCTCGTGTATAGTTGATGGAGATAGAGAGGGAGGCCCTATAGACATAGATGCAAGAGAGGGAGGAGACTATGAGGATTCAAATGCAGGGGATGGAGCTAGAGATGGAGGCCCTTTAGACACAGATGCAGGTGATGTAGGAGGAGAGAGATGCAACAGTGGTGTAGAGACAGGTTATGGAGAGCAGTGCAACGTAGGGTAAGAAACAAGGGTCATGGGTAGAGGGGAGGAGAGTCCTTATCCAAGATCAAGATAGATACAGATAGGAGTGGAAAATTCTCTGGGGTCATGCGGTAGAGAGAGATTGGTACATGAGAGGCATATTTTTGGATGATTTCTTATCAACGGGAAATTCGAGATCCATTGCAGCATACGTTTCACTTGGAGAATCGTGCTCCATAGATGCCTACACCATCCCAGACATTGGGGACATGGACCCAAGAATTTAGTGGTTCCAAGATGACTCCCCCTCATAGAGGGTCGGTGCTCGAGTCACCACAGAGATCAAATGTGGGCAGTTTATTGTTCAAACAAGATGGGAAGGATCGCAACCATTGAGAGGTGTAGGATGAGACATAGTACAAAGTATCAAAGATCAGAGCAGATCCATAGCCACATACTCCTACTTTATTTTTGATTCTAGATGATATATGTATTTGTGATTATGATGGTCATTATTATGGATGTCGTGATGGATAGTGTATGATTTTGGATTTTTGATATAATATGTGATAGCCCTTATTGACACTATATGATATTTATGTGATGGATGATTTATATATGCATATGTGTATGTTTATGATTTTATTATGAATGATGTATGAAGTGCCTATATGGATGTATGTTTATGTCTAGATGGATGTATGATTATGATGCATAATTATTAGGTTGATACCTAAATGTAGGATATGATTTTAATGATTATTTCTATGTACTAATTTCTATGATGCAAGAGGCGATGGATGATGTGATATGCAAAATGAGATGGTTAGTTATGAGTGCATGATGTCTAATGAATATGATTTTGTGAACCTAGTGGGAATGAACCTAATGATAATTAATGTGTATGAACTAAACTGAATATGCGAATGAATGTTAAGATGCATAGGATAGAAATTAATCTACACAATGTAATATGATAATGTAATTTAATGAACCTAGAATGCAATATGATCCTAGATTCCAATAATGGATTGCATAATGATGTGGTGAAGAAAATGATGGGTGTGTGACTACACCTTTCAAGAACCGTAGGACTCTTGAGAAGAAAGAGAAAGGGGAAGGGAATCACCATTTGCACAATCCAAAATCCTAAGTCAATGGAACAAGAGGAATGAATGAAATGGAGGAGAGAATGAAATGCAATCCTAATGTGAAGTACCATCTTCAAAGCACTAGTTTTTTTCTATATCATAAGACACTTGTTACCATGGTATATGGACCAAGGCAGATTACTGCCAAATGCATAAACAAACACACTAAACAAGAAGGGTATCCCAATACCCCAAAGTCACGATGACTTCGGTTAGGCTAGGTATTGGGATAACCACAAGCACAAAATGATGTCCTAGCATAACACAAGAACTAAAGGGTCTTGGTGGGTAATATGCGGGACAACCAAGAAAACAACAAGCAAAAGAAAAATCAAGATATGCCCATATGTAAACTAGTCCAAACACAACATAATATGAGAGATTATGACGATCTTGACAAGTGATGATAGGGAGCTCGAATGATAAACAAAAACCAAGAGCATAAAAAATATTGCAATCAATTTCAAAACATCCTTTTCTATAGGATCAAGATGATGGATGGGGTTGATGCAGTTTGTTAGGAAGGATACATCTTGTTGAGATCAAAGATGGATTCTAAACTAAAATATTGATTAATGATGTAGGATATTCAAAAACTAATTAAATCTCGTAATAAAAATGGATTCCATTTGTGAGGTACCAATGAGATAAGGACATATCTTCATTATGATACATAAGACTAACTCACCCTAAAGAGCTAGGGGCTCGGGGGTTGATCAAAAATCAGCCTTGCCTACGTGAAAGTGCAGAGCCCTTGTAGTTTAGGAAAATACCATGATAAAAGTGGAAAGAGGACAATGAAGAAAAATGATGGAGGAAAATGATCAGAGAGACTGACCACAAAAGAAAAATAAAGAGAAGTCTTGGGGGTGGATCAAATGATTAGCCTTGCCTATTTGCATGTGCAGGGGCAGCATAGTTTGAAAAAGATGAAAGACCAACGATGGTTAAAATCAGAAAGTGGAAAAATGGTGATGGATGATGGAGGAAAAAGTGCTCTAGGGGTGGATCAAGTAATCAACCTTGCCTATGTAAAAGCTTAGGGGCAATGTAGTTCACCAGATACTGATAGATAACAAGGACAAACAAAACAAAGCTCCGAGAGTGGATCAAAGGATCGGCCTTGTCTACGTGAAAGTGCAAGGGCAACATAGTTTGACACAAGAACAAAGATAGATGATAGAAGAGGACCAGACAGAAAAAAGACAAAGCCCCAGGGGCAGATCAAATATCAACCTTACCTATGTGAAAGCGCAAGGGCAATGTAGTTCAACAAAGATGAAATGATATCTCAATGGAGACATACATGATGAATGATCTTGAATGGAGATGACCAAAGTGTCGAGGCGAGAGACAAGATTAGATTAGGATAGAAGCTCAGGATGTTGGATAGCGGATGATGTTCATCCAATGCTCAACCAAACATATACCAAGTGACCAAGGGATGTGAATGGGAGGATATGATATGATGATAGGGATACTGAGATCTGGATTGATAAAGCATAAAGTGATTAGGACATGAGGTAGATAATGATTAAGCCCTATACAAAAGGCACCTGTCGCTAGGTTTTCACCAATCATACATATCCAAGGCACCATGCAGGGGTGGTTTTCACCATAGGATGAATTATTTCTCTTTACTATTTTTTTTTTTTTTGGATTTTGATAATTTTTTACTTTTTTTTGTATTTTTTAGATTTTACCAGGAAGGATACCCCACCTAACCTAAGTATATAATTTTTTCAGGTCTTTGATGTTGATGGTTTCTTCTAGGGGATCTCCTTTAGGGGTAGATAGCCTATACACTCTAGAACCATACTTGGTGGTGATGAGATAAGGGCCTAACCAATTAGCTTCAAACTTACCCTTCTTTTCTTAATCTTGTTGATTCCATTGATTTTCTTTGACAACTAAGTTGCCAACATTGAATTTATGAGGGAAAAAATTCTTATTGTAGATTCTTTTGAATTGGTGTTGATAGGCTTGTAGATGATTATAAGCCTTGACACATTTTTCATCCAACAACTCTAACTGTGCAAGTTGTGCAACTCTGGTTTCTTCGTTAGTGTTGAGATTATTGAGTGATATTTGGAGGGAGGGGATTTCTACTTCAATTGGAAAGATGAATTTTATTCCATAGACAAGGGCGTATGGAGTAGCACCGATAGGGGTGTGGATGGATTTGCAGTAGGCCCAAAGGGCAGGATGGAGATGGAGGTGCCAATCTCGGCCAATGGTATTGACCTTCTTCTTAATGATTTTGATCAGTGTTTTGTTTGTTGCCTTTGCTTGTCCATTTCCCTGGGGGAAATAGGGAGTGGACCAACGATATTGGATATTATATGTTTCATAGAGGAACTTCATGCACTTATTCTTGAATGGCTTTACATTTTTAGTGATGGTGGTGGAGGGGATACCATACCTGCAGAGGATATGGTAAAGGGTGAACTTAGGCATCTATACACCGGTGATTTGAGTGAGTGGTATGGCTTCCACCCACTTGGTGAATTATTTAGTGGTTGTGATAATGAAGGTGTGATATTCAAAGGATGGAGGATAGATCTTGCCAGCCAGGTCAAAACCCCATTATGAAAATGACCAAGGTGTTGTGATAGGTTGTAACTCTTGCATCGGGGCATGAATTAAATCTGCATGTTGTTGACATAGATGATACCTTTTGACAAAATCACAAGCATCATGTTCCATTGTAGGCTAGTAATACCCTACTCTTATTATCCTTTTAGCTAAGGCTATACCATTAGAATGGGCCCCACAAATGCCACTATTTACTTCTGCTAATGCAATGCGGGCTTCAATTTCACCTAAAAAATAGAGGAGACTTCCATCATACCCACATCAATAAAGTGTATCATCGATGATGGTGTAGTAGGTAGTGTGTTGGATAAATGATTTATGTTGGTTTCTTGTGAGGTCACATGGTAGGGTGTTATCATGAAGATAGGTGTAAACATCTTGGTACCAAGAGGATTCAGGGCCTACAATGTCACAAACCATTTCTCTCTTAGGGATGTCGTATGTGGGGATTAACAGTTATTCTACTAGGAACTCACATTCGGTATGATCTCTAGGGATATCCAAGAGGAAACCAATGGTGGCCATGGCATCAACAACTTTATTTTATATCCTTGGGATTTGGTCGAATTGGATGGAAATGAAATATTTCTTGAAATAGTCCACCATGCCTTTTTAGGGTAATAAATTGTCATCCTTTGTGAGGAATTCATCATTGACTTTTTTTATCACCAGTTGAGAGTCACCAAAGACATGCAAGTGTGAGATACGCCATTGAGAGACAATCCTAAGGCCAGTGAGGAGAGCCTCGTACTCAACAATATTATTGGTGCAAGGAAAAGCTAGCATGAATGATTTAGGTATATAGTCACCTTGGGGGGTGATGAGCAATACTCCTACTTTGGATCTATTATTAGTGTGGGACCCATCAAAATACAATGTCCATGTAGTGGCTTTCGAAACTAAAAAGACCCCTTAATCTAGAAACTATACCTCTAAAGGATAGACATCAACTAGTGGACATCTGCTAATTGATTCGTAATAACCTACCCTTTGATTGCTTTGTGATCTGTGTATTCTATGTCAAATTCACTGAGTAGCATGGCCCATTTAGCCATGTGGCATGTCAATGTTGTTCTTGATAACATATATTTTAGGGGATATACTTTGGAGATGAGCTTGACCGGATGGTTGAGTATGTAGTGTCTGAGTTTTTGGGAGCAAAAGATGACGAAAAGGAAAGCCTTTTCCGCTGGAGAATAATTGAGCTCATAACCAACCAAATTCCTACTAATATATCAATGTTTGGTAGGGAGAATCCATCCTTCAGACATGATTTGTTGAGATCTCAGAAATCTATACAAAACCTTATATTTCCTCTAGGATTAGCAACTGGGAATATATTGGATAGTGAGTTAGAATATTCGATCGGGCGGATAAACTTTGCTTCCAACAAATTTTCTAATTCCTTCTTCACCAAGAGGGCCAATTGAGGGTACATTTTTTTGAGCTTTTCTTTGACTGGTTTCACATCAGTGCAGACATTTAAGTGATGTACCACCAAAGTTGGATCAAGGCCAGGCATATCTGAATACGTCTAGGAAAATTTAATGATTCCTTATTTCAAAAGATTGATGATGGTATAAATTTATTCTTCTGATAGTTCCTTAGCTACATATGTGATCCTGGGGTTCTCTTCGGTTCCCAAGTTGACAACATGTGTTTCTTCAATCAAAATAGATGATCGATCGAATAATTGAGTTATGACAATGGGAAGATGAATTTCCCCATCTTCTAGTGCCTCTTCGAAGTTTTCACTAGCAGATACTTCCTTTGTTTTTACTATTTCTAAGTCATAAAGTGCCTCAGGGAGGTTTTCACTAGGTGACCCTTTTAGATTTTGCTTCATTTTGTTTTTGCGACTAGGGCGTTCATATTCGCCCAGTCCAATAAGGTGTAGATAGTGATCCATTGAGATAAATGTGTTGCGAGGTGCAGTACCTTGTAGGTGATAATGAATGAGTTCAAGATGTTTAAGGGATAATGTGATGGTGCAGACAAATAGGTATTCAAACATGGCAGGGAGGTGAATGTGATCAATGTCATCATACATATGTATGATAGATTCCTCCTCCCGTATGTCCTCGAGAGAACCATTGCTAACACTAACATTGTTAGAAGTGCTAGAGGGTTTCACAGGACCCTTTTGTTTGGTATCAGAGCCTAAACCCATTTTCTTCAGTTGAACAACAACCTCTGTTGGTTGCAGCCTTCCTTGTTTTGTTGCCCCGAGGCCTCCCCCTTGATAGTTGTGTTTTGTGGTGAACTTGGAAGCCCAAGGATAGGCCTCTTGGAAATACTCTTTCAAGGGGGGAGATGGTTGTGGTTTCTTATGGTATACCCATTGACTAATGTCATCTTCAGGTCTATCTTGTCGTAGTCTAGGAGATCGAAGAGTGTTGGACCCTACAGTTGGAGCTTGAAGGTTGATTGTCTTTTCTTCACTTTGTGGGATGGATGGAGATGGTTGCCCATATTTTCAATGCAAGGGTGGCATGGTTTCCATGTTTAGTGTGTTACACATCACATCCTTTGTTGATGATTTGGACCCTGGTGATGGTGGAACTAGGTGTGGATGATGGCATAGATGAATGGGTGGATGATGTGGTGTTGAGTATATTGGTGCAGGTATGAGAATCAAGTGTTTGAAATGCCCCCATTTCAATTCTAGGATAGTAATGTGAATGAAAAAAGGAAGATTATAAGGCACGATGATATTCAAAAGGTTGAGGCTCAGCTTGTATGGTGACTTCCATTCCTTAGAATGGGAACTTCAAACATTGATGGTAGGTGGATGGGATGACTTGCATAGAATGAATCCATGGATGGTCAAGAAGGATGTTTTATGAAATTTATAGGTCTAGAACATGACACATAGTATACCTATACAATGGGATCCAGCTGAATAGGAAGATAGATCGTTCCATCTGAATCTCTTTCGGTGTTGTCATGTGCCTTAATGGTGATCACCTGATTATTTAGGTCAGCTTAGGTGTATCCTACCTATTGTATAAACTTTAGTGTGCAAATATTTAGCGCTGAACCATTATCTACCAAGACCATTTTCACTTTATGACAATTCACCTCGACCTCGAGGTGAAGGGGATGGTTATGGCTTGATTCTAGGCATGGCATGTCCTTTTGACTGAAGCCTAATTGGTAGGTTGTGGAAAAATTTCCTACCAATGTTTGAAACTGTGTGGGATCGATATTTTTTAGGGACCTGGGTGTTTTGTAAGGCTTTATGCAAGATATCTTGATGTATAAGAGAAGATATAAGTAAATCTAGGATGGAGATCTAAGCTGAATTTTTTCCCAAATTGTCAAGGATGTTGTATTGTGAATTGACAGATGGCTATTGGATAGATGCGGGAGTTGTCAGGAATATGATGCGGGTTCATCAGGTAGTAACATCACATTGTGGACCTTCCATTTTATGCGTATCATGGATACACGTGGCTCCACTTGTTCGATGTATTTAACCAAACCTTGGTAATTGTATGGCACATTCTTATAGCTGATATTATTTGTGTTTTTATTTGGATTATTGTTGTTGCTAGGGCCAGGAGTGGAATTGGACGTGTTGGGACCCTGATTATGCTTGGGAAAATAATTTTGGTATATTTGGAGCTGAGCGTTGATCGAAGATGCCTTGTTAGAATCTACATGGATCTCACCCTGATCTATTAGACTTGAATGTAAGTCTTTAGTCTTTGACACTTATCCAATGTGTGCCCTTTGATGTTGTGGAATTCACAGTATTCGTTCTCTTTGAATCAAGTCAAATTGGGCTTGGACTCATTGAGGGGCTTGGTGATAGGATAAGTAATGGGGTAGTTGACTTGCAAAATCTTGTTAAACACAATGCTAAGGGGTTCTCCCAACCGAGTAAATTGTCATTTATTCCCCCCTTGGTTGTTCTGATTTGACTGTTGCCGAGGTGCTCCTTGGGGCACAAATATGGAATTCGAGATTGATTGTTGTTATTGTTGAGGAAGATATTAATGGGAGGTGATGGCCACTTGAACATGTTTGGTGTCAGTGACACCATCACTAATAGAAATTTTATTTTTATTTCAATGTCGAGGCTTATCCCTAAAGGATTTCTCTTTATCAGACTTGAAAATTTTGATTTGCCCTTTAGCAAAAAGATCTCGTTCTAGGATGGGACCCTTCCCTACAAGTTCTACAAAAGTGGTGATGTAGTGGAGACAAATATTATGAGCCATGTCTAGATGAGAATTTTTTATGAACAATGTAACCATGTCTTTTTTGAATAGTGGGGATTTCATTTGACTAGCCAAGGCACACCACCTTTGCAGATAACTAGAGAAGGTCTCCCCATCATGTTGTTTTTCCTTTAGGAGATCAAGTGTGTCAACATCCTCTAGATTGAAAGATAAATGGGAGAAAAATTGCTTAGAAAATTGTGCAAAGGTTTTGATAGATCCTTTTCCAAGGCCCATAAACCAGTTAAGGGAAACCCCCTATAGACTCATAGGGAAAAGTCATATAAAATAGTTATCATTATGCATGACCTCTTGGCAATGGGCATAAAATTATTCCAAATGGGCTTTGGGGTCCTTGGTTCCCTTATACTTGTTGAATTTTGGTATCTCAAAGTGCTTAGGGAAGGGAACCAAGGAGATGGAAGGATCAAAAGGATAAGGACATATGTCCTCAAACTTGAATGTCTATTTGCCCGTTTCGGCCTGTAGATCCTTCAATGCTTCTTTTACTTCTTCCAGGTCCTTATTGATGGGTGTCGTAGGAGTCAAAGTCGGTTGATTATATGAATATTATTATGGTATGATGAGGATGGCCTCACTATGGTTGGATCATAGGTGGGTTGAGCTAGATATGAGTGCATTTTCTGATTATGTTTGAATGATGACGAATTATGATGAGTGGGAGCCACCTTTTGGTAAGGTGGCTTTTTTTATATAGTAAGAAGCAAGGGACAGGTCCTCCTATTGTGTAAAATCTTGGTAATACAAGGAGGTAGGACCCCCTTCTTGATGTGATGATGGTTGTTGGTAATAAGGGATGGTGGGTGCACCCTACTGGTAAGTTTATTGTTGTTGGAGGTAGGGTGGATAACATTGATATTGTTGTACCATGGTGGGATGTTGTGCAATTTATATGAGTGGATTTTATGGCTGATGGTAGGGATGATTCTACAATTGGGGAGGATTGGTGTAAGGAGGCGACTAGGTTCATATTTTATTTTGTAAATTTTGATGAGAATTCGAGTTGAAGTGGGATGGAGCAGTGCATGTGTTAGAGGGATTATAGAGGTATTTTGTAAGTGGATTATTGTGTGTTTGTGTAGGGATATGTACATTCTACTATGGGGGTCATTGTTGTGATTTTTGTTGGTGAGATGAAATGTGTTATTGTTGGGGGACAACTAAAGAAGTGCCATGTGAAGGTTGTTGTGGCTATGAGGTAGTTTTCACTACTTGATGTGATGGTAGTGTGTTAATGGGCGATTATAATTTTTTGTTGCACAATAGTCATGGTGTGTTGCAGATGTTGTTGATGTGAGGGTTGAGATGAGGAAACAATAGTAGTAGTATGTTGTGGCAATGCTTGTGATGTGGTGGATTGGTGTGGATTAACTAGAGGCTATTGAAATGGAGGAGGTGACAAATTGGTAAGTATAGGTGTGCCCCCAGTATTAGGATATGGTGGCAGAAGTGGTGGAGTAGATGGGATGTATGATGGCATGCCATAGGCATAGGGGTTATTAGGATCAGGAGGTGGGATATTATATGTCATGGTTGGAAGATGAGGATAATATTGGACTTGAAGGATGATGGAATTTCTAAACTCGAGGTGGTACCAGTTGTCCATGGGTGCACTCTCAGGGACATAGGAGTTTCCTAGACTGTTCTGTGAATTTTGCGAATCGACAAATGTTGGAAGGGCATATTTTGAGGCATTAAAGTTAGATGGTGGTTTCACTCCCTTCATGAGTAGGGTGGAAAG
The DNA here is from genome assembly GCA_007115665.2 of Sequoiadendron giganteum. Classification (NCBI taxonomy): domain Eukaryota; kingdom Viridiplantae; phylum Streptophyta; class Pinopsida; order Cupressales; family Cupressaceae; genus Sequoiadendron; species Sequoiadendron giganteum. The sequence goes on from CM021100.1 coordinate 212,386,850, forward strand.
GATCTTATCCCCACATTCGTTGATGAGATGATCTGTCATTTGGACATTTGTAGGATTACTCATGTGTTCATCAATGGTGACTTCGGGTTGGTTGACCATATTCTCGTCACCGAGTGGTGTGGTATTCTAGATTTTGATGTTTGATTCGGATGAGGTGTCATTATGGGTATCTTGTGGATTTCTTGGAATGTTATTGGAATCTTGAGGGATATTTGTTTGGGAACCTTGGGTCTGTTGGTCTGCCATTTTCTTTTTGGTTTGTGAATAGGTCTAAACGGTCATTAATGTGCAAAAAAGATAGGTAATCTAAGATGCAACTAAGCTTCTAAACAATCATTTAGATGATGATTTGGATTGATTGGTTTGGATTGGATTAAGATTGTTGGATTGGATTGGATGTTGGGCTGATTGATAGGTTATATGATGTATCAATTAATCTGATGATTGGATAAGGATTGGATTCGATTGGATTTGATCAAAAAAATGATTGATAGGATTGGATGGAATCAAATTGGAGATCAATCAATTGGATGATTAGAAGGGCTTCTATTTAGGTTTAGAGATCACCCTTGGTGATGCAAGGCATTGATTGATTGAGTGAAATGATGAACCGATGATCACAATGTCGAATTCTCGTTGATATAAAAGGGGATTGCTAGGGCCGAGGATGATGATCGACTTAGGATGGATAGAAATAATAAGCGGATGTTCAAGGATGATGCTCAGGTCCAAGAACTAAGGCCAATTTGGATAATGAATTCAAATGAATTTCAGAGGATTTTGATTGATATGATGATGGTGGATGTGTAACTTGAAGGTGATTATGCAACCTATATGATTCAGATGACAATGCAAATGGATTGTGATGTATGCAAATGAGATGCACAAATATTGGGGTATTCAATGGGCCTTTCGTAGACTGTGACAAGCTGGTGTTTTGAATCAGATTTGGAAATAGGTGCAGTTTTAGGGCAGGGCCACCCATCCTAGACAATGTTGCCCAAATAGGTTTCAGTTTCAACTTAGAGAGAGAAAAATGGTTAAATGGTATTGATAAATAGGCTTCCAGAATGGGTAATTGGATATTTAGAATGAGAAAAATACCACTTGGAACAAGTGAATAGATGTAGGAGGTTGTGGAACATTGTTCGGAATGGGAAAACGAGTTCCTGAAACAAGTGAATAGATTCCAAGAATGAGAAAATAGTTGATTGAAAAGGGGGAATGATGGACAGAACAGGTAAATGGATAGCTGAAATAGATGAAAAAATGGTCAAAATAGATAAACGAGTACTCCAAATGGGGGAACAACAATTGGAACTAGAAAATAGGCCCCCAAAATGAAGTAACGACTAATGAACGAAGGTTGAAAAAGGTTGTTTCGAAGGGAAGGGCCACCCCTTTAGGTCAAGGACACCCAAACTTAGGTCAGGGCCACCCCTTTAAGTCAAGGCGAATCAAACTTAGGTCAGAGCAGCCCCTTTAGGTCAAGGCTGCCCAATCTTAGGTCAGGGCCTCTCAAACATGAGAGACTCGACAAAAATTTTACTTAAATAGGCCAAACAATAGTTGAAACAAAGGGGCAAGGCCACCCCTTGAGGACAAGGTCGCCCTTAGAGGGAAAGTTCAGTCTTTTATGAACTGGTTTGAACCTAACTTAGTCAAAAATAGTGATGACAAAGGATGGAAAATAATAAGTAAAAGGCCAAAAATGACTGACAAGTACTAGTTTTTTGTAAAGAAAACACTTCAAGTAGCACAAGCCTAATTTTAGTGTAAAGGTATGAACAACAAGGTCTTCTATCTAGGTTAAACAAGGTTGCTAAGGTAATCCCTGATATATGCATAGTATGTGGGGCCCAAACCATAAACACCAATCTATCACAAGTGTGAGTCGAGAGTAGCCAGTGAGAGACTGGGAGCTCAAACTAACTCTTCACGTCTATCTAGGTGTCACCCTAGCTTCGACGCTCCACCAATTATGACTTGATTGGATTAAGGTATAACTTTTGCCTCCCCCCTTTATATACCTCACCGGTGTGCATGGTTGGAAATGTCCCTTGGGGTGATGAAATCTCCAAGCAAGTCCTACTAATAAAATGAAAAAGTGGGTAGAAGGAACTAAGTGGACTACAATTTCTCTTCAGTCAAGATCACCAAATGGTGAAAAGGGGATTGGATACATCAATATTCCACTCCAAACACAAAAATAAAATTATTTGACATTTTAATTAAACTATGTTCCTATTTTAAGGAAATGAAAGTACAAAATCAATTAAACACAGTTTCCCTACCTGCAACACACTTGTCAATAGTTTTTTTCTCTATCTTTGACTAGCGGATTTTGTTTTCGGGCATGGCCGCCTTTGTATTTTGGGTGTGGCTACCCCTCCTAGGCATAGATAGTCTTTTATGAACCTGCAAGTAACCAGGGGTTAGAAAATAATGAAAATAGAAGCATAACAATTTGTTGTTTGGGTATGGTGCTTCTGAGCATAGTCAATCTTTTGTGAACCTACAAGTAACCAGGGGTCATAAAATAATGAAAACAATAGCAAAACAAACTATAGTTTGGGCATGGTTACCCCTCCTAGGCATAGTCAATCTTCTATGAACCTATAGGAAATCATGGGTTAGAATATGGTGAAAACAGTAATAGAATAGTCTGCTCTTTGGGCAAGGCCGCCCCTCCTGGGCTTAGTCGGTCTTCTATGAACCTACAAGAAATCAGGGGTTAAAAAATGGTGAAAACAACAGAAAAATAATTTTTTGTTTGGGCAAGGCCGCCCTTCCTGGGAATATTTAGTTCTTTGTGAATCTACAAGTAATGAGAGGTTTGAAAATGGTAAAAAAAATAATAGAACAGTCTGTTGTTTAGGCAAGGTCACCCCTTCTAGTCGTAGTCGATCTTTTGTGAACCTGCAAGAAATTAGGGGTTAGAAATAAGTTAAGACAATAATAAAATAGTTTGTTGTTTGGGCAAGGCCACCTCTCCTGGGTGTAGTTGATCTTCTATGAACCTGCAAGTAACTAGGGGTTAGAAAATGGTGGAAATACTAGTAGAACGATTAGTTGTTTGGGCAAGGTCCCCCCTCCTGGGCATAGTCAGTCTTCTGTGTTAGAATCTACAGAAATTTAAGCAACAAAAAATGTGTCCCACTGGGCGTTCTAGAAATGTGATAAGGAGAAATACACCTATCTAATGATGCAAAATGAAGTAAAATGAAAGATAAGTCTAAAACACCAAACACCTCAAGATTGGGCTACGTTAACACAAACAAAAAGGAAGATAAAGACAAACAACTGATTATACCTTTTCTTTGTATTGATCCCTTGGTTGGCCCTTGATATCACTTGGATGTATGATCTTTAGATGACAATGTGATGCAAAGTGACTAAAATTCAAATGGATAAGATGGATGAGGATTGAATGTAAAAGGATGTGATAAAATTATGAAGGCTCAAATGGCTTAAGATCATAAGTCTCTTACACAATTCATAAGGTCGCCTAAAAAATGTAAGAGGGGGGTATTTATAGGATAAGCTGAATTCTCTAGAGGATTCAATAGACAAGATTGAGCCACCATGGCCAAGATGGAGGGCTATGGTGAGTTGAGAGCTCACAAGCCCTCACATCTTGCCATGTGGTGGGTAAAGTGTCCAAAGGACAAGGTGAGATGGCATGGGTACAAATGACATGGAGAGGGTGATGTGGTACCAAGGTACTTGCAAGTACCTTGGGATGGGAGAGGATTTCCCCAAAATGTTATCACTTGTCCCCAAGTGGGGCTGAAAGTGACAAGTGATGACTTTTAGAAAGTCATCCCTTATCAACATGGGGATTGGAGATGGCCTTGGAGAAATACTAGTGATTTTTTAATTCACTTTTTGAGAGAGACCAAAGGGTAAGACAAGATTCGCCTAAAAGGGGTCTTTGTCCTTTGGGTAAGATGTGACATATGAGATGTCATGTGAAAGAGAAATGCATGGGGGGAATAAGTGTGAATTTTTAATTCACATGGGAAAGAGATCAACCCAAAAAAGGTAAGTCCCAAGAAGGTTTACTTAACGACATGTCAAAAGGGGCTAGTGGTTAGGATTAGGATTGAGAAAATAGGTGACTAGATTAATTAATGATAATTAGAGGCAAGTGACAAGTTATGGAGGATGTGATATTAATCCTAATTAAGGATATGCACATCTTAATGGAGGATTAATTAAATTAACCTAGATTAGTGAAAAATTTATGGAGGATGTGACAAGAAGAGAGAAAGAATGAATTAAAAAATGAAAGAGATAATTGACTAAATTAAATAAATTTATTGCATTTATTTAATTTAGAGATGAAGTGATTTAATGTATAAAGTATTTAGTTATTTGAATTAAATACCTTAGGAACATTAAGGAAAATGAGAACATTAATTGAATAAATAATTTAATTAACATTTGATGAAAGGAATGAAGTGGATTGATGAAAGGGATAAATTTGACCTTATCTAAAGGGTCAAATTTAGGTGTCTACATTTTCTATGAAATCGTGTATATATTCTTGTATTTATAAATATTATTTTACCATTATGTCTATTAAAGAAAATAGAGTTTGAATAAAAAAAGCTTCACCCTTTTTTGTAAGTATGTGAATTATTGTTTAAGGAAAAATCATACAGTGTTTAGATTTTCAGTTTAAGAGTTTCAAATCTTCATTTTCTATGTATATAAAATTGTGTGTTCTCTTTATCTATAATGGCATAAAACAATAATGTCATCAGAATCAGGAATTTCAATTTCAGCACCATCATTGTCCACACTTTTCATATCCTGTTCAATTTTAAGTAAAATCATCAAAATTTTAGATTTATTTCTTGTCACAGTTAATCTTGATTCCTTTTAGTGCAACATAGTAGGTTGCATGTTAATTTTCAAACATTTTCTTTACATTTTTTTGTATATATTGTATGTATGCAAAAATGGTTTGGAGCATCAGATTAATTAAATACTTGTTATTTGATTAATTTTTTTAATTCCTCTACTATTATAAATATATGTTTCATATTCTAATTCTTTTTTTTTCAAAATTCACCTTCTTTCGAAAATTAGTTAAATGGAAAAAGTAATCAATTTTTTATTTAATTGGTTTTCTAGAACCTTTCCCTCTTAAATTTTTCAATTTTAAATTCGCATATTCTTCTAAAATTGGTTAAAATGCACAAATGAATTAATTTGGCATCTTACTAATTTACCATCTCCATTTAAATTGAATTTTTAATTCGATTTAAGCACATTTATACATATTTCCTCTAACCACCTCCAACTCACCTATCACCTCATCATGTGTCAAAAAAATGAATTTATAAATTGGAAAATATGAAATATCTTCAACAAATTTGCAACCAATTTGGAACTAACTGAGACACATGGCTCCTCATTCTCTATGATTCCTTTTAAAACTTGGCAATTGGTCTTGTTGAAGGGAACCATCTCCATGATTCCCTCTAACCTCTTGATTCTCTGTCATTGATCTTGTAAGATCATAATCTCGACCATTTGTTGTTGCAACATCACCTTCAGGCTTAGAAAATATATAAATAGGACCCTTTGCTACAACTTTTCAACATGAAGATTTGGGAAAACTTATGCTACTGAATTTTTATGCATTTGTGAGAGAATTTGGAGAGCATTTTAGCTTAGTTTTGCATTTTAGCTCATTTTAGTGTTATAATGTAAATTTTCTTTTGGATAGTTTAGTTCATTCCATATTTCATTTAGAATTTACATTTGATCATCATCATCATTCTCAACATTTAGATTTTAGTGTTGTTTCATCATAAGATCATTTAGTTTTTATGCATCAAATATTGAAAATCCAAAAACATAGGCATGCAGACTTCATTGTAGCATCTTGTATCTTGAGTTGTCAATATTTGCAAGTTAGTGTGCAACAATAATAATATTTGAGAGAATAATTTGTAGGTTAGTGTGCAACAATAATGGAATGAATTAGAAGGATAGTTGTAGCCTTATTTCTGCTATTTAGATTTCATTTTAAGTAATACATTACATGAAAGTGTGCTATACTGACATTGTTGGACATATTGTTATACCACACATAAATTAGCACCCACTATGGGACCCAACCCCATGATTTAATTGATTTTCTGTTGAGTTTTATTTTGCAATTTCCGTCAAAATATCTGAAACAACGCATCTATTTTTATCACTATACATCTAAATCATGTTTCGGTGCATATGTTTACTTGTTTTAATGCATCTAGTTGTTCTTCTAGCACATCTAGCTCTTGTTGCAGCGTATCTGGTGTCTTTTTCAGCACATTCAAAAAAAATTGACATATCAAGGAGTTTAACTTTAATTATGTCATTTTTGAGTTTCAACACATTTAGTTCATATTTTAGTTCTTTCAGATGTTCTTTCAGCGCACTCAGTAGTTTAGTGCATTCGGTCTCTGTAATGGCGCATTCGGTTTTCATTGTCAATTTTATAGATTCTCAAAACTGATTAATATTTTTCTCTATTGCAAGAACCCAATATGTAGTGAGAGAATTTGTAGAAACACTTAAAAGAACGTCGTCAAAGATAAAAAGTTGAAACTGCTAATGGTTGGTTGTAGGGTTAAATCTAGTTGTTACTTTTCCTTTGGTTAAGATAGGAATCTAGCATAACTAGGGAGGTTAAATTTACACCACGCTTGTTGTGTTTGGAATGGTAGGTGTGTATGCTCTCCCCTTAACTGTGTGATTAGAAAGCTAAAACTGTTTATTTTATTTTAATTTTTTAACCTTAGAGGGCCTACCTCCCCGCTTCAAAAGGAGGGAACAACCCAACCGACAGCATGCTCTAAGTTGAGCGACTTCTAGCTGGGATATAAATGTGGGTGCACAAGGAAAGTTAGAGTATCACGAGTATCATTCTGACAAGAAGGGAAACAATGGTCTCTTACGCCATGAATGGAAATTCCTTACTAAATCCCTCTTTTTGTAGTCTTCCTAAATTATCCTATCTATTCTTTGGTGCAGCAATAGTCATTGCGAAGGCACCCAAATTTTTTCAATTTTTAGTAGAAATGATCAACTTCCCATGGGATATTCATGGTAGTTGGAAGCTTGGTTGGCCTGAGAAGTGAGTGCATTGTAAGGGGGATCCCGTGCAACCAAGATTTTGGATTCATCCGCTAAGAATATGCGGTTGGAGTAAAATCCACATGGGATCCAAAAGAATATAGTCTTACACAACCTAGGAAATGTGCTTGTCTGATGTGTTTACCAATGTGTTTTTGAACAAAATTTTAAACAAACATCACACCAACATATTCAACCATTGATTCAGAATAAAATCCATCTCAAACAATCCAAATTCACTATCAAAAATCAAGAAAAATCTTTCAAACTATCAAAAACCAGAAAACACTTTACATTTTGGTGCATCTGGTACTTATTTCAGTGTATTCATACCATTCTCTAGTGCATTCATTTGTTGTTTCAGTGCATCCCACTTATATATTCCCAACATATTCTCTTTCAATGTACCCATACCCTATATCAACACATTCAAACCATTCTCCAACACATCCATACCCTGTTCTAGCACATCAAAAACTTTTTGTAGCACATATGAACCATCATGTGGTGCATCCATACCCTATTTTAGCGCATCTGGTGAATTTTCAAATAAAAACCCAAATTTGACCCCTTTTCTATCAATCAACATCCAGTTCAGATTTTCCCCCTTAAACAACATCTTTTCATCATTCTAAATTTTATGTTGAGGGATTGGGAATCAACCAAATTTTTCAATAAATACCTTGCCAAGAGGATCAAGAAACCAAAGAAGCACCTTATCTTTAATAAACCTTTGAAAAAGAGACACTTCTTCTATCAAAGTAGGAAAGTCTTGCTCGATTATTGAACCTTCATACATAGGTATCATGACTTTGATAGAGGGTATACTGACATTTTTTCTTTAGAACCTCTATCTTCACAAGCTTATTATCAACAAAGAGCTCTTTCACAAATGCATAATCATAGTAATCCAATTCACCATTCTTTCATTCCTCAACCAACAATATTTCACCATTAGAATTTATCATCCTTCATAAGGATTCGTCATCCTTCATCCCGAAATAAAGCTTGCTTAACCAAATTTTTAATCAACCCCTTTGGCACTCTCAAAACTTTGGTCAAATATTTAGAGCATCATCATCACTTGTATGCCCATCCAAACAAGATCTCAAAAGTTAAAACTCCAAGAAAAAGGAATTAAAACCCAAGATACCATGACTGACTAAGAAGAAAGCCTCTTTCATAATATCCATTCAACTAACACTGATGAGGTAAATGAAAAAGATTTCCAAGAAGCCCAACAAGACCCAAACTTCCATAATTTTTTAGAAAAGATTTTTTAAAAGGATGGAGAAAGATAAATTTTGATGTTGGCAAACAAAGGAGTCAATTTATCCGATGATTTTGATATTAACAAATTGAAAATAAATCCAAAGAAAACAAAAACCAAAACCCAAACTGAATCAAGCAATGAAGTGAAACCCAATGACCCCATCAAATTTTTGAAACAATAAATCCAAAATATTCAAAAACAAATGTAGAACATGCAAACCAATACTACTAAGAGATATTCCATACAGTAGATATGTCCCTATCCATTTGATCAAAGCATTAACATGGTACCATTCCCTAAACATTGTGAATTTCCAAAATATGACAAGTACAATGGGAAAATCGATCTGATAGATCGTGTAAGGGGATTTTGAATGATGATTCTTGAGTTTTCCCATGAGGATACATATTTAATGAGATTATTCCCATGTAGTTTGGGAGGGCTCACAATTACCTTCAAGGATCAGGTCTTTTGAGGAATTAGTAAACAGGTTCATTACCAAATATTTGTATAACATTCAACATGAGATCATGATGAAAGACCATTGTAATGTGAAACAAAAGAAAGGAGAATCATTCCTCATATTCTTACAAAGATGGAGAAGGTTATTCACAAGATATCCCCAACCCATATCTAGAAAGGAAAAGATAGAGGTATTCATTGATAACTTGAATGCTGTCATGAGTTATAGAATCGACTTACAATGCCCTCCAACCTTTGAGAAATTGATTGAAAATGAAATCAAGATTCAAGAAGATTTAGTCAAGAGAGGAATTTTGAAAATCTATAATGAAAACAATTCATCCAATTCTTCCAATAGAGATAAAAAAATTTTTTGGGAAAAGTATAAAAATAATGACAATGATGCCTCTGTTGAAATGCATAATGCCAAACCAATTTTCAGTTTTTTAGGAAGTTCTTCAAATACAAATCAAAAGACCACTCAAACTACCAATCAAACCAATGATCAAAATGATAATCAGGGAAATAATCAAAACAATCAAACATCAACATCCAAAAATCTGCCTTATCAAACATCAAACAATCTCAAGAAGTTTATTCCTTTGGGTCAATCACATGAATCTGCCTTGAGGGAACTTATTGTGGAAGATCTCATCACTTTACCTAATACTCGAGGTTTCGAACCCAAGGTAAAATCATCTTGGTGGAATGATGCTCATTATTGTGAGTTTCATTGATGCAAATGTCACCTCACCAATAGTTGCATGCAACTAAAACATAAGATACAGGAATTTATTGACAATAAAGTCATAAGAATCGATGAACCTCAAACAAACACTAACCATGGTGTATTCAAAAATCCTCTACCAAATTATGACAAAGGGGAATCTTCTAATAGCAACGACAAAGGAAAAAATATGAACTATGTTGAATGATACCACCATTCATCATATCTCGGCCATTAAAAATCACACAAATGACATCAATAACACACCTGATCCAGTTGTAACTAGTCATCCAATCAACAACACCAACATCCTTTCTAGTCAAGTCCTTGATATCCCACAATATGTGGTTGTAAAAGATAATCAAGTTAATATCATCAAAATCAATGGAAGAAAAGGCAATGTTCCCGTAAATGTGACCAAAAGGGCTCAAACTAAATATGTTTTAAAGGGCATCACTTCAAAAAAATGTGCTACTACATCCCATCAATACAAATTTTTTGATCAGCTCTAGAAAATTCCCATGCAAATATCAATATTGGAACTCCTAAAAATCTCTCCTGCTCACAAAGAGATTCTGGAAAAAGTCCTAGTCGACATGATAGTGCCGAACGATTTGGAAGTCTATGCTTTTTAGGCCATGGTGGGACACCTAGTTGCATCTCACTACTTGTTATTTTTAGAAAATTATGATGCATCACTCACCCATCCTCACAATGCGGCCCTTCATATCGAAGTTCTAATCCATAAAATCCATGTCACACACATCCTTATAGATGGAGGGGGTAGACTTACTATTTGTACTTTAAAACTTGTCTGTGCACTAGGGTTCTCTAAATATGCAATATATCAAAGAAAGAAGATCATGTAATCAAAGAATATGATGATGAAGAGAGTGATTCAAAATGTCTGATTATATTTCCCATTCAAGTAGGGCCAATCCATAAAAATCTGGTTTTTCAAGTTTTGGATAAGGATTCAACATATAAAATACTCTTGGGTCATCCATGGATGAATGAAATGCAGGTTGTACCCTCAACATACCATCAATATTTGAAGTTTCCCATTAATTCCCAAGAAATCACTATTCCTACTAATTCAAATAATCCTCAACAATGCAATGCCCTAAAGGTTTTCTAGGATGTATATGTGCCTCATAACCATGAAGCTCCTAATTCCACCCCTGATGTATGCAATAGTTCTAGTCAATATAATCCTTTAGCCACATCCTCCCATGAAGGAATTTAATCCAATTCATTATCCCAATAGTCAGAAAAAAGGAAGAGTCTAGCCCTTCTACATCTACCAATTCAGAAGCCTAGCTTAATACCCTAGCCAAACAATTTGAAGAGAAGGTCCAAATCGAAGACAAAGGTGTCGGTGAATATTCCATTGAATAATCCCTCTGCCTCTCCCAGTTATTTTCACCAAAATCCTATGGTCAACCATCAACCTCATCTCAAAAATCCTGAGAACCAGTCACACCTTTTGATGGTCATTCATAAAAGCAAGCACCCAAGTAGAAGAATCTGATGACAAATATGTTTTCAATTGGCTCTACAAAGATGAAACTAATTCTCAAGTTGAAACAACAAATGTCCAAACCACTCAGTATGGAAAAGGATTCTCGATCCTAGAGAAGATGGGATACAATAGACAAGGACCTATCAGGAAAAGAAAAGAGGGTATCATAGAACCTATCCAACTCGTTATAACCAATCCCAAAGATAAAATAGGGTTAGGATACAAAGAACATCAGAAAGAAGAAGAACAAAAAGAAGATCTAAAGTAGAAGGTTGTTGAACGGATTCAACTCCAAGCCAGTGATCACTACAAATTGAATGAATATGAGTGGGATTCATTGTTATAATAATCATGCCATGACAAGAATGTTGATGTAATCCATAAGTATACTCCCATGTTTGAAGAGGGAGAAGACTCGAGAATTAGACCACTTGAATTAGAATCACATAATATTGATGGCTCGAGTGAGGATGAACAGAATCATAGTGAGATGGAACCCTTGGAAGAGAGTGACATTATGGACCTCAACTTGGCCATATTCTTGTTTGAAAAAATTTCTATGAGGACACTTATGACATCTGACCTGAACCCATTCGATGACACTCTACCATTACTACATCCTGAACTAATAGATTGAAACCAAACTGAACCTATCAATATCCCCACCTTTTTGAATGTTGAGGCCATTATAAATATCCTCTATGTTATTAATCCTAAAATAGTCTCCACCATTGAACATCATAGAAAAACTTCACAATAGGAGAGTTTCATGTTTCCCAGTTGCAAAATAAATGAAACAAAAGAAATATCTGATGGTGAAAACCGTTCCATGGTAGTATCAGATCAAGAAATAGTAAAATAAAAGAGTGCATCTGATGATGAAAACCTCCTTGAGGTGCCAAAGGATGGGAAATTTGTCACTCTCCTTGAGCACTTCTAGGAGAGATTGAAAGCTTTGATTGAACCAACACAATCCATCAATTTTGATAGTGAAAAAACAATAAGAACTCTTCATTTGGTAGAATCATTGACAAAAATAGAGAAGCCCAAATTTATCAAGTTCTTTGAAGAGGGAAAAGTGAATTTTGCTTGATCGTATGCAAACATTCAAGGGATAGATCTAGACCTCATTATGCACCATTTATCCATTCCTCCAGGAATCAAACCATTCAAACAGAAGTTGAGAAAAATGCATCTGCACATCACCTTACTGGTGAAGGATAAACTAAAGAAGTTGTTGGATGTCAGATTCATCAGGCCCATTGACTATGTAGAGTGGCTATCAAATAATGTACTTTTTTTGAAACCTAATGGTAGCATAAGGATTTGCACTGACTTTAGGGATCTCAACAAGGCTTACCCACAAGATGATTTCACCTTTCCTAACATAGGCATCATTGTGGAATTGATAGCGAGACACAACATGTTATCACTTATGGATGGCCTTTTTGAATATAATCAAATCAAGATAGCTCCTGAAGATCAAGATAAGACAACTTTCACTTTCCCATGGGGAACTTTCTATTGGAATGTCATGCCCTTTAGGTTGAAAAATTCAAGGGCCACATACCAAAGAGTTATGACAACCATCTTCCATGACATGATGCATACTTTCATGGAAGACTATGTGGATGACCTATTGGAAAAGTCATACACTAGAGAAGGACATTTGGAGATATTAGATAAGCTATTCACTCTTCTAGAGAAGTTTAATGTTTTCCTCAATCAAAAGAAATGTGTATTTGGGGTAACATTAGAAAAACTACTTGGATATATAGTGTCAAAAAAAGGTATTGAAGTGGACCCCGAAAAGGTAAAATTTATAATGGGGATTGCATCCCATGAAAAACATCATTCAACTAAGATCCCTCCAAGGTAGATTCTAATCAATCAAAATATTTATCTCACAATTTTCTGATAAGACTCACCATTTCACTCATCTCCTCCACAAGAATGTTTCTTTCCGATGGGATGAGAAGTGTGAAGAAAATTTCAACCAACTAATACAATACCTAATGATTCCACTAGTTCTAGGACCTCCAGCAGAAGGGAAGCCTCTTTTATTGTACAACACAAGTACTAACCAATCATTGGGAGCCTTGTTAGCATAGGAAGATTCAATAGGGAAGGAAAGATAATTTATTACATCAATAGAACCTTGAATGGATATGAGATCAATTACACCTCCATTGAGAAGGCTTGTCTAGTTGTAGTGTTTTATAGCCAACAATTGTGATAGTATATGGTGACTCACATAGCTAAGCTCATAGCCAAGATTGATCCACTAAAGTATCTCCTAAGCAAATCAAATCTGGTAGGAAAACTGGCTAAGTGGGTAATGGTACTTACTGAATTCAACATCCATTATGTAAAAAAAAAGCTATCAAAGGCAAGCCAATGTTGATCAACTAGCTGAAGCACCACTTCATGACAATCATCCACTCCATATTGAATTTCTAGATGCAAATGTCTTGACAGTAATAGCAAAACAATGGGTGTTATATTTTGATGGTTCCTTCACTCAACATGGATCAAGAGTAGGAATATTATTCATCACTCCTCTAGGGAATACCATTCCAAAGTCCTATTTCTTGATGTTTTCTTGCACCAACAATACAGTCAAATATGAAGCACTCATTATTGGGATCAAGATAGTTGTGAAATGGAAAATTATAGAGCTCAAATTTTATGGGGATTCACAACTAGTCATCAATCAGGTCAAAAATAAATATCAAACCAAAGACGACAAGCTAATGCCTTACAAGAGAATGATTCATGACTCCAAGAAGTATTTTGTCGACATCAAATTTGGTCAAATTGCAAGGAGTGATAATAAGGTTGCCGATGCTATGGCTACTATTGCTTCTTTGCTACAAATTCTAGAAAAATATGATTACTATGAGTTCATGGTGGAGCAACTGTTTACCCCTGCATACAATGACTATGAGTCCCAACTTATTTTCCACCTATATGATGCAAATACCTCCATCTACGGAAATATCTATGCTTACCTAAAATATGATGTTCTTCCTCCCGATCTTTCCCACAACTAGAAACAAAATTTTATCCCCCAATCTACCCATCATACCATAATAGAGGATGTAATTTACCATTGAGGTCTTCATAGAACTATTTTGCGATGTATAGAAAGTGATGATTCTAAAACAACTTTACATGATGTCCATGAGGGTATTTGTGAAACTCATTCAAGTGGTTTAACCCTTTCCAAGAAACTCCTTCGTCTAGGATATTACTGACCAACTATGGAGAGAGAAACCTTTCAATTTGTCTAGACATGTCAAAAATTCCATATCCACAGTAATCTCATTCATGCACCAACACAATAATTGCAGCCCTTTGAAGCAACATGGTCATTTTCCAATGGGGGTTAGATGTTGTGGGTAAAATTCACCAATGTTCATCCAATGGAGACAAGTTCATTATCACTACCACATAATACTTCATAAAGTGGGTTTAATTTTTGCCTCTACTCACCATCATAGGGAAGACAATCTCCTCATTCATCCCAACCTCCATCATTTGCAGATATGGTATCCCTCCATTGTCATAGACAATGGAAGACCTTTCAAGAATCAAGATGTAAAAGAACTCTTTGAAAATTTTCATATCCAACATCAGATTTCTACACCCTAGTACCCTCAAGGGAATGGCCAAGCTAAGGCCTCAAACAAAAAAATCTTGAAAATCCTAAAGAAAACCATCAACGATATTGGATGTGACTAGCATGTTCAATTAAACCCTGCTTTATGGGCCTATCGTACAAGCATCTGAACACCCATGGGAGCCACACCATATGCACTTGTCTATGGATTCAAAGCATTATTCCCAATCAAGGTTGAGATACCCTCACTTTGAGTATCCTTGAAAGGTCTCATTACATATGAAGATTACCATGTGTCTAGATTACAGGAGCTTGAGTTGTTGGATGAACATCATCAGCTAGCAGTGAATCACCTAAAATTCTATCAATAGAGAATGTCCTAAAGTGACAATCACAAAGTCAAACCTAGGACCTTCCAAGTCAGTGATCTGGTACTAAAATAAAATCCTTGTAATTAGTAGGACTAGGAAAATAAAGGAAAATTTGAACCAAATTGGTTAGGTCCTTTTTTTGTGGTTTCAGTCTTCGGATCAGGGGCATATCAGCTATCTACACTCGAGGGAGATCTGTTTGAAGAAATAATGAAAAACCTTCACCTAAAGAAGTTCTATACTTGATGCTTCTAGTGCAGGTTAAAAGTTCTAATTTTTTTTATAAAAAGCAGAAAAAAGTCCTAAAAATATCCTAAAAAGCAGAAAAAGTCCTGAAAAAATGGTCGCCCTAATGAAAACCTGGCAAACAGGCTTTTTGGTGACAGCATAAAAAGCAAAAAAATCAAAAAAATCAAAAAATTCAGAAAAGGAGAAAAATACAAAGAAAAAAAGTGAAAAATCAAAAAATGGTTGCCTTGATGAAAACTTGGCGAATAGGCATCTTGGTAACAACAAAAAAATTTGAAAAGTGCAATAAAAACAAATGGTGAAAACCTAGTAAATAAATGCTATTTGTGATAGGTCGGCTTCTCCATATTTTTGAGAATGTTTGACCATCTGCTTCTGCCATTCCTACGAATTCATGCATATCTTACAGCGAGCTTCATGACCATATTTGGCTAACACAGTCTTCCCACTCTGGCTTGGTCTTCGTTGTACATATCCATAATAAATTTGGTTTGTTCTCACTAGGGGCAAAATCTTGATCTCATTGGGGGAAAACCACCATTGAACATAACTCAACAGGCAAGCAATCGACAAACCATAACATCAAAATAACATTTGTAATATCCATCAGAGTTTGATCATCGAAAATCAATCCAATCCAATTAATCACTCAAATCAAACATCAACATCAAACTAAATCATCTTATCACTGAAGGATTATCTTCTAAATCATGGTTTGATTACCTTAACAAAAATGTTCAAATTATGTATCGTGATTGTTCTTATCATTTCTTGGGAGTACCTCAATGATGTCACAAACTAGAGGTACTGTGATCAAGAATTATATTTTTCTTTGTCTTCTATTTGTGAGTCAATTATTACTACTGTGCAAATTGTCTTGGGACATACCCTACAAAGTATCATTGATGACATTCTGAATTTGCATAGGAACATGATTAACTCTTATCTATTTACACAAGTGATACTTAGGTCATCTTGGTCTAATTATACTTAGATTCTTGTGTTATCTTGCATTATCAAATCTGAATGTAAGTTGTACTCAGGTCATCATGGTCTATTTTATTCCATCGATGTTTATACTAACTTTCAACATAATAAAATGCTCGAATGATGACAATATGCACAACGAATAAGATTAACAACATTGCATGGATAGAATTGCATTTCATTTTAGTTTGCATCTACATTATAGATTTTCTAAGCTAATCATTCTCAAGGTTTATGTTATTTCTTTCTACAAGATTGAGTATACTTGACATAACAAAAAAATCATTCATTTTCATTTTCATTTCATACATTCATTTGCATTTGAAAAATTCCAAAAAATAAAGCATAATACCATCATCATTCACAATCCATGATCATCACATCAAAGTTATAATAAATGCATTTCTTTCATTCATTCATAATTCATCCATAATCATTCATCATAATAGCATCATAAGTTCATTCAACATCATAATCCATTTCACATATTTGCATACAAAATACCAAAAAAATGGAATAGTGCATTACATTTCATTTGCATCATAACATTCACCACACATTTTCATAGCATAAATATAATACACCCATACATCTTCATGTACCACATTTGCATCCATACACCATCCATATCCATATATAAGCATCCATTTATGGTTCATAATTAAACCATTTGCATCCATACATCAATATACATATGAAAAACAATAGAAATCACATTTCATGTCATTTGCATCCATATCATCCATCTAATAAATCCATCAAAACATAATAAAAAGCCATTTGCATCCATACATGCACCCATAACATAATCATATCAAACATGGCATAATCATATAGAACATAAATTAAATGCATCCATCCATGATAAAGAATCAACACATAACATCACCAAATGTCATTGTATATCATATAACCTCATGAAAATATGTCAAGTATACAATGATATAAAACTGAGAAAGTGATACAACAAAAATGTGGCACAAGGTCGAATCTCTGAATCATAATATAAAATCAAGTATTGCCCAGGAGATCTTATGGTGTTGCCACCTGATGTGGCTGGTCTCTATCCAACTTGTGATGGCCCTATCCCTAATGGATCTCCACCTGGTGGAAGTGGCTGTGTGACCCCTCCACTGGTAGTGTGGGAGTGTGAGATTCCGGATTTGGATCTGACATAGCTGACCTACTGTGCTACTGGTACAACCTCATGATATCCTCCTTTGTAGTATTCCACCTCCTTGGAAGACTTTTTGAGCTCTCTAACTAGATAAAAAATACATGTACCCTATGCGGATTTTTGGATCATGTCTACTACAGCCACAACCTATGCCTCATGTCTCCTCACAACATCCCTCTATGCATTCAACATAGCTACCTTTTCCTGTAGTTGTACCATTTGTCCCTAGATTTGGACCTATGTCTAAGCCTGTACCTAAATCTGTGCTTGGGCCTAGGCAAGCTATCCCTGAAGTGTCTGGACCTGTACCTGCAAAGTCTGAACCTATCCCTATAACCCAACAATTTTTTCATGTTGCCTTTGTGAGGGAATCTACACTATGAATGGCTGCTACCTGCCTGGTCTTGATCTCCACCTCTTGGGGATAACCCCAAAGTATGGTGCACCACCACCTCCTCCACCATTACCACCTTTTCCTCCATCCCCTCCATCATCACCATAAATCTCACCCTCTGCCTCCTCACCTCCTCCATCTCCTCCTCTGGGCTGCATAGTCGACCTTGCTCTCCTCCCCACCTCCAAAATTGGTGTCGGCTCATCAGGACTAGAAATCCATAGAAAAATATGTGTATGGAAATACTTTGTGTAATCCACCATCATCTAAGCATCTATGACCTCAGGGTGTACTGCTAGAAACTCGATTGTAGGTCGTAATACTTTGCATAGGCTGCATCCTAGTCAATCGCTAGTCCACACTTTGGTATGTCTTGCCTCCATTGCACATAATTTGCTACCCTCTATGGCATCCCCTGGATGTGGCCATACTATCTATGCACCCTTCTAAACATGAACCTCTCAAGAATATATGGCATCTTTCCTATTAGATATCTACTACAAAAAGTGAAAGGTAACTCTGCACCATACGTTTTCCATGGCTCACAGTCTAAATAAGGTTTCCATATCATAGTATCTAGGTCATCCAAGAATCGCCTCCAATACTCTAACTTGCCCATCTTATGTTGGACAAGTGGCCTTTTGTACGCAAAAATTTATGGTCATCCTGTTGGCTATACCCTATCTCCAACTAGCCATGTGATGGCTATATGCTCCCAGGCCTAGAGCTATAAAAGTGTGCAGCTTACTGAAAAACTACCTACCCAAAGATATATCACCTAGTGCAGATCATGATACAAGTGTGCTAACATGCATGAACCCCAAGCATATATCGTGTCATGATCAATCATTCTCTCTAGCAATCACCCCTAGCTAACTGAGAGGCCCTTCGACCTATGGTCAGGGTAGATAAATCCTCCAACAAATCCTGCTAATACATAGGGTAATGGATGTTGAGTCACAATCAACTCCTTCTAGAATATCTCATAGCCTGTAAGTCCATCATCATGAAAAAATTATCGTAGGGAATCTGTCCCTCCTTGCTCCTCAACATCATACATAGCCAAGGTCCCCACAACCAGTTTCCTTAGTATCTGATACACATCCTTTGAGGTCATTGTCATATCTCTCATTGGCAAATAAAAAATGTGTTTTTTCCTATACCACCTCTCACAAGTGTTGTCAGTAGCCCCCAATTAGTTTGTTACTAGGGCATGTCAATCAGCGAACTCAAACCACACTGGTCTATAATGGCAAGATCTATTGGAGTCAATTTTGGGATCATAAGCCACTATTGGATGTTATGGTTATGTTGTTGATATGTGGTTGTCATTGATGTCAACACTACTAGCATTTAATCCGCTTAAGGCTGTATATGTCGAGGAGATTAAGTAAATTGTAAAAATATTGTATCGGCAGCCAGTGGAGTTGAGAATGTCAGAATGTTGGAAAGTTGTGTTTGTTGAAGATTTGAAGGTGCACTTTAAAGGGTTTGTTCTTGAACCTTTCTAGCATCTTGTTTGAAATTTTCAGATGTGCACATGAAGTTTTATGGAAGTAATGAAGATCTCTCTACCTAAAGTTATTCAGTTTCTATAAATGGTGTTCTTAGTTGAAGTGGATGAAATTATGGTAATTTCATATGTTGTGCATGTTCCTGTGACATTCATGGATGACTCTAGATTGTGCTATATTTTAATTGTACATATGTAGTGATTGGAGTGTTCGTGATCGAAGATTTTTTTGATATGTGCCCGAGTATTCATGTTTTTGGCCGACATTATGGTGTTGGCGCATTACAGATCCATGAGGATTAATATTTTATTGTTTTACATGTTTGGAGATGTTTTTTTGGGTCATCACTATATTGTGACACAATTGTGTTGGTACACATTGTAATTTATTCATGTATCAAGGCCGATAGTTGTAATCTATTCTTTATTTGTGGCCGATTGAATAGTGGATGTAAATTTGTGTAGCAGATATATATATGAGATTGTTTTCCTCATTTAGAGGGTGTTATCAAGTGTATAAGTGTTGTACAAGTGTAAATAAAGGTCAGATCATTCATAGTAGAGTGTGGAAGAGTTTGAAGAATTTTTTCTTTGCCTAACCAAAACTTTCATTAGGATTTTGCAAAAGCTATTTACTCAATTCAAATTCATCAGATGAATTTAATCTGCTTATTGTATGTAAGGAAATGAACCTTCCCTTTGAGAAATGTGCTCTAGGAAGTGTGTCTGAATGTAAGTGCACTCTCCTTTTATTCTTCATTATACTTCTAATAGGATATAATCTTGTGGACTAACATCCATTGTGGTTTTTCCACTAACAGGGTTTCCATGTATAAAATCATGCTGTTCATGTGTCTCTAATGTGTTGTTGATTTTATGCTTGCACTATTAATTATTAGATCTATGATCTAAGGCTGGTTAATGATTTATAAGTTTGATTTTGGTAACAACTGAATCACCCCCCTCTCAGTTGTCTATCCTTCTTTTGCCAACAATTGGTATCAAAGCTGGTTCCTCTGAAAGAAGCTTAACAACTTGAGGTGATTAGAGATGGAATCATTCAAGAAGGATAGTCCCAAATTCAATGGTACAAACTAATCTCTATGTAAAGTTAGGATGGAATGTCATTTAAGGTGCATTGGTGAGCCTTTCTGGAAGATGACACAAAGTACATATACTATTCCCAATAATGGCCTCTCCTCTACAAATGAGATCAAACAAGCATAAATTAATATTAGGGCTATAGAAACACTGGTGAGTGCTTTGATAGATTCAAAAATGAAAAATGTGATGGGATTGAAGACTGCGTAGAAGATTTGGCAAAAGCTGGAAATATTGTATGAAGGAGATGCACTAGTGAAAATTTCTAAGCTACAAAGTATAAAAGGAAAATGGGAGAGCTTGAAGATGAGTGAAGATGAGAACATTTTTTCCTTCTCACATAAGATAAATGAACTGGTGATGGAAATTATATGTGCCAGTGGAACTATGGATGATGATGAAATTATGGCTAAGATACTTAGATTTGTGCCCCCTTCCTACAAGACAAAAGCTCATGCTATTGATGAACTCGGAACAGTGATAAATATTACAAAAGAAAATTTGATTGGAAAACTTGTTGCATTTGAATTAAGTGAATTCAGTGAGTCTGCTCCAAATACGAAATGTGCTTTCAAGGCTATTGTATCCAAGAAAAAGAGATATGATTCAGGAGAGATTTCCCAGAGAACATTCAGATATGAAGATGAGATGAAGAAAAAAAATTGGACGAACTAGAAGCATTGATTGTGAAAAGAGAATCAAGAGGTCATGGTAAGTACAAAGGAAATTTACCTATTAAATATTTTTCTTATAGTAAGATGGGTCATTTTTCTTCTAGATATCCTGAAAGAGTTTCAAAGTATAAAACTGAGAACACTAGATTTCAAAGAAAGTTCTATTATGTTGAAGAAGATGTAACTGATGAAGAATTTGATAAAGAAATTGGAAATGAAGATGAATGGGTATTTATTACTATCAAAGAAAATGGTCAGGTGTCCACTCAATCCTCTAGTAATGTGAATGTTGAGAAATCTCTTGTAGCCAAAGGGTATGTGCACGATCATCATGGAAAAAATAGGCCCTTAAGTGGCAATAAAAAGACAAAAAATCAAAGTTAGACAACTTGACGTAAAAATTTGAATAAGTTATCCATATTATTTCAAAAAAATGTAAAAATAGAATCTGTAGAAAAATGAATATAGTTTCTAAACAACTAGACCTTTATTTAAAAAAATAAAATCTATTTGGTGAAAATTTGAAATTTTAGGGTAAAAATAAGAAGTAGGTGTCTGTCTGACCACCCTAACCACAATAAAATGATAATATTTTTTTATAATCTTTTAGATATAAGTAAAGGACTCATGTCCTGATGTGATGCATATTTGTTTATAATTTTTTTCCAAGTAAATAATTAATTATGAATTTTTTATTACAACTTTTTTAAAATATAAAAGCTCATCTATCTAACCACCTTAACTTGGTCAAAAATTCATGAAATTCAATTTTTTTTTTTTATCCTATAGTATACAAAGCATAGAATGTGACGCAAGTTTTAGATTCAAAAAATGTGATACTATTTGAAATTTATAAATGTTTTTCAATCAGCTTATCAATCACGACTTTATTCGTAATTCTAATAGAAAATGAATAATAATTATTTATTAAATTCAAAGTAAAACATAATTTATATTGGTGGAAGCTGAGAGTATCCTCTAAAAACCCTTTTCGTTTCATGAATTTTGGGTAAAAAAAAAGTTGTCAACCACATGGGCCATCAAATGGCTTATGTATCACCACTTTTTGGTCCATCATGATCCTGCACATACCCCAAAGTTGAAAAAAAAGTTGAATGGGTAATTGAAAACGGATTCTCACATCATATGATTGGTGATAAAAGAAAATTATTAAGCTTGGAAATCTATGATGTTGGTGTTGTGAGGTTTGGTGAAAACACTTCTGGTGTGATTCATGGTAGAGACACTATTTATTTTGGTGGTAAACACAATACTGATGATGTCATTTATGTAGAAGGCTTAAAGAATAACTTGTTGAGTTTTGGATAAATGGTAGAAAAAGGTTGTAATCTATAGTTCAAGAATACTAAGTGCAAAATAATGGGAAGTTTAGGAAATGTGGTTGCTTCAGGAACAAAGAAAAAAGGTAATATCTTTCATTTAAGTGCTACTAGTGAAATTTGTTTGATTTCTCAAATTGATGTAAGCTAGTTGTGGAATAGGAGGTTATCTCATGTGAACTTTGATAACATTGTCAAGATAAGCTCTACTCAAGTAGTTAGATATCTACCTAAATTAGTGAAGCCTACTAACACTATGTGCAAAGAATGTCATATGGGAAAGCAATCAAGAAATTCCTTCCAGAACAAATAGTACAACTCTAATGGATTACTGGATTTGATACATACTGATATTTTTAGTCCTTCTAGAATCAAAATCCTACAAAGTGAAAGGTATTTTATGTTACACATTGATGATTACTCTAGAATGATATGGGTCGCTTTCTTGAGAGAAAAACAAGAAGCATTATAAAAGTTCAAAAAATTTAAATCTATGGCAGAGAATGAGATAGGTCAAAGAATCAAATGTCTAAGGTCAGATAGAGGTGGTGAATTTACTTCATGTGAATTAAATTCTTTTTGTGAAGAGCAGGGAACCCAAAGACACTTATCTACTCCCCAGACCCCTCAATAGAATGGAGTTATTGAAAGAAAGAACAAAACTATTCTAGACACTGCTAGAACCATGATCCTAGAAGAAAATATTCCTTATTTCTATTGGAGAGAAACTGTAAGTATTGTTGTGTACACCACTAATAGGGTGAATGTTAACAATAATTATGGTAAGACACCCTGTGATATATGGTTTGGTTACAAGCCTACTATCAAATAATTCAAAAAAAATGGAAGAAAATGCTACATCAAGAGAGATGATGATAAGGTAAGTTTGATGATAGAAGTGATGAAGGAATCTTCCTAGGATATTCTACAAAAAGAAAAGCTTACTAGTACTTTAATAATATATTGAAGAAAGTGGTTGAAAGTGAAAATGTTAAGATTGATGAAGATATTGGAAAATCATCGAGATCTAGTGATTATGATTCAGATGATCAGCATGATGATGCTAACAATAATGTTCAAACACATAATCAACTTCAAATTGTTATGGTGAACCAAGGGAATCAAGAAGCAAAAGCTAGCAAAAGTGCAGAAGAAAGAACACAAGAACAAGAGGTAAGAGAAAACTTCAAAACTCCTAAATATGTAATATGAAATCATTTTTATAGTTATATCATAGGAGACAAAAGAAAAGGTGCACAAACAAGAAGAAGAATTCTAGAAGAATATTGTCTAATTTCTAAAGCCAAGCCTAGAAATATAAGTGAAGCGTGCAAGGATGAACATTGGATGGAAGCCATGAAAGAAGAATTATTGCAGATATAAAAGAATGATACATGGGATCTTGTTCCTAGACCTCAAAACAAAAATGCGATTGGAACCAAGTGGGTGTTCTGGAATAAGTTGAATGAACAAGGTGATGCGGTAAAAAACAAAGAAAGATTGGTTTGCAAAGGTTAATCATAGATGGAAGGTATTTACTTTGAAGAAACTTTTTTTCTTGTTGCTAGAATTGAAGCTATTAGATTATTTCTTGCTTATGCTAATTTCAAGAATTACAATGTTTATCCAATGGATGTGAAGTCAACATTTCTAAATGGTGAACTAGAAGAAGAAGTTTATGTTGAAAAACCAGATGGATTTCAGATGACTAATGAAAAGGACGTGGTATTTTGATTGAAGTAATATCTTTATGGACAAAAGCAAGCCCCTAGATCCTGGTATGCTAGATTGGAAAAATACTTGTTGAAACTTGGATTCAATAAAGGTACTTCTGATAGCAATTTGTATTTCAAGCTGGATCAGAGCAAAGAACTAATCATTGAAGTCTTTGTTGATAATATTATTTTTGAAGGTGATGATGAGTTGTGTATGAAGTTTGCAAATGAAATGTCAATGATAGGAGAGCTCAAATTATTTTTAGGATTTAAAATTACTCAATTTGATGATGGAATCTTTGTATCTGAGTCTAAGTATGTGAAAGAGTTACTAAATTTTTTTGGCATGGAAGATTCAAAACCAGTTAGTACACCTATGGTTACCAAATGAAAACTTGCATAGAAAGATGATTCTCCCAAAGAAAATTAGACAAGATACAGGTCAATGATCGGTGGATTACTCTACTTGACTTAGACCAAGCTAGATATAATGAATGCTATGTGCATGGTTGTTAGATTTCAAGCTGATCCTAAAGAGTCCCATGTGACTACTGTGAAAATAATATTTAGATATCTGAAAGGGATAGTTGATCTTTGTCTTTGGTATCCTAAGGATGATGATCTTACTCTAAGTGTTTTTACTGAGGTTGATTGGGAAGGATATGTAGATGACAGGAAGAGTACTAGTGATGGTGCATTCTTCATAGGTAAGAAGCTAGTATCTTGCCTAAGCAAAAAGAAAAACTCAATTTAATTATCTACTGCTAAGGCAAAGTACATTGTTTTTGCAAATAATTATACCCAAGTATTATGGATGAAGCAAATGTTGAGAGATGTCAAAATTGAGTATGAAGAACCCATTGCCATATTATGTGACAATTCAAGCACCATTAACATTTCTAAGAATCCAGTATTGCATCAGAAAAAAAGGCATATATCCATCAAGTATCACTTCTTGAGAGACAAAGTAAGTGACAAAGAAGTCAGACTAGAGTACATACCTACCAAAGAGAAAATTGTAGATATATTCACAAATTCATTTCCTAAGGATACTTTTGAGTACCTCAAAGGAAAGTTAGGGGTGATTTCCCCTCCAAATCAGAACTAAGATGTGGGTAGTTGCATCAATTCGTGAATTCATTGCCATATCATATTCTAGATTGATGTTGCGATGACTTCTACTTAGGGGGAATAGTCAAATGATTCAAAATTGAAATCAGAGCATATGTACCTTTTCCATTGATGTCAAAGGGGGAGAGAAGAAATGTGAAAAAGTGGGAAAGAAGAGGAATAAAGGAAACAAGAAAAAGTGCACAATCTTAGGGGGAGATTGTTGATAATATTATTTTTCACATCATGTGTTGCCATAAATGCCAAAGGGGGAGGATTTTTGATGTTGAGGTTATGTTTTTAATACGTGGTTGTCATTGATGTCAACACTACTAGCATTTAATCTTCTTAAGGCTGTATATGCCGAGGAGATTGAGAAAATTGTAAAAATATAGTATAGGCAACCAATGGAGCTAAGAAGGTCAAAATTTTGGAAAGCTCTATGTGTTGAAGATCTAAAGGTGTGTAATACCCCTCCGTTTTGCTTCTGGTTCAAGTTGTTTTATGCTATGTTTGGTTGCAGTTACTTTGATACTGGATACATTTTGTTATGATGTGTTGATCGCTATTATTGAGTGACAACT
Source organism: Sequoiadendron giganteum (assembly GCA_007115665.2). Classification (NCBI taxonomy): domain Eukaryota; kingdom Viridiplantae; phylum Streptophyta; class Pinopsida; order Cupressales; family Cupressaceae; genus Sequoiadendron; species Sequoiadendron giganteum. The sequence continues at coordinate 212,412,805 of CM021100.1, forward strand.
ATTATTGTGGGATGTAGTTATCTGATTATTGTTTCACATGCATTATGGATTAATGATGTTGTAGAGTTAGCATGAGATATTATTATGAGATTATTGGAATTATGATGGAAGTGTCAGTTTTGATGAGTGTATGGGTGAAGAGGACGAGTTCGCATCACTCGTTTGTGAGCGCCCTACGAATCCGTAATTCCTTCTTCACAGTGTGTATTATATGCTGGATATATTATATGATGTTGTTTACTTGGTTGTAGGATTGCAGGTACATGACATCGACTCCACCTGGTTTCACAGGTTTGAGCATGTCGATCCAACGGTTAAGTTGAACGGGAGATAGTAGCTAGGTAACATGTGTCAAGTTTACACCCTAGCCTTAGTGTGTCGTTAGTTGTGTGTGTCGAGTCATTGTCTGTCTTGCTTTGATGTTATTTAATTCTGAAGAATTCTTAATTTGGGAAATAGATATTTAGAATAATTGCATTTAAATCATGTTGATGGTTATTTAATTTAAATAATGCAATGTGGATAAAATTTTATATTTAAATTAATTAATTATATTTAATGTATTTAATTAATTAAATTTAATCTAAGGGGGTTGAATTTAGTTATTAAATAATTTAATTAATTAATTAAACGTGATGCAAGAGAATGAAAGGAAATAAAAGAATTAAAATTAAATTTGGAATTTAATTTCAACGTGTGGGAATTAAATTAGAAATTGTAATTAAATGTTTATTTGGAAATTAGTTGCAACTTTGGAAATTAATTTATTATTTGAAATTGCATTTTAAATTGAAAGTGGGTTTTCGAAAAGTGAAATTGGAATTGAAATTGAAATATCTAATTTGCATGTAATGTGAATTAGGGTTGAATTAGGTATTTTTGATTTATAAGGAGTACATGTTTTAATTTTAGGGCAGAAAAGTCTTTAGGAAAAATACATTTTTACAGCAGGGAAGAAATTTTGGAAAATTTGCACAAGGGTTTGAAGAAAATTTGATTGTAGAATTGATTGAAGGAAAGATTGTTTGCATTTGTTGAATTTTTGATTGGATTCATTGGAGGATTGAAGAAAATTCAGGAAATCTTTGGAGGAGGCTTGCATCAAAAATTCATTTCTTCCTGTAGCTTCTTGTACTAGGTTTTCCTCTTTGTGTTTTATTGTTCTTGATTGTTTTTCTTTAAAATAGTAATGATTAAAGATTTGTTTGTTAAATCTGTTTTATAAAATAGATTTGATATTAGAAGAAAAGAATTAAACAAATTTACAGCCTTTGCTTGTGAAAATTCTTGAGTGAAAATTGTGAAAGCCTTAGTTGAATTTAAATTATTTGGGGAAATCGATTTTGTTGTTATTGAAATCAAACATAGAGATTGAAAAATGCATTTAGAATATTTTTAGAAATTGAAACCTTCTGTTTATTTTTAAAAATCGGATTTTAAAATATGTAGTATAGTTATATTTTTCATGATAAAATGGTCTAGTTGCATCGCCTATAACTTCACTTTCACAAACTGGGTTGTCTGGAAATTTAAAATTTTTTTGCATTTTGAAATTTTCTTATCCTTGTCAAAAAATCGTAAATACCTAGATCGTAGTTTTTGAGTTATGCTTGAAACATGAGACTGTTGTTAAGTTATTTTCCCATGGATGTTCTGAAAATAAAATAATAATAAATTGATATTTATAAATATTAATATTTTAGGTATTGTTATTATAATATTAAAATATTATTTAATAATATTTTATATTATAATTTATAATACTAAAGTATTATATTTATTTATATTATTTTTAAATAAAATTTGTATATTAGATTAGTGGAATTACTGTTTATTTTAAAATGGCATGTTAAAGTTTAATTAAAGGAGTTAAATATTTGATTTAAAGAATGCATAATTTAAAATTTAATTGTGGAATTTAAATTCATATGTAAAAGGTACAATTATTAATTTGGTTTAATTGTAAAAATATATTTATATTTTGGAATACTGATGATAAGGGATATTTTATTTTGAATTAAACAATTTGATATTCTATAAAGAATAGAAGATATGTTAATGATTAAATATATTTAAATATATTAATTTATATTTAGTATATATATATTGAAGGTATATATCCAGTTGAGAGAATAAATAATATTTTATACTATTTTAATTTCATTGTTTGCAATTTGGGTATTATCAGTGTTCTAAAAAAAATGATTAGTGTATATGGAAAATGGATAGAGAAAACAATATGTTATTATATTAAAGTGATTGAATGTTTTAAATAGAAAATTGAATGAGATGTAAGATTTGGTTAGGAAATGGAAAGAGTTTACTTGCATGGATTTGTGTCGATTTAAAAGTAAATTAAGAAGTTGTTTTATTGATGAGACAATCAATTATGTTATTTATTAATTTCTATTTAGATTAATTGAATCATTGTGATTGGATTATGAAAGAGATATGGATTTAGTATATCCAAAAGTAGTATCTTCCTCATGATTATCTTAAAGGATTTAATTCTCTGTATTCAGTAAAGGGAAGTAAGTTGAATTGTTTTAGATTTCCAATAATGAAAAGGGAAATAGAGGTTATGATTATTTTACATGATCAAGTTATCGTGTCTTTTATTTTGTCAACACTACCTATTCAATGAGTATAGATTTAGGAAATCCAAATATTAGATTTGATTAATGACTTGAATGCTTTGGTTGCTATGTCGTCAAGTTGCATTGTTGGTTTTGGGATTTAGTGTTAGTCGTAAATTATAAGTCTTCCAGAAGAACTTAGAGGATAAGGGTTGTTGAATCTTTATGCCATCCAGTTGTTTTCCCTTGGGTAGTGCATGGCGTCTTTTCAGTTTTACCCGGTTTTCACGAACGGGGATGTTTGCACCTGCTTGGTTTAGGAGCGGATTATGGGATCCGTGTCTCCTTGTATGGAGTGACCTTGTGATGTGGTTTCATCTTCTTGCCTCCTATGAAAGGAGTGGACTATGTGTTTCTTGCCTCCAAGATGTTTGGAGTGAGTTCTATTATTTGTATCCTCCTTGTGTTGGAGTGGATTATGATGCCTAGTTGGTATGCACTTGTGGTTCCCTTAGTGGATTGTTTGGGTGTGTGTTGTCCATTAGAAGAGTGGCTTCTGTTAGGCGCCAGAGCCCAAAGAGGTAAACTGGATAACCTTCAGGAGTGATTTAAACAAGTGATAATTAAAATAATGTACTTAGAAGATTAGGACTAACTTCACATTAATCAAGATAATTTAATACTCACTCATAGACACAAGGGCTTGTTTAGACTTGGGATGAGTGAGAAGGCCTGGAATGGCAAGATCAACTATCTTGTTCTTGCGAGAGGTAGTTGATTCCACATGAGTGAGTATGAGTGCCGGGATTTGGTTGAGGCCACCAGGATTACTTGTGCCGGAGCCTATGAAGAATGTCCAGAGGAGATCTCATGACAAACCTTGCGATGACACTCTATCTAGGACAATTGTTGTTAATTGTTTTATATGTATGGTTTTGTGAACATACTGGATCTACTTTATGTCTGGAAGCAATGTGACCTATGTCAGTGATGGTTGATTTGTAATTGTGTTGTACTTGAGTTGAACTGGAATTGTACTTATTGTTGGCATTTATTTGGTTATGTCAGTTTGAGTCAGTATGAGTCTGCCTTTGGTTAGTGGATTGTAGATCTTTGTCCACGTTACTTTGTTACTATCTCCTAGCATGGGGGGTGGGCCTTCGGGTACCACATTGGTAGGGTGGAACATGCACCAAAATCGTTGGGTCCCCATCGATCTTCAGTACTTGGTGGCGAGACATTCAGATGGACAGCTCGCGGTTCTTGTTGTATTATCTTGCATTGTAATATTTTAACTTGTATAAGTTATTTTATCCCTCTTATGTTTATGAGGTGGAGTTATATAATTGTGATATATTTGTACTATTGCCTCATTCTGGGAATGAGTGATGTAACTATTGGATTAAGATAATGTTTATGAGATTGTATCTTGGTTGATTATTTTACTATGTTATGTGGTATTCTTATGATGTATGATGTTTATTTCATAAAGTTCATAAGGCTATGGTTATATGTAATATGTATGTGTGGGTTTAAGTAATCCTAACCTTGTAGCCTTAGAGGTTGTTGTTAATTAGTAAGTGAATGTGTATGTTAAATGCATTTTATAAAAAAAAAATAGTTCGCTTAAGATGTTAATTGCAACTTCCTTTAAGGTTACTTGGCGAGGCATTACAAGGTGCGCTTCAAAGGGTTTTTGTTTTAACCTTTCTAGTATGTTTTCTGAAATTTTCAGAGGTTCACATGAAGTTTTGTGGAAGTTATGAAGATTTGTGTGCCTACAGTTATTCAGTTTTGGTAGATGGTGTTCTTAGTTGAAGTTGATGAAATTATGGTAATTTCATATATTTCACATGTACCTCTAGTGTTCATGTATGATTCTAGATTGTGATCTATCCTTTTTGTACATCCATAGTGATTGGAGTGTTCATGATCAAAGATTATTCTGATATGTGTCTGAGTGTTCATGTTCTTAGCTGACATTATGGTGTTAGCACACTACGGATCCATGAGGATTAATATTTAATTTTTTGACATATTTGGAGATTTTTTTTTGGGTCCTCAATATCTTGTGACCGAATTTTGTGTTGGTAGGCATTGTAATTTATTCATGTATCAAGGCCGACAGTTGTAATCTATTCTTTATTTTTGGTTGCCTAAATAGTAGATGTAAATCTGTGTAGTGGATATATATATGAGATTGTTTTCCTACTTTAGAGGGTGTGCTCAAGTGTATAAGTGTATTACAAGTGTGAATAAAGGTCATATCATTCATAGTAGAGTGTGGAAGAGTTTGAGAAGAGTGTGGAAGAGTTTGAAGAAGTTTTTATGTGCCTAACTAGAACTGTCATTAGGCTTTTGCAGAAGCTATTTACTCAGTTCAAATTCATCAAATGGATTTAGTCTGATTGTTGTATGTAAGGTAGTGAGCCTTCCCTTTGAGAAGTGTGATGTAGGAAGTGCACTTGAATGCAAGTGAATTCTCTTTTTATTCTTCATTATAATTCTAACAAGGTATAATCTTGTGGACTAAAATCCACCATGGTTTTTCCCCTAACAGGGTTTCCACATATAAAATCTTGGTGTTCATGTGTGTTTGATGTGTTGTTGATTCTATGCTTGCACTATTAATTATCAAATCTATGATATAAGGTTGGTTAATGTTATATAAGTTTGATTTTGGTAACCATTGATTCACCCCCCCCTCTTAGTTGTCTATCCTTGTTTTTCCAACACCCACATCCCTGGAAAGTGCTCATGAACCTAAAGGTTCCCTAAGTGACCCTCCTAGAATAAAATTAAAACATCAAGTTAGAAAATCATCCAATCAACCTATCAATCAAGCACATCATCTAATCAAATCAGATTGTGTGAGATTCAAATCAAATCTCGAAGAGAACGTAACCTATCATTTCATTCTCATTTGTCATGAGATAAATCAATAAACCTATCCTATTCATCATTCCTCGCCTATCATGAGGATGATTATCAATCAATCAATCAATCAACATCAACCTATCCTATTCATCATTCCTCACCTATCATGAGGACGATTATCAATCAATCAATCAACATCAACCTATCTTTTCATCATTCCTCACCTATCATGAGGATGATTATCAATCAATCGATCAATCAACCTATCCTATTCATCATTCCTTGCCTATCCTGAGGACAATCATCAACCTATCAATCAAAATAATCTTATCATCAAATGATGTGATCATAAATCATCAAAATCTAGGAGGAATTCATCAAAAGTTAAATTTTTTGTTGGATGTGCTAAAACAGGGTTTCTATGAGTTGATTTACCAGATGCATTGAAAAAAAAGTTGGATGTGCCAAAACAAAGTCCTGATGCGCTATTTCATCGATGTGCTAGAAAATGGCTTCTATATGTTGGAACAGAGTCCCGATGTGTCATTTTCCAGATGCACTACTTTATCAACCCTATGTGCGACTCTATCCTATGGATGCGTCGTTTGCCGGATGTGCTAATCTATTGACCTAATACGTTGCATTGGGTTCTGCATGCGCTAATCTAACTATGGGGTCCTAATATAATGGGATGCACTAGTATAGGCTTCTTGTGCACTAAAGCAGGTGCCCTAAGTGCTATTTTTCCTACCCTATGTGCTAAAACATGTAAAAATTCAAAGTTCTAAAAGGATTTTAAACCGAGAAAAATCAAATTTTCAAAATTCAAAAAGCAGTTTTCGGGGTTTGTACCGGAGGTCCATACATGGTCAGACATTGGTGGTTGCGCATTTGCTCGAATTGATGTGTCTGGCATGGAATTATCTCCATCCTTGCTTTGTAGGATCTTAGTTTTCAAAATGCTAAGCTTACAAATGAACTTATATTTTACCCTTCTAAAGGTTAATTAAGGGGTAATTATGGTAGCATTTTATTTAATTTTTCAAAGGGGTCTTTTTATCAACTAATCAATAGTGTGACGAATCTCTTCTAATTTTCAAGAGATAAATCAGGTCATCTTTATCAAATCTATCGATCATCAACACATCATCAAAAAATCATTTAAATAATTAAAAAAATTCAAAAATCATCAAAAATTAAAAAATCCCTAATTTACCTCCTGAGGGAGAATCCTTTCATCATCGTTCTAAAACCAAAGTACGTGGCATGTCAAAAAAAATTATCATCATGGTCAAAAATTTATTCTTTGAAGCAATGCAGCTATGCAGATCATTTCAAAGAGGGGAAAAATGTATGCACACAAAAATGGTTTGGAGCATTAGATTAATTAAATACTTGTTATTTGTTTAATGTTCTTAATTCCTCTACTATTATAAATAAATTGTAAAATTTATTTATATATTTCATATTCTATTTCTTCCCTTCCAAAATTCACCTTCTTTTGAAAATTAATTAAATGGACAAAGTAATCAATTTGTAATTTAATTGGTTTCCCCTTTCCCTCTTAAATTTGAATTTTTAAATTCAAATTGGCATATTCTTCTAAAATTGGTTAAAATGCACAAATGAATTAATTTGGATTCTTACTAATTTACCATCTCCATTTAAACTAAATTTTTAATTCAATTTAAGCACATTTCGACATTTTTCCTCTAACCACCTCCAACTCACTTGCCACCTCATCATGTGTCTCACAAAAATGAATTTTATAAATTGGAAAATATGAAATATAACTAACAAAGACACGTGGCTCCTCCTTCTTTGTGATTCCTTTTAACACTTGGAAATTTGTCTTGTTGAAGGGAACCATCTCCATGATTCCCTCTAACCTCCTGATGCTCTGTTGTTGATGTTGTAGGATCGCAATCCCAACCATCTATTGTTGCCACATCACCTTGAGGATTAGAAAATATATAAATAAGATCCTTTGCTACAGATTTTCAACATGAAGATGTGGACAAGCTTATGCTGCTGAATTTTAATGCATTTGTGAGATAATTTGGAGAGCATTTTAGCTCATTTTAGTGTTATAATGGCAATTTTATTTTGGATATTTTAGTTCATTCCATCTTTCATTTAGCATTTAGATTTGATCATCATCATCATTCTTAGAATTTATATTTTAGTTTTTATTCATCATATGATCATTTAGTTTTTTTGCATCAAATATTGAAAATCCAAAAACATAGGCATGTAGACTTCATTGTAGCATCTCGTATCTTGAGTTTTCAATATTTGTAGGTTAATGTGCAACAATAATAATATTTGAGAGCATAATTTCAGGATTCCTTGGGATTAGAGAACCATGGAATGAATTAGAAGGATAGTTGTAGCCTTATTTTTCCTATTTAGATTTCATTTTAAGTAATACATTGTATGAAGGTGTGTTATACTGACATTGCAGAACATATTTTTATACCACACATTTATTATTTACTCAATGCATCATTATGTAACAACAAATTCACTTATGAGATATACAGTAAAAATAAATGAAAGCACATTTTTTCTTTATCAAGGGAAATGTATGGTGAATACCCCATTGTCTTTCAAATAAGTTTGCAAGCGAAATAAGACATAACTGATTGAATCTTATTGTCTACTATAAAATTGTTTTCTTATGTGCTTTTTACAATTTTCATGTGGATTACCCTTAGAAAGAGACTACTTATCTTTTCTTAAATGAATCCTTTACATTTCCTATCTATGAAAGCAATTTACTACTTGAGAATAGGTTCATGAACTTCATACAAATTAATATTGGTGTAAAAGGCCATCCTTGCAATTTTTGTTTGGTCTAGAATCATAATGGAAAATAAAAAATATTGATAGGAGATTAACTTTTCAATTGTCCAAGTATAACATAATATTACCGAAGAATTTCAAATTTTAGGCCATAAGAATCATCCTTTTTTAAACATGGATTCCAAATAATTCTAAAAATTTAGAATTCTTGGTCATTAACATTATTGTCTGCTATAATGCCATCTAGTGTATCATTGTCAATGTTTATATATTCTTTCAATTATTTAATATTATCATCATCCTCACCTTGACCTACATCATCTTCATCATCATTGAAATTTGACTGTAGACCATCTATATTATTACCAAATGTATCTGGATCATCATTTTCTATACCATAGATATTGTTGTCTTCCATAACATTATCTAACTCTGGATTGTTGTCTTCCTATGCCTAAACATAACCATCTTCAACATCATCATGCATGTCAATTTCTTCTATGTTCTCTAATCTCTCTCTCATTTTGTTGGCCAACATTTTTTTTCTCAGTATCCACTAATGCATTGTCAAATACATGCCTTAATCTTGCATCATAATGTATGAAAAATATCCATTTTGGGTCCAGAATATCTTCCTATAAAAATACCCGCACATGAATGACATACATATATTAGATGTATGTTATAACAATTTTAATGATTAATAAACACTTGCATATATTTGCAATAAGCTATGAATTAATAGATTAATGATCACTACCACTTCTTGTATGAGTTAAAGAAATACATGCTCACAATGAATTGGTAGAACATAAGGCTCCTTATCCTTTGCTAGGAATGATGAGGAATCTATAGAAAACAATCCACTATGGGTATCATGTCTTCATGTCCTTTCAAATGCTTCATACCATCTACACATAAAAATACAACATTTAAAAGAGCGGTAATCCAACTCAATAATTTCTTGTATTTTTCGAGCATATTTTAGATTCCCTTCAATTATATTCTTATCTTCTGAGTTTGATTGATTCGATTGCTCGAAGTCAAATATGATGCCACAATCAAAGGATCATCTCTTTATGTCTACACTTTCTACACAATAATGCTGACCATATGCCCACATTGCTAGATATTTCCTTGCCTATTGAAAAACATTTATTCAGTGAAAACAAATATAATGACAAATATTAAAATAGTTAATATTGTCAAAACAGTAAGGAAACAACAGTTTGTAAAATTCCAACTATACCTTTCTTTCACATCCTCTAGACATATTGATTACATCTTCTATTATGTTTGAATTTGTACTTGCATCTTCTATTTGATTTTTGAATTTTTTCAGTAACCTATTCTAGAGTGACATATTTGCCCCATTACTCAATTAAATGGGTGGGCAGTGGAATACTCCTTGGGTTCGATCTCTTAAACTATCTCATTGCTTCTAACACTTCTCTCTTTTTATCATACAGATCAATCCATTCGTTCATAAAGACCATGTGGTACATAGCGACCTTGTCGAGTATATAACTTTCATCTACACCTATTACATGTCAACATGTTTATTTCAAATTCCAGATTTCATGTTGTTAATTTGACAAATAAATTACAGAGTAAATTAATGATTGCAATAATAACAACGACATTGATAATCAATTTACTTACTAATTCCTATTTCAACACCATTAGATTGTGGTTTTTCTCCATCAATATACATGATTCTCGTTCTTCATCCCAGACACGTGGGCCATCTTCAAAATCCTTACCAAGGAATTCACATAGGAAGTAAATGGACTTGTAGTTCCATGAAACTTGTAGGGAGCTCCTTCTCAAATACTCCATACAATTTCTACAATTTCCTTCTTCCACTTTGGCACTTCAAATTCATGGATCTCCTTGGAATTCACCCACCTATTATAAGAATAGTAAATTAGTATGAAAATTTAGTCATAAATTAAAATGCAATATAATATCTCTATGTCTCGCACACATGAACATTTCATATAACCACATACTTTGTAAATGCTAACAATCGACTTATGGCATTCCTTAAGTCAAATGTAAGACAAGAATCCCCCCTAATTTCCAATGGCATGATATGCTATCAAACACAATTATGAAAAGGTCATTAGTAATTTTTTCTCACACCATAAAATATCAAATAAATTTAGTGCTTAATTAATGTAACCAGTAAATGTTAAATGTTGATATATAATACCTTCATTAAATTATGAAAATCATGTGTTTTAAATCCTGTGATATTTCCATCAATTGTAAAACCTTTAGCCAATGATGACCCATAGCCAACAGGTGTCCTTATTGAACGGATGACATTTTTTAGTTGGTCTAGCTCTTTTTTTTTTCAAAATCCATGGAGCTTCTACATATGTTTCATTTTCCTTGTTTGGCCACAAATTTTTACTATCAAATTTGGTATGTGAAAGAGCAATATCTCTCCTCGAATACAAGGTGTCCTTCTCTTTGCCTGATATATGTCGAAGTATAGAATCTGGGACATTTTTGAAGATGTGCATAGGATCTAATAGGTGAGATATTAATAGATCCTTCCAGTAAGGGAGCTCATAAAATATGGATTTCATTTTCATTCCTTTTGGCATATTAACTACAACGTGTTTTGGTTCTTCAATTGAATCACCTCGATCAAAAAAATCCTCCCAAGATTTCAATTCAACATATTCATACTTCTTAAGCCAACCACCTGGACCCATAATCATGGTAGTGCCTCTATTTTCAAATTTTCCATCAAATTTATTCTTCAAGCGATTTCTAAACCTATGATCTAGTGGTAGAAAAAACTTGTTGTTTGCATAAATAAATTTATTTAGATCTTTAGAATACCGCCCTTGAAATTGTTTTGCACATCTTGGACATGCAAATATCCTCTTTGTTTGAAGCCTTGAAATTCAATAAGTAATGTTAATAAAAAAAAAAAAAAAAGTATAAAACTAAGTATGAAAGTTGGAATGAAAATAAATTATGAGTACAAATACGTAAATATTTTATCTTACCAGAACAAACAACACATATTGGTAAATCATGAATATTCCAACATAGCACACCATAAAACATGAAGGACCTATTTTATGGAGGACTTGATATGTCATACATTATTATGCCTTTCCATAGTAGTTTCATCTCATTAATAAAATGTGCAAGATAAATATCCATGTTTTTAACTTGATGTTTTCTTGGAACAATGAGAATCATCATAAGGTGCTCCTTTCTAACACTCATCCATGGGGGACTGTTCTATACTATCAATATGACTAGCCAAACACTATAATTTGAGCTTAGAAAAGAGAATGGGAACACTCCATCAATTGCAAGACCAAACTTGATACTACGAGGTTCATCTTTGAATTTTCTTGGCCATTTTTCCTCTGTGTTTCATTGCTTTGGAATCAGTCAGAATTCGCATGAATCCATCTTTACTCTTGTTCTTTGCATGTCAGCCCATCAATTGTGCTAGTGAATTGCAACAAAACATTCATTGAAGTCTAGGTATAATTGGCATGTGACGTAAAACCTTCTTTGGAATTGTAGGATCTTGTACATCTGTACGATATCTCTTCTCTTTGCATACAAGGCATTCTACCTTGTTTTCATATTCATCTTTGTATAAAATGCAATCATTTTTACATGAATGAATTTTCTTATATTCAATATCCAACTCAACAAACAACAGAAACAAATCTCTACAAGTTGGTGTAAACACATTCTCTTCAGGGAATATTTTAGTTTTTAGTGCCCTATAAGATTGCCAGAGATTAAATCAATTGAATTTTTAACTTATGATGAACATGTTTGATATGTCAATCTATACTAGGATTTCTATATACAATATATGGTTTTAAAATCCCCTTAAAGAAATATAAACGAAGTTGATGAATTTTTACAAATTATGTACATCAATTAACAATGCAAAGTAAGAAATAGATTTCAACTCACTTCAATAGGGTAGTGAATCCTTTTTCTGACCAACCAAATAGTGACTTGATTTCTAATAATATTAATGTGCATGCCGATTTTGAGGTTCTACTTGAACCCAATTTGAACATGGGTGTCTGTGTTGCTTGCTTGATGGAGTCTTTGATGTTGTTATCATCAACATTATGTTGATGGTAACTACCCCTACTATCATTGTTACTGTCAACCATATCATCATTATTGTCATCATTTTTTCCGTCTCCAAATAAACTTGTAATAATTTCATTCAATCCTTCTTCATGCACTGCATTTTCACTATCATGATCATCATCATTAAGGCTAGGTGGCATGTCATTAATGTATGTGACTCTTGTCAGCTCTTCAAATTTCTCAGGTGGTAGTTTTCTCTTCAATCTTTCTATTTTTTCCCTAGTGTGGTTTAAAGATGGTTTGGATCATCTCATCCAAATCTTAGTAACCCAGTTGGATCTTGGGTATTAGTATGTGTTTCATCAAAATCTTCTACCTATCAACAAACACAAGAATTATTTAATCTTTGGAAACAATTGGATAGATCATAAACATATCAATTTCTAATAAATATAATTAAATATGGCTTAATACATATAAATATAAATTGTATGAACATATATACATCAACTGAATAATGGAACATTATTTTATAGACTACCATTTTTATACAATAATTTAAATAAAACACAATTTTGACAACATAGTTTATAAAACATTAGTCCACACTCATTTATTATTCTTCGGTTTTAATCGATTGTATGAGGCATACTACCGATTGGAAGCCCATCATATATGTAATATATTTGTAAAATCGCTCATTTGAATTGTTTCTTTCCACGACATACAAAACATCCACAAACAACAATTTTCTCAAAGTATTCATCCCATGTACTATAGTCCTAGCCTACCTCTTCTTCATTGCAATCATTTTTAGTGTTTGCAATATCTATTGTCATATCCTCTTCCACCCACTATCGTCTATGTGATTTAACATTTTTAGGTCCATGTCCATGTACATACATTCTTCTTTTGCTATTTGAACGATCAAGCTCTATATTTGCTCCAATATCTATCTAAAATAATCAACAACATGCATTAATTTATGTCAAGATTGGATAATACATTATAAATTTTAATAATACTGTGAAAAATGATGGGCGTAACTCAAAATGCCATCATATCATTTTTTCCTAAGTTAAGTCAAAATTTGACTACTTGATGTCCTGGTTCATCTATTGTGTCCTCATTTGATATGACATGATTTGTTGTCATGGCCTCATCTTGCCCGTATACTACACAACATAGTAAATAATGTTTAGTACACCAATTATATCATTTCAACAAGTATTCTATCCAACACAAAACCTCACTTTAGTCATATATTTGACATATTGATGTTGTAGCATTTGTGAATTCATAAAAACCTCCCTCCTTTGGTTGAGGTTGCTTTCTCTTCTTACCTCTATTGTATCTGCATATTTTGTTGTCTCAACTAATTCCACCCACTTTCCTCTCAATGATTTAGTATTTCTATGCCATCCACATCCTCTCTCCATGGCCTCCTCTGTGAATAAAAATGCTACCATAGAATATTTCACCACACTACCACCGAGAAGGAAGAATAAACTTGTGGGACCACAATAAAAATCACTCTACCACACCAAGCTAATGAAGGATTTGTGGGACAATGATGGTCATCGCACTACAACACGCCTTTGGTAGAAGACTTATGGGATTCACCGCTAGGAACAGAAGGAAGAATCATGTGATTCCATAAAAGCTTTCACCGCACTACCACCGAGAAGGATGAAGCACCTTGTGGGACAATGATAAAAACCACTCTATCGTACCAAGATGAAAAAGGAGCCATGGGATAACGGTGGTCACAAAAACAAGGCAGGAGTTGGAATTATTTCCAACACTCTAGATCATGTGATACACAACAATGAAAATAGTTACTATACAACAATGATAGGCACTCAATTAGGTGCACTTGGTGCCACGTTAGGTGCCCAAAATAGATTACATTAACAAGGAAAATTTGGTGCTAAAGTTGGCGTTAACTAACATTGACTAAAGCGCCAATGACTGAATCAAAGTTGAAAATTGAAAAATTCCAATGTGAAGGAAGAAATCAGATGAGAAAAAAGGGAAAAACACTATGTGAAAGAAGAGAGAAAGGCGCTACTAGCAACTGATGAGAAAATAGATTTATTTTGCGACACTATAGGTAAGGTTACAATTTTCTTTTCTTGGTTGAATTCTTGATTGTTTACTGGTTCGTGGCCTAACCAGACCAGACAACCTCTAAATTGGTCCATCATTATAAGTTGTAAAACCTTTGAGAAACCAAAAAAAAAATTTACCCTACCCATTTGAGATTTGGCTCAAAATATTATATCACAAAGCCAAGATTCCTTTGTATTCTTTCTCTAACCTAGGTATCAAGGAAATAGTGAGCTTCTTGCAAAATCTAGGAATTGGATCAGTCACTGCTGAAAATAAATGCAGAAACCGCTTGGTTTTTCCTAGTTGCACCATAGTAACTAATGTCATGAAAAATTTGTGCAAGATTGCATTATGAAAGATTTTTAATGATAAGGCTATCAATACTAAGAAAACACAACAAACATATTTTCCCTAGGTTATCAATACTAAGAAAACCTAGCGAATATATTTTCCCACAAAACAAAACTTTCATACCATAAATTGGATGAAAAATTGCATACTGATAGTGTGTACTTCATTTGCCTCCACAGACTAGATGAAAATAATTTTCCCTAGGCCACCTCAAAATTTCAAGCAATAGAAGGAAGTGATCATTGTCAGCAGACTCTAGCCACAATGAGGTAATTCATTGTCAATTTATAGATTTGTAAATGTTTCCATTGTTTCTTTGAATTTGAAGTTTTAGTTTTTTATTTCTAAATCTAAAAGAAGTATAATTTTAAAATATATATATATATATATATAAGAACATGAGACTAACAAAGATAAAGAGGAATTAAAGTTTTTAGTTTTTTAATATCTAAATTTAAAAGAAGAAAGATAATTTAAATATATATATATAGGGACATGAGACTGACAAAGAGAAAGAGGAATTGGCTTCCATATTGGGGGTAGAGGAAATGAACAAATTGGTTAATGTGGAATGGAAAAAACTTGCCAGATACATAGGAAAAAAATTTGGTAATGCCCCTCAAATATTGCAAACAAATCAATTGTGTGAAAGGGAATCAATTGATTCCCCAACCAGTCTTGGCTCAAGAAAAAGATCCAGGAGGAAATCAGTGACAATAAACTCTAAGAATGTGGAACATGGAAGAGATTTTTCCAATGTCCTAGCCACTCCTGGGACACAAAATTCTTCCACCACACCATGTTATCAATCTTGCATTGGTAGCTACAATACGAAGATAGAATATGAGGTGCTTTCAGGCAAAGTGTGAATGATAGATGCTGGGAAAACATTTGTGAATAGGTTGAAGGAATTATGCCTTCAACGGTTTAAAGACCATATACACTTTCCATTCTCACGGATAACCATGCAACTAAAAAATAATTTATCCATGACATGGAGAATGAATTTGGCATAGGTTGGTCTATAAAGAAGATAAAGCTACAAATGTCTCAAAATTGCAAGAATTTTTGGTGCAACCAAACAAAGAAAAAAAAATCCCTCTTGAGCTAAGGCAAAAAAGAAGGCTAATTGATGTAAGCATTAAAGTACAAAAAGAGCTTGTAAAATCATATGAGAATTTTGATACATGGAGGAAGTTCGATGAGGAGAGTACATAGTTATTTTAATTTTCTCATAAGATTATATCAAATTTATTAAATGATATTTAAATTTTATTTGTGCATAGTTAAATTGAATTAGTATATGTTTCAAGACAAGGCCTCAAGGCTAGGCTTGAGAAACTTCATGCCATGCATCGTAGTGGCCAGAAAGGTTTACAGGCCTTGATCTGTACATTTGTAAGTATATTTAATATGTTAACTGATATTGTTTTATTTCCTTGGAAAAAGTAAATGATTGCATATTAATTAGTTTTTATTAGTCCATGTGTCATGTTTTGACAGGAGGAGAAATATGGTTGCCATCCAAATAAATTTGAAAATAATATGTTACAAAATAAAAAGTGGAATGATTTGTAATCTGGATGGAGGATGGGGTATCAATAGTTGATTTTCAATAGCTTAGTTGGATATTTTTGTGTTAATATGTAAATTCCATTTCTTGTGTTGAGTTGTTTATTGATGTGTAGGATGAGTAAATAGAGCTAAAATCTTATGATTACAAGATGACAATTTATGTGCATGAATAAATAGTAGAAGGATGTAGATGAACTCAATTCATCTAACTTTATGCCTCTTGGTAGGAATTACTCTTGAATCTCTAATATCAGGTGCCTAAGACTTCCCTGTAGCATTTACCTTTCGTTGCCGCCTTTTCTGATCTTCACTGTCAGAATCATCTCATTTTTCCTTATCTAGATTTTTGTCTTCAACTTCTAATTCATCCCATGTTTTACCTTCCTTCTCTTCAAAATATTCTTCTTCTTCTTTGTCCTCCTCTGACTCCACAAGAGATTCATCTTTCAAACCTTCCTCATGTGATTAGGATTCCTCTTCTACATCAGAGGGTTTGTATCCTTGATCTGACTCCTCTAAATTATCAGAATCAAAATCACTAGCTTCCATATTCAAAAATTCCCAGCCACCATCTTCAATAAATATATCTGGATCATCATTAATAGTCTTTAAAATTGGCTAGCAGTTCAACTTCATTCTACTTTCATAATACTTCATATCCATGGAGTTCAACCATTCCTTGATGCCATCAAGTGAAGATTGAGGAATGACGTACATGCGGAGTAAATCCGGCTTGAAGTCTTTGAAAAAAATAGCCATATCAAATGCCTTTTGCCCAAGTCCTACTCTCTCAAGGTTAAAAATTCTCAATCTCACTAATAGCGATTACTAAGAGAGGTAATTCCACCAAATCCACCAAATATTTTAATGTAAGAACAATAAAAGTAGATGCTTTGAAAGGAACTCCATGAAAACCAAGATCTCTAAATGGTTTATCAAACTCCTGTTCAAAATCTTGTAGATGAGATTGCTCCCATAGCTCTCTTACTCACTTGAAAAATCCTTGAAACTCTGACTTCTTAACATTCAAAGGATAAATGGAATGTCCTCAAAACCCAATATAGCTATCCAGAAAAGCTAACTAAAAACAAAAATGTGCTCCTACACACAATGGCCAAATGGTTGGTTGTCACAAAAGTCAAACTACTGAAGTAACAACACTAATAGAGTTAACATATATGCATCATTTGCATAAATAACTGAAATACATAACAAATGTTAATCAATACATTGAATTTTGAGATGAGTTGAAATAATAAAAAAAGACATGTTTTGGGGAAAATATCAGCAATGTGGGGGGAGAAAGCATTAAGCCTAATAAAAGAATTTTCTATTGTTCTTGATACACCATCTATAAGTTTTCTTTGGATGACAGTACTGAATTTCTATATGTTGTACCCCTTAAATGTCCTACATGTTACAAATATGGAATAACAATGCAAGACTTTGTATTGAGTCCAAAGACCAAGGAATTCTAAATAAGGGTAGCCAAACTTGATAAGGATGTAGTCACTATTACATGTATTGACAATCTAGAATAGTCATGTAAAGACAACTACTTATGAAAACCATAATCAATAAAATTATGCACATTCAAATATAATTTTGAAAGCTTCCATTTCATTCCATGCATCTAATTCCTTGTTGAAGATTAAGGGTGTCAAAAACAAAGCTAGAATAGCTCTCCTTAAACCATAGCTTGTTTTAAATTGTAGTATTTCCAAATTCAAATCCAGATCTCAGCTAAGGAAAGGGGGTAGGATTGTCAGGTGCTACCTCAAATAGAGAATAACATAGAAAAAATTGAAATAAAAGATCCAATAAGTGAGATGACATAGTTGTACACCATAGATAATCAGAATTATTGCAATGCACATATGCTTATGATACAGACAAAATGTGCTTACATATTGGCTGAATATATCCTCATCAAAATAACTAGAATTTTTTTTCAAATTTGTAAGTAAACTTTGACATTCAAGAAAAATAGTCATAAAATTTGGAAGTAAACATTGGAAAACATGTAGGTGAACTTAATTCATCTGAATTTATGCCTCTTGGCAGACATTAGGATCTCCCCTCCTAAATTTTGGACCACATCTATTACCTCCACATAAAACTGGACATCCTTGGTCTTCTTGGTTCCCACACCATGATATGGTTATGAAAATGAAACTAAAGCAAAGTAATCATCTCCTTCTCTACTGGATAGAAGAATGCATGCTTAATGTTTTGATACATGATATCAACTCTCTCTTCTTATCCCATGGTTGAATATCGAAATACATTATGGTGGGCCTCCAGAGTTCCAGTCATCTTTCATCCTCTTCCACAAAATGTTGGCCCGATCCACATGTCTACTAGTTTAATTGGCTTTGCATTTGAAAGCTGACGTTTCTCCTGAGTCACCAGTGTAGCTCTCTCTGCATTTTTAGACTCCTTTATTGCTACATCTCTAGGATTTAATCATTTGTACCACATGGCTTATGTGCTTTGAATCCTTGCATCTAAAGTAAATTTCCTTAACATAAATACTGCTAGGGAATTTCAATGTTTCCATTATGGTTGGAATTAAAGTTGATACCTGCAACATTGAAAATTATCCTTATATAAGAATTCCCTCCATCTTGTTGGCTTGAAACACTCTTGATGGTGGATACATGAAATTTGATTCTGACTCCTCTTCTACATTAGAGGGTTCATATCCTTGATCTAACTCTTTTGAATTATTAGAATCAGAATCACAAGCTTTCATATTCAAAAATTCCCAACTACCATCTTCAATAAATTTATCTAGATCATCAGTAATACTCTTCAAAATTGGTCACTAGTTCAAGTTCATTCTGCTTTCATAATACTTTATATCCATGGAGTTCAACCATTCCTTGATGCCATCAAGTGAAGATTGAGGAATGACATCAATATGGAGTACATACGACATGAAGTCTTTGAAAACAATCACCATTATATCAAATGCCTTTCCCAAGTTCTACTCTCTCAACATTAACAATCTCAATCTCACTAATAGTGATTACTAAGAAAGGTAATTCCACCAACTCTACAAAATATTTTACCACAAGAACAATAAAAAAAGAGGCTTTGAAAGGAACTCCATGAAAACCAAGCTCTCCAAATGGTATATCAAACTCTAGTTCAAAATATTTTAGATGAGGTTGCTCCCATAGCTCTCTTACTCGCTTGACAAATCCTTGAAACTCTGTATTGATTTTATTTTTCTTGTCCCTCTCTTGTTGTTCTTCCTCAATTTCATTAGGACCATACATTGACCTTCTTGCCCCTCCTAAAGTGTGGACCACATCCATTACCTCCAAATAAAACTAGGCATCTTTGGTCTTCTTAGTTCCCACGTCGTGATATGGTTATGAAAATGAAAATGAAGCAAAGTAATCATCTCCTTCTATGTTGGCTAGAAGAATGCATGCTTAATGTTTTGATACATGATATCAGCTCTCTCTTTTTCTCTCATGGTTGAATACTAGAATCCATTATGGTGGGCCTCTCAAGTTCCAGTCATCTTTCTTCCTCTTCCACCAAATGCTGACCTGATCTACAAGTCTACTAGCCTAATTGGCTTTGTTTTTCAAAGTCAAAGTTTCTCCTAACTCACCAATATTAGCTATAACTTTTTTGAAATTTTACTATGGTATGTGCACTTTGATATGATGCAATATGATTATGGTTTCATCTCATATGTTGTAATATTAGATATATAACATAAAAATAAATTATTGCATGAAATAAATAATAAATTCTCATTTTAATTTTTTGTTTTACAGAACACGGGTCTTCCAGAAGATCAAGATGATCCTCAACATGATATGGATCCACAAAATATTGGTTCTTCTAGTATAGATCACATGGTAGAGGATGATGATGATATAGATATGGAAGATGTTGAGGCCAATGATAATGATTATGACAACAACGATGACGATGAAGAGGACGATGATGATGATGACGACGATGACGACGACGACGACGACAATGACGACGATGATGACGACGACGACGATGATGATGATGATTGTGGTGATGATGATGATGATGATGATGATGATGATGATGATGATGATGATGATGATGATGATGATGATGATGATGATGATGCTGATGATGATCACGATGGTGATGATGATGTTGAGATAGTTGGTGATAGTAACTAGTGACATTCATGATCATACAAACTACATCATGGATCATTGACGATATATCATTATGATTACTCTTTTCACGATTACTATCATATGTATCATTTTCACGTCCTACAGTACTATATTGTTGATTTGTATGATATTGACATATATAATTTTCACTATATCATTTGGAAATGTATCATCTTAACTTGTATCAATTTAAGTTACATAATTTATGAATTTTATTTATATCATTTGTACATGTATGATTTTCACTTATGTCAATTGTTGGACAAGTATCATTTTGAATTTTTTTTGATGTACTAGCATATTTGACTTTCACTTGTTTTAGTTATATATGATGATGATCTTATCAGTGTTGACTTGTCAATTTATATATATTAAAAGTGTTCAATGATTTTTTGATGGATATTTATTAAGTATGATGATTTTAATTTACTGCTCAGGATGGATGTTGTCAAATTCAATTAAAGTATAGATATTTAACTGACTTGTTTTAATTATAGATGATGATCATGTTACAATAATTATATAGTTATTCAATCATATGAGTTAAATAATTAAATTACTTACTCTATAATCATATGAGTTATTTAAGAGGCATGATATATTTAACTAATTAAATTGAAATAAAACAAATTAAATTAATAAATGGAAGCAAAACAAGAAGCACTTTTAGAAGAAAAAAAAGAAGAAACAATGGAAGCCAAACTAGAAGCCATCTTGGAAGAAAAATTAGAAGAAAAACCGGAAGCAAAGCGGAAAGAAAAACTACAAGAAAATCTAGAAGGAATCCTAGAAGCAAAATTGGAAGCAAACTTGGGAGGAAAACTAGAAGCAAAAGCAGAAGAAAAACTGAAAGCAAAATCAAAAACAAAATCAGAAGCAAAACTAGAAGAAAAAGTGGAAGAAAACTTGAAAGAAAAATTGGAAGAAAAACTAGAAGCAAAACCAAAAGAAAACTTGGAAGAAACACCAGAAGAAAAACTAGAAGAAAAAATGGAAGCAAAATCAGAAGCAAACTTGGAAACAAAACTAGAAGAAAAACCAGAAGGAAAATAGGAAGGAAAACTAGAAGAAAATCTGGAAGCAAAACGCGAAGCAAACTTGGAAGCCAAATTGGAAGCAAAACTGGAAGCAAACCTGGAGGCAAAATTGGATGTCAAATTAGAAGTAAAACTAGAAGAAAAATTAGGATTAGACATGGAGGAAAAACCGAAAGCCAAATTGGGCACCCATTTCAATGCAATTTCTGCCATTACTTCTCGACGCTATTTTAGGTGCTAATGGAGGTGTTGCGATTTTTCAGTTTTAAAGACGGTGCTCAATCCAACACTAAATCTGGTGGAAACATCAACCTAACATTTGATGCTGAAATAACCATGTATGTTTGCGTTGGGTTGAGCACCAGCCAAATTGTTCAACTCATGAACTCAAATACACTAAAATCTAGTGCAAAAGTTGGTGCTAATTTCTTCTTGTGTTGTTGTGATTCTATCTGCAAAAATATAGAAAATTGTGTGCAGTTATTGTGTTTACACCCCATGTTGTGGTTGTAGAGTGTAGTTCTCTACAAATTCAACCACTGAAACTATGCTACGAACTGGAAAGGTGTCCTTGCATAACTTGAATTGCAAGTCCAACCATCGAGCTCTATGGGTATTCTGATGCAATATGGGGAGTTGGATTATTTCAATATTTCAAAATGATGACCATCAAAAAAATTTCAAGCCGAAACACCTCAACCCTTTATTTATCACTATTCACACAAGATTTCCCTTGTAGCCATCAGGACCCGATTTAAGGGACTTTTCACCCAAACTCTTCAAAATACTTGCCAATTAAATAATGGTTTTAGAGGTAGAGGAAGGTTTGGTGATAGTAGAAGTTCTAAATATTTTGTAGGAAGGTGTTACACGTGCAATGAACATGGTCATCCATCTTGGAAGTGTCCTGAGAGGATGGGTAGTTCATTTAGTGGTGATAAGAGGAATGAGAGAAGGGCACAAATAATCCAAGAAGAAGAATTTAAAATCACAGGTTCAACAAGTTTGAGAGCTACTCTTGAAATAGGCGAGATGCTGATGCTGAGAAAGATAGCATTGAATGTAGCATGAGAGGTGGAGCCCTTACAAATAAGTATCCTCTTCAAGACTAATTGTAAGTGTGGGAATAAGGTATGTAGGGTTGTGATTGTGGAAAAATTGCAAATTAATGCAATATTGTCAATCAAGAAAATGTTATCAGTTAAAGGAGTTAGGCTGTTAGAATTTGAATTGTAAATGTCTTTAAATGCCTCTCAAAGGGCTCAAAGAAGTGTGTCGTCTTGCATATTGTGATTTCACTAAACAAACCAACACTTTTCTTATGATAATTCTTTGATTTCTTGTATTTTATCTGAGTTTTATGATCTACATTTTGTATGGCTCGTACAGACTTCATGTTGTTTTAAAATTTATTATGAATCATTGGAGCATGTGTTAATACTCAATACTAACCATTTTTGGAGTTCAACTGCAATTTTGGTGGGTGAATTTAGCAAATTTCTAAACCTATATGTTACAAGCCAGTGAGGCTCTGCCTGGGAATACATTTATGTAATCTACAATTCCATCTACTGTTCCAAATTGTATTTCGATGGAATGGAATAATAAAGGTAGGGTGGGATGTTTATTTTCTTTAGAGGGTGGGAGGAGAGGATTGTGTTTTCTTGGAGTGCAACCCTAGGGTCACATATGGTATTTTCATGGTGTAATGTACGAACCAAAGTAGGATTTTGACCAAATATCGATGGGGCTGGTCTTATAATGAATTCTCAAGTTTGTGTAGGATATTTGAAGAGATATTGATACATTGGTTGTTCTTCATAAGCTCAAGTATGTTTATATCCAATAAACCCTTGTGTAATGCATGCAAATGGAGGGTTTTTTAGTTTTGTAATTGTAAAAGCCTTGAACCAATAAATAAGTTGTGGAATCTTGTATTTTGAGACATGATATTTGATTGTTTGAAGATTTAATGTGGGTATTGGATCATTGTGAGGGACTTCCTTTGTAAAAGTAGGCTATTTGGGCGGTCTTTAACAATGTGGGTATATTGTAAGTCTATCTTGGTACAAAAGAGTCACCATTGGTCTTGATATATGTTGTCGAAGCCCCAAAAGGGTATCTAAAACTACTATTTAATTGACAAGTATTTTAAAGAGTTTGGGTGAAAATTCCCTTAAACCAAGTCATGATGGCTACAAGGGCAATCTTGTGTGAATACTGTTAAATAAACAGTTGAGCTGTTTTGTCTTGAAATTTGTTTGATGTTCATTGTATTGACATATTGAAATATTCCAACTCCCCATATTGAATCAATTGGTATCAGAGCTCAGTAGGATCTGGGCTAGATAAATTTGGTTTCTTGTTTTGGTGGTTGTGTTGTGCAAGTTGAGGAAAGAAACTGATTGCCTAGAGGAGGCAAAGACAAGTTTAAGCAAGAGGAAGATTTCTTGAGAAGATGGAGATGCTGAGGAGAAATTTGTAGGTAGAGGAAGAGAGGAAAAGAAGAAAGAGACAAGAGAAGATGGATAAATAAATTTTTGAGTAAAAGAAAGAGTTAAAAATATTTGACAAAGAGTTCCAAGAGACCATGATGAAGATGGAGTAGATGATTGAGCAGATGACAAGTTGGCACTTGAAGGTTAGAAAGAGAGTTGCATGGCCCATTAAGAGAATTGTTATAAAAAAAAGGAAAGAAAAGGAAACAAGAAGGCAAGAGAAGTAAGATGAAGTGTTTGAATATGCCTAAGAATAGTTCAAGAATAAAGATGAAGGTATGACAGAGTTAAGAGACCTCATTTTAGAGGTTGAGTTTATTAAAGAGTAGATTATGGATGAATTGGTCATGGAGATCTATAAAGAAATTGAAGAACGATGGAATTATTGTGTTGAAAATCATGTTTCATTTCATTGTGTTACTAATCTTTTGGACAAGGATCAAGTTGTAGGATAGAGGACAAAGGGAGAAACAAGACATTGAGATGAATCAAAGCATAATGATTTTGACTTCAGAGGGAGAGCAAGGTATGAAGCTGATTTGCATGGAAAAGTTCAAACTAAAGGTAAAAATGAAGGTGATTAGGATAAATTTCAAATTCAATCAAAGGTAGAGCATACAAAGAATGCATATGTATTGACAACTTCACATTCAAGTGGACTTGAATTTCATTTGACCAGGAGTATGGTGCAGGAGCACCTTAAATATTTCATGCTTCCATGAAGAAAATTTTCAAGATTAGTTCAATCTTGGTGTTCCAAAGATGTAATAAGGTTATTTGGGTAAATTTTTATGTGATAAATTAATTAGGAGGTCATTTGAAGCTTATTGTGTCATATTTTGCAAAAATGTAAAAGTTACAAAATTGTGAAAAGTTACAAAAAACTGTGAAATAGGGAAGGTGAAAGGTCATATGGGCTTAGTTTCACTTGGAGGCACTTGTAATTTGGTAAGAATTTTTTTAATGCCTTTCAAAATTCCTCAGAAGCACTTTTGTAAGCATGGGTGATTGAATATTTGAGTATTGAATGAATAAAAGCACTAGTTTTCTATATTTTCTTCAGAAATTCTATGTTTTCAAGCCTTGTACGACCTTGTATGGGAAGGAAATTGTTTCCTATTGTTTTTAAGTTATATATATTTCAATGAACTGCTATTTTATTCTTGTTTCATGAAGTTTGAATGGATTTTGAGAAATGTCAAGTAATTTTTCTACAAACTGTGAAACGCTCTGTTAGGGTAAATAGTGGATAAGGAAAACCAAGTTTCTATCATGATTTTCATTGGAAATTGCTAATATTTTGTGGAAATGACCTTTATAACATATAATTTTATGTTCTTGTGTATTTAGATTGAATGGATAAGAATGGTATGTGATAAAATGAGATCCCTTGACTGAAAACTGTATACAGTTTGTGTAACAGAGTTTTCAGTAAGAAACCATACCTAGGGTCTGAAGAATCATTTATGTGTGTGAAATTTTGTTGGATCTTGAAGAATTAATAGACCTATTAAATAATGTTTTAAGTGTTGTACAATAATTCTTGTGACAAGAGATAGGAGAATCAATAAACCTTGTTTGAACAAAGCCTAATAGGCCTAAATTGCAACGTGAGCAATCAAGTTTTGAACATGTTTCTCTAAAGAAACACATTCTATATTTTAGATATGTTCTAGAACCATGTAAAGGGTATCCTAAGTGATAAATAAAATTTTGAAATGTGGATTTTGACAAAAGATATCTCAGACAGTCCTATTTTGCATGGCTACTAGAGGTATGGTGTGTGGGCTGAAGAGTGAATTTGTGGAATTGGAAACTTGAGTGATTGATATTATTTTGAAACTACTTAGATAATTTTTTCAAAGATGTTGCAATGGTTTGGAAGAGGTTTGGGTACAATATCTATTGATTTGGTATGTTTGTGCAATATGGTCCCAATGGGCCAATGATGACTTGACTATCAGGAATTATGAACTTGTTAAAGCAGTATTATGTAAGTGGGTTATTGGTACATCCCAGACAGAAGAATGGTGGTTGCTATATATTTTAATGTATGATGATAGATTTATTATTAATACCACATGGTTTTGTTTTCATTGTTGCATAGGTGGCCAAATATGGTGCATAAAGGAAAAATGGATAGAGGCAGAGTTTCCTAATCTGATAATTGTTATGTTCCAGTCTGAACAATGTGGATACAAGTAGTGGCAGGTTAGAAAGATTGGAAGCAAGATAGATGGAATTTAGTTTCCTTTTTCCTTAGAGATTAATATGAAGATGAATACGAAGTGATAGATCTTCACATGTCATGTTTTGGGTCAGATGTACCTTGTGTTTGTGTGGTTTGGCAGTTAGTACTGCATCATATTCCTTGCATACTCATACACTATACTATCATGAAATGTAGACATAAAATGATACACTCAGATCTTATAAATAACCAAATCACATCTTTTTTCTTGATTACCATATTTTGTAATGTACACCACTATTTTATACATCCCAAACTCTACTAGTTGCATTCCATATGTTGACCTATTGGCATACGTTGCAAGCCACCACAATGCTAACATGAACCATCCAAAAATAGTTTCTTGTAGGATATTTGGCCATCCTCTCTCTCACATAATTTTTTTGATAATAACTCTTTTGAAGATGTTGATGGGGCATGTATGCCACAATTCTATAAAAAAATCATTAGTATGCAAATCTAAACATATAGAATGATAAACATCATAATGGTTAGAGAATTCAATATGTAATATATAATAACAAGTAGTGTGTGTGTGTTATTCATCTTGACATAAAAAGGTTTAAGAATTTCAAAATATCTTTGAGAAACTTGAATTTGAGGATAATCCTCTTGAAATTTATGAAGAAAATGGGTTTGAGTCGTATCCAAAAAATGCTTTGGATGTGGCTCACAATTTTGACTACCAATTCTCCTTATTACCACATCCCTTTGATTCAAAGATGGTCTTGTGTTATTCTTCCAATAGTCTTAAATTAGAATTCTCAATGCTCCAACAACTAGTTTATCTTTTTGTGAGAGTCTCCCTGAGAATGACCATAACTCATTTGAATAAGTGTCGTCAATTCTTTAGCACCTTTGAACAGCTCTTGATAAGGTTTTTATATTAATTCTCATTTTTTGACTCATCTTTCTGATGAGACAATATCTCCTTGTTTGAATAGTTTCCAGCGTTTATGTAATGAAAAATCGGGTGACATTACTATCTTTTGAGTGTGAGGTCTTACCCTTACTCTCATAAGCATTCATTAGATTCTTCACAATAGTATTTTCACTTGAAGCATTCGATGTTCTCAACCTAAGAATCTTCATGATGTTTCTATACTTTATACCTTGCATCATTTCAACAAATAGTTAAAAAATTTGCGGTCTCATTTAGCCTTTCAAATAATTATTTCCAAATCTTATCAACATATCTTCTACAAGTACATTTTGGAATCACACCTTCCATTGGCTAAAAAATATTCTTATCAATTTTAATCTAATAATTTGGCTTTCTTTTCAAAATTCTAGGTGGTGTTATCTTAGGTACATACATCTCAACATTAGGAATTTCATAAATATTTAAGTTAGATGGGCTTGGTCACATTCCTTAAATCAAGGGTGGAATAGATGACATATTACCTTGAGGTTGATATAGGGATTATGATGTACCTCCCTTTTCAAATGTGAGTGATGTTGTACTCTGAGCTTGATATGTGGTGGATGGTATCCCTCCATTTTCACTTGCAGTTGATGGTGTCCCTCCATATTCACTTGTGGTAGATGGTGTCCCTCCATATTCACTTGTGGCATATGGTGTCCCTTTGTATTCACTTGCAGTAGAGGGTATGTCTCCAACTACGGTATTCAAATTTGTCTTAGCAGGATGCTTTCACATGAACATTCCCTTTGTGCCGCCAATGCCTTTTC
The DNA here is from genome assembly GCA_007115665.2 of Sequoiadendron giganteum. Taxonomy (NCBI): domain Eukaryota; kingdom Viridiplantae; phylum Streptophyta; class Pinopsida; order Cupressales; family Cupressaceae; genus Sequoiadendron; species Sequoiadendron giganteum. The sequence goes on from CM021100.1 coordinate 212,440,858, forward strand.
TCTTTTTGATGGTTGAGGTTCCTCTTAAATTGGCTTGTTTCCATCAATCGTATCTAATTTCTTCTTTTGATGATGTTCCCTCATCCATTATTTTTTCTTTGGTTTATTAGCTTTGTATTCATCCTCTGTTGGTTTATTCCTTGTTATTTTTCTTGGAATGGTAGATAATTTTACCGATAGCATGATAATGAGATAAATATTAGTTCCTAAAAAAATGAGTCCAAGCCAATAAATGAAATATATGTCATTCAAGGCTTCATACAAAATACTTACAATCATCTTGTAGTAGAGTATATCTAGCATAGACAAAGGTCACATGAATTTTTGGATGGAATGCCATAAATAAATTTGGTCATGTGGCATGCCATGATTGCAAGATATGCTCAAAATGGAAGCATGGACAAGGCATGTGAATTGTTTGACAACAATGTTTTGGTAGACATGTATGTAAAATGAAGTACCCATGACAAGCTAGTGACCTCACTAGCTTGTCAATGTGATATGGTTGACAAGGTCAAGGCTTCATGGAAAAATACCTCATAGAAATGGGGTCTCATGGTGATGTACTCACTATCTTGTCAATGTGGTAGGGTTGATAAGGTAGAGGCAACTGTAAAAAATGCCTCATAGAAATGGGGTCTCACAATGATGTACAATGCGGTAGGGTTGACAAAGTAGGGGAAGATTGAAAAAATTCCTCATAGAAATGGGGTCTCATGGTGATGTCTATGAGGTATTTTTTCAAGTTGCCCCTACCTTGTCAATGCTCACATGAATTTTTGGATCCAATGCCTTAAATAAATGTGGTCTTCTGGCATGGCATGATTGCAAGATAGGCTCAAAATGGAAGCATGGACAAGGCATGTGAATTTTTTGACAATAATTTTTTGGTAGACATGTATGCAAAATGTGGTACCTTTGACAAGCTAGTGAGCTCACTAGCTTGTCAATTCTTACATGAATTTTTCAATCCAATGCCCTAAAGAAATGTGGTCTTGTGGCATTCCATGATTGCAAGATAGGCTCAAAATGGAAGCATGGACAAGGCATGTGATTTTTTTGATAATAATGTTTTGTTAGACATGTATCTAGAATATGATACCTCTGAAAAACTAGTGAGCTCGCTATCTTGTCAATGCAATAGAATTGACAAGTTAGGTACATCACCATGAAAGCTCAATTATATGAGGATTTTTTTCAAGTAGCCCCTACCTTGTCAACCCTATCACATTGGAAAGCTAGTGAGCTCACTAGATTTCCAATTCTCGCATGAATTTTTTGATCCAATGCCTTAAAGAAATGTGGTCTTGTGGCATGCCATGATTGTAAGATAGGCTTCACCTTTCCCCATGTTGCTAACTTAGCCTTGAATAAACAATCTTGAAATAGTGGAGATAAGGGATACAATCCCTTGTAGGGAGCCTACTCAAGGAAATATTTAAAATATATCACAACATTAATGATGAGGTAAATTTTGAAATAGAGATGAAAACGAAAATAGATTCAAAGATCTATCAATGTGGGAGGAGTATATTCCAATTTTTTAGAGACATGCATGGAAAATTTGGTAGCATAGACAATGCAATCAATTATTTGAAAAATGCACATCACCATGAGACCCCATTTCTTTGTGGCATTTCTTCAAACAGTTAATTGCCTTGTTTTTTTTGTTTGATAAAATGCTTTGGTAGACTTGTATGGAAATTTTGGTAGCATAGACAAGGAAATCAGCTACTTGGTAGAACTATTTGAAAAAATGCCTTAATGAGATATCTCCTCGTGGACTAGAATGATTGCAAGATATGCACAAAATGGATTTGTTGAAAAGGCTTTGGAAATTTTTAAACATATGCAATTTCTAGGTGTAAAACCAAATTACACTATATTTTCTAACATCCCCTATGCCTATACCAATATGAAAGCTTTGGAGAGTGGTATGAAAATCCATAGAAAATGATTGAGAAATTATGTATTATTTTACATACTTATAAATTTTGTCATATATATGTGTATACCAAATGTGGAAGCATACAGAACGTAAATAGTCGATTGTTTAACAAAATTCATCAAAGAGATCTGGTCTAAAAATGTAATTGGAAAGTCTAAAGAATTGTGTAATTTAAAGTGTGCATTGACAAGCTAAGGTTATAATGAAAAACAAACAATGATGAACATGGAATATGAAAAATAACAAAATCAAAGAAATCCAAAATAGAATGAAAGAAAATATAAAGAAAATGTGTAAAGACTTCACATACATTAAAAACAGAGACTCGAATGCAATAGTTCTACCCAATTTTGTAGCCTTTGATTCTTTTTTCTTCAAACTCCTCAATAATTTGAGTTTTTCATAAGCCTTTTTCCCTCCAAACTTCAATTGTATATCATGATTGAATGAAATTGAGACTTGAATTGATATTATATGCCTTTCAATGTGAAAACTCTGGTATTTTATGAAAAGGTGGTGGAAAGATCACAAAAAAGCTGGTGGAATGTGAAAAACTTTCATGCATAATTCAAAAAAGCATCAAAGAGCTTATTTTTGTTGGAACATGTGCATAACCAAGAAAATGTGGAAAATGTGGGCCTATAGATCATGGGTATATTAAGTTTTTAACCATTTTTAGAGCAATATAAAATGTGCCCACGCTATAATCTAAGCATGTTATGTCTTGCTAAAACAATGGCCACATCTCTACTTCTAACCCTAATCCCTCAACCTAATACCCTAAACCATCAACTCTATAGGTCCTCAAATCTATACACTCAATTTCCAACCTTCTACACTATACATTGAATCCTCAACCGCCATCTATATTTATCCCTCCCACCTCTTCTCTTCTTCTCCCTATCTCACTTATCCCTCCATATATCCATCCATCTATCCCTCCCTCTCTACCATAATCCCTCAATCATAAACCCTCAACCCTTAAACCATTAAAAATTCAACCCTCAACCCTCAACCCTCAACCCTCAACCCTAAACCCTCAACCCTTATACCCTCTACCCTCTACCCTCAACCCTAATCCATCAACCCTATGCCCTCAACCCTTAAACTCTTAAACCTAAGTAAAGTCTCTACCCTAATCCCTCAACCCTCAACCCTTAATCCATTAACCCTAAAACCTAAACCCTCAACCCTCAACCCCCAACCCTCAACCCTCAACCCTCAACCCTTAAACCCTAAACCATCAACCCCTATACCGTCTACCCTATACATTGAACCCTCAACCCTATACCCTCAACCATCTACCCTCAACCTTAAACCCTCAACCCCCAACCCTTAAACCATATATCCTTAAACCCTCTACCCTCAACCCTCAATTCTCAACCCTCAAACTTAAACCCTCAACTCTCAACCCTTAAACCCTCTACCCTCTATACTCTACCATCTACCCTCTACCCTCTACTCTATACATTAAACCCTCAACCTTCAATTCTCAACCCTTAAACCCTAAACCCTTAAACCCTCTACCCTCTACCCTATACATTTGACCCTCTACCCTAATCCTTAAGCCATACACCCTCAAGCCTATACCCTCAACCCTCTATTATTAACCCTAAACCCTTAAACCCTAAAACTTTAAAGCTTCTACCCTCTACCTACAACCCAATACCCTTTACCCTCAACCATAATCCCTAAACCCTAAACACTCAATCCAATACCATAAACCATCAACCCTATACCCTCAATTCTCAACCCTCAACCCTCATTTATCTGTTTTCCCTCCCTCCTCTTCTCTCCTTTTCTCTATCTTACTCCCCCCTCCATATCTCCCACCCTCCATACCTCCCTCTCTACCCTAATCCCTTAACCCTATACCCTCAACCCTCAACTATCAACCCTTAATCCCTGATCCCTGATCCCTCAACCCTCAACCCTTAAACCCTCAACCCTCTGCCATCTACAATATACATTAAACCTTGAACCCTCAATTATTAACCATCTACCCTATACATTGGATCCTCAACCATAATCCCTCAACCATATACCCTATAACTTAAATACTCAACCCTATACCCTCAACTCTAAACCTCATCCCTCAACTCTTAAACCCTTAAACCCTCAACCCTTAACCCCACAACACTTAAACTCTTAAACCCTCAATCATCTACCATATACGTTGGAACCTCAACCCTATACCATATACCCTCAACCCCTATCCCTCTCTCTCTATCTATCCATCTCACCTCTCTCTCACTCCCTCTCTCCTACCCTCTCTAATTATCTCTATCTACCATCTCCATATTTCTATGTACCTCTCGCTCAATAAATCCCTACCACTCTCTCTTTCTAACTCTATCTCCCTCCCACTACCTATTCATCACTCCATCTCACTCCCACTCCCTCACTCTCTATCTCATGGGTCTCTCCATCCTACCCCCCTCTCTCTCAATTTTCTCCCCCTGGCACCCTACCTATTTAACTCTGTATCTCTCCCCCCTCTCTCTCTTTATCCATCCCACCCTCCCTAGATAAGTCCCTCTCACTCCATCCCCTCTCTCTCAAGTCACTCCCTCCCACACTCTCTCTCTCTCTCAATTCTCTCACTCTCACACTCCCTCTCTCTCACCCACTCTCTCACACTCCTTCTCTCTTGCACTCCCTCTCACCCCCCTCACACTATCAAGTCTCTCCATTTGGCACCCTACTTACATAACTCTCTCTTTCTCTCCCCCTCTCTCTCTCCCCCCTCCTCCTCTCTCTCTCCCTCTCTCTCAAATCTCTCTCTCCCACCCTCCTCTCTCTCCCTCTCTCCCTCCCACCCTACCTCTCTCTCTCAGGTCTCTACCTCCCTCTCTCACTCCCACCCTACCTAGAAAAATCTCTCCTAAAATTATCCCTCCCTCTAAAGACATACATAAATACATACATACATACATATAGGAATCCATACATACATAATGCATACATGCATACATACATACATACATACATACATACATACGTACATACATACATGCATGCATGCATGCATGCATAAATATCATACAAGCATGCATAATGAGAATATTATAATGTGCTCACCTTATATCTTTATTTGAGAATCCCCAAGCCTTGGGCTTGGTATTTTCCTTAGAATACTAACCCAAAGGCTTGGAAGGCCTTCCCAACATCTGAAGATGTCTTTTTGCAAATTCTATAATATTTCACATAATCAGATTTGTGCTCACCGTTAGGATTGTATATGTTTCAATGTTGAACAAATCTAACACCTAGGTAATATTAGTCTCTCTCTTAGCTATCTAACGATGTCATTTTTTTTACTTTTTGACAATGTTAAGCCTTTGATCTATAATTTATTTTGCTCGTGTATCTATGTTTTGGAAAAAAATAGTGTTAGGTGTTTTTTTCATTATAAATTAACCGTTCATCAAAATTTCAAATAAATTACATTTTTAGAAACTAGACTCCATTCTACACATATTACAAATAAATCAATTAGTTTCCAAAATTTATAGGGGTAGTATGGCCAAAATTCTACTTTTTAGGATGTGTCCACTTTAAAAATTAGTAAAAAATTAAATTTTCATTAAAAAACTATTAGAAAAATCAAGCATAAACTACATACCATTAGCTAATTTGTCACTCAAGCAATTTTAAAAATACTAAAAAAAAGTTCACCGTGCTAGGGAGACACAAAAGTTTCTATGTTATGTTTTTCTGACAAAAAACAACACCAATTTGTGTGGTCCCCTCTATTTAACCCCTTAATCTCAACCATTTAAAAAAAAATAGTAGTTTAGAAAGTAGACTAGGAGAACTACGATCCTTATTTTTGTTGCATCTCAAAATTTTGAGTGTAACTATCCTCAATTTCATATCCAAGGTTAGTATTTCCTAATTTCAGAAAAGAAAAAAAAAGTGGAAACTTAAGCCCCCTTTTCGGCCCCCAATCATTTTGCACTTACCCCATTTGTGCCACAAAATCATCTACCGACCATCAAATTCATGATTCAAATCGTTTGTCCAATGATTGTGTTGATTCACAACAATAATGTGCAATCAAAAATAGCATCATGCCACGTGTGGACACCTTACTCGTTCATTTATCACCATCGATCTCACCATAATAGTGTCATGGGGACTTCAAATCCTCTCACCTTGATATGTAAAGGTATTTTCGATGACACTCCTATGAGGATGTTGAACACAATCCTCATGACCTCTTGTCAAAACATGTTTTTCTCCACGATATCAAAATATTGAAGGGACTTGCAATCTTGTAATCCTAAAATCCCATTATCACCTCAATGCGGTTTCATCACTCGATTTGAGGGACTCAAAAATGACTCCTTCTAATAACCTAAAATCTACTTGATGGAGCTTTCTTGAATGCCTACAATTCATTGGAATGTCAAAGGGACTTCGAATTTCATCCTATTGATATATGAACCTCCCTCTAATGTGAATTCTTCACAATAGTTTACAGTTATTTCTTTCACCATCGATATGTTAGAGAGACATGAAGTAAGGTCTCTTTAAGATCTCAAGTCGCACTAATAAGCCAATTCACTAAAAATAGAACATCAAATGAAGTTAAGATCTAAAACATAACATTGTAGCTCAATTCCTGACTATTCATACTTGGAAAACTTAAGTTTATTAGCCCTTATTGAAAGAAAGCAACACAAATATTTTTTTTGTCGATGCAAGATTGCTCTTACACCCTAGATGCTCCTAAATCAGACACCTGAGGTAATTTGAAAAATGACTCTGATACTTCTTGGGAGCTATTAGAACTAAAAATTTCCATAAAAAATCCTAAGTTTTTCTCCATTTTAATCCATCATTTTCATCTTTTTATAAAAAAATCATTCACTACCTTTTTAAAAAGTTCTTACAACCTTTACCACTGCCTTTATATTCATTTTTATGTCACTTACCGCTTTATTGCAGCCTCCCACAAAGGGGCTTGTAGTATGGCAGTAGTGGTTAGCAGGCGGGCATAAAGTGCTTATTGTGCCACCGCCCGTAGTTAAACCACAGACCGTGGTGGCCACGGTAGCGAGTGACAGACAGTGAAGGAGGTCCACCATGGTACCACCGACGGTCATCTCACATACTGCGGTGGTTGCAGTGGATGGTTAATGAGCAGTGGCGAGTGGTCAACGGGAGCAACTAGCGGTTTGCAGAGCAGCTACTGCGGTACCACTGGCAGTCAAGCCAGTGACCATGGTAGCATGGTAGATGAAGATAAGCAACAAGGAAGTAGAGAGGTGACAAAAAATGTCAGACACTACGATACCGCGGTTGGACAAAAGGAAGCCCATGGTAGTGCGGTAGACATGGAGATAATCGTTGCGGTGACCGACAATCACAATGGAGATCGTTGAAAATTCAAAATACCTCTATACCGCGGGGTACAAACAACGTGACCAAGGTAGAGCGGTAAAGATGTTAAAAGCCATGGGAAATTAAAATCAAAGGCGTGAAAAGGTATAATGTAAAATTAAAAGCCTGATTATACTTTAAAATATTTAGTTTGTCAATAGGCAACTAATTAAATTTTTTTTTTCAGCCATGGAATGTAAATGGCCATAACTAGAAAACTGAAGAGTCACGACGCTTGGACTGCAATGTATAAATAATTTGAAAAGAGAGAGAATAGAAGGAGGTAGTTAGAATAGGGGTTAGATTTTCCTGTGAAGGGACTGGAATGTAAATAATGACAAACTTTCTTGAAGTAGAATCAATTGAGAAAATATTTTAAACTGGTGATTTTCTTTTGGTGTTCAATTGTTGTGATGAATAAAATTCATATTCTTTATTTTTTGGTTGTCTCCAACTTGGGATCTTTTAATTATTTAAATCAGCATATCAAGTATATCTCTAGTTTATCAAAATTCAATCTCATTTTGTGTGATTTAATTAACTGGTGTCTGGAAGTCAGAATTAAATTCTCTTGATAAATCATAGTGGTTTTGAGATTTATTTTGGATTGTTGAAGTAGAACCTGATAGAGAAACATTCCAGCACTATTTATGCAAGTCATAGCCTTAGTAATTTTTTATGCCAGCCATAGAATTTTCAAATGCCTGACAACTAGAGTTAAGCCAATAAGAGGAAACACATATCTTTTTGACTCCATTGCCCATGTGGATAGAAGGCACTGATCTTCCACAACCCAAAGATAAAAATTCATATCAAACAATTTGTTCAAAAACCTTTCATTTGTGTAGTAGGAGTAGGAGTTTGTGTAATAATTTTATCTGTCCACTTCCCTTTGCCATTGTGGATAGATTGTTTCACCAAGAAACACACCTTAAATCTTCAACATACACATAGGTGCACTGGCCTAGGTTTTGCAGAGCCTAAAGAGCAGAAGGTACACTTGCATCAACTAGCCTTGTTAGCTGGCCAAAAGTGTTGTGAGATCTTGGCAACCTCTCGTGGTTCAAACCTGTGTTTTTGAGACCCAAAAATATGGTGACTCTACTAGGGATTACTCAGAAAAATTTTCAGCCTTTCCATTTATAGAGTCAACAAAGATTTCACATTTTTTTTGGAGATTCCATTGGGGGAAAACCAAAGCAATCCATTTAATTTTCCTACTTTTGAAAAATTAGGTGGTGACTCTATTTTGATTTGATATATAATGCATAGATATTGTAGAGCAATAATTTTTTTTCAAGATGGCAGAAGAACAAAGAAGACACCGGACAAGGAAAGAATTAGAAGAAATGAAACAACAAGTGTTATACTGGGAACAAAAAAACCTACAATTGAAACAACAAATTCTGCGATTGGGACTTGAATTCTACAATGAAGGTAATATGTGCTATTCACAAAAGAACATTGATACACCACGACTATTACCTCAAATGAATCATCTTCCATTTTATGAAACAAGATCAATGATCTACCAAAACCCATATGGCCCTCCAAATTTTGTCTCAATTTTTGATAAACCATTTAACTTTGGTAATATCTAAGGCTACCCAAATCCTTACCCCTGTGATGAGACAAAATTGTTCATGCAGATCCCTAAATTTCATGGGGAATGGAATGAATCAACTTAGGAGCATATGGAATGATTCTGGGATGTCATTATGAACTGTTTTTCAAGATCTATGAGGGATAGTGCAAGGGAATGGTTTAAAATATTTCATGTGTAAAGTATATCTTCATGGGAGGATCTGAAAGAAATATTCTTGAGCCAGTATGAGGACAAAGGTGATGAGTGTTTACATAATAAAAAAGGAGGTCAAGACCTCTTAAATGAATTTTTTGACATAAGGAAGTATAAGGGAGAATCTAGGAATTCTTTATACAACTGGATGACAGACATCTATATGCAATTATCTCCTCATTATAGGCCTACAAGGCCCATGTTTGTTGCACAATTTTTAAATGCATTGGATCCTGAGTCAGTTTATTGGTTAGAGTCATCAAAACAGCGTGCCTTGGATGCAACAAATAAATTTATTGATTCCATGCTTTGGACAATGTACATGGATACTGGAAATGACAAATCTAATAGTGATATCATGAATGATCAAATAATGCAGCCAATGGAGGATAAATGTGCAATTGATATTTCCAATGACGATTCTTCAGATTTGGAAGATGATGATGATATGAGTGATCAATCATACATATTGGATGAGGAATACAATGATGAAGATATTCTTGAAGATACACTTCATAGGGAATATGTTGGTGACAAAGCAAGCAAAAATGAGAAAATTGAGTCCTCATTCTCAGACCAACAACATGATGGCACAATTGATAAGAAAAAATCCATGGTAGAAAGCTTGCATGATGAGGATAAAGATATAGGAGATATCTCTTACATAACAGATTGTGACAGTGTGTGTTATGAGGGATCCATTGAATACTCAAATTGCGAGGATGAAGTTATGGATGTTGATCTACAACAGGATGATTGTTGCAGTTATTACGAAGATCAAGAAGAGGTTGGAAACATGGTTAAGGATATGGAAGAAGAGATTGGTTCACTCAGCAGTGAGAAAGTTTCAGATTTGTTAAATCTGGAATACCAAAAGTATGCACATGAAGATGATTCCAAAGTTTTGGCTCCAGCCTACATTTGTTTTGACAGTGAAAGTAATAATTCATGTGACCCTATATGCATCTCTCATATTGATGAAGAAATCACTGAAGTTGATAATGAATCCATTTGTGTCCAAGAGGAGGTATGTGATTTAAATAATTTTTTCCTGCAAGAAGAAGATACCGGTTTGCATGTTATTGATGATGGATTTCCAACATTTTTTGATTCAAGTATGTGTGAGGCTGATTGTCTGGATCAAGAGTATGTGTCAATAATAATTGAAGATGGGAAATAACTGGAGAGTATTTCTGATTTGATTGATTTAGAGAATAGTAATGAGATAGAATTTTTCGATTACCATAAGGAGTATTCGGATTTTCAAGTCCCAATGCAGTTGCAGGTACATTCAGCATCATATGATAGTGAGCATGCTTATGAATTTTTTGTTAAATGTGGATACACTTTGTATGCTAAAAGTGATAAATATTTTCCATGTAATAATGAGAATGATGAAATGAAGAGTAGTGAGAGGAATATGAATCAAGCTAAATACAATGCTTTTTTGAAAGCTTTTAATGATAATGCATGTTACAGGACAGGTGGAATGAATAGTTTCAAGAAAATTCTGGTGAGCTCAAAACAAAATAAGGTCTATGATAGAGGAAAATGTTTCTCTTTTGGGTGGCCTGGGGCCATCCTTTATGGTTTAAATTTTGGAACCATGGCAGGTACAGAGGATCAGGGATTGCCAGTGCATGGAAAATTCCTAACAAACCTCTTTAATCATTCACTTCCATGCACAATAATTTTGACGATCTAATTTTTCCAGTACATGGACATTCTCAGAAGTTCCCTTGTTAAAAAATAAATAAAAAAATATTTTTCCATGTACAGTAGTTTAAGATTCTTTTTTCATTCCCTCCATTTGCTCCATTTTCATGTCCTACACTTTTATTTCCCTTCATCTGCCATGGCTTTCATTTTTCATATCTTTTACTTGGTCTTCTCTACTAAAGAATTCTAGATTCTTGCAGAGATTTGCAAAATCACTCATCCCCAACTGTAGCCACTGTTAGAACTGAAAATTTCCATAAAAAATCCTAAGTTTTTCTCCGTTTTAATCCATCATTTTCATATCTTTCTATAAAAAAATCATTCACTACCTTTTAAAAAAATACTTAGAACCTTCACCGTTTCCTTTATATTCATTTTTATGTCACTTACCGCTTTACCACGGCCTCACAAAAAGGGGCTTGCAGTATGCCAGTAGCGGTTAGCAGGCGAGCATAAAGTGCTTACCATGCCATCGCATGTAGTTAAACCACAGATCATGGTGGTCGTGGTAGCGATTGACAGACAGTGAAGGAGGTCCATCACGGTACCACCAACAGTCATCTAATAGATTGTGGTGGTTGCAGTGGATGGTTAATGAGCAGTGGTGAGGAGTCAATGGGAGCAGCTAGTGGTTTGTAGAGTAGCTACCATGGTACCACTAGCAGTCAAGCCAGTGACCACGATAGCGTGGTAGATGAAGATAAGTGACAAGGAAGCAGAGAGGTGACAGAAAATGTCAGACACCGCGATACCACGGTTGGAAAAAAGGAAGCTCGCGATAGCGTAGTAGATGTAGAGATAACCATTGCGGTGATCGACGATGATAGTGGAGATCGTTGAAAAGTCAAAATACCGCTATATCGTGGGGTACGAACAACATGATCGCGGTAGAGCGATAAAGATGTTAAAAGCCATGGGAAATTAAAATCAAAGGCAGGAAAAGGTATAATGTAAAATTAAAAGCCTGATTATAGTTTAAAATATTTACTTTTCTGATAGGAAACTAATTAAATATTTTGTTTCAGCCATGGAATGTAAACGGCCATAACTAGAAAATTGAAGGGTTGCAACGCTTGGACTGAAATGTATAAATAATTTGAAAAGAGAAAGAATAGAAGGAGGTAGTTAGAATAGGGGTTAGATTTTCCCGTGAAGGGACTGGAATGTAAATAATTACAGAATTTCTTGAAGCAGAATCAATGGAGAAAATATTTTAAATTGGTGATTTTCTTTTGGTGTTCAGTTGTTGTGATGAATAAAAATCATATTCTTTATTTTTCGGTTGTCTCCAACTTAGGATCTTTTAATCATTTAAATCAACATATCAAGTATATCTCTAGTTTATCAAAATGCACTCTCATCTTGTGTGATTTAATTAACTTGTGTGTGCAAGTTAGAATTAAATTCTCTTGATAAATCACAGTGGTTTTGAGATTTCTTTTGGATTGTTGAAGTAGAACCTGATAGACAAACATTCTAACATTGTTTATGCAAGTCATAGACTTAGTAACTTTTTATGCTAGCCATAGAATTTTCAATGTGCCTAACAACTAGAGTTAAGCCAATAAGAGGAAACACATATCATTTTTTACTCCATTTCCCATGTGGATAGAAGGCACTGATTTGCCACAACCCAGAGATACAAATTCATATCACACAATTTATTCAAAAACCTTTCATTTGTGCAGTAGGAGTAGGAGTTGGTGTAGTAATTTTATCTGTCCACTTCCCTTTGCCATTGTGGATAGATTGTTTCACCAAGAAACACACCTTAAATCTGAAACATACACATAGGTGCACCCATCTAGATTTTGTAGAGCCTGAAGAGCAGAAGGTACACTTGCATCAACTGGCTTTATTAGTTGGCCAAAAGTGTTGTGAGAGCTTGGCAACCTCTCATGGTTCAAACCTACATTTTTGAGACCCCAGAGGAGCTATAGGGAAACCAAGATGGTTAACCTCAAGCTCAAACAACCATGATGAACCTTCAATAGGATTTCCTCTCCATTTCACCAAGTACTCTCTATATTTCCTGTTTCTTGTGTTTCTACATGTAGAACTATCCAAAAATTCTTCTATCTCTTCCTTTTCTTTAGTAGGTATTGGAATACTCTACTATGCCTTTTTCAATTCAATATCCTTATCCCCTTCATGATATTCTATCAAATAAAAAATGTAAAACACATGTGAAACATGAATCTCACTTGGCAACTCTACCTCATAAGCATTTCCTGAATCATGCTTCTTCAATATCTTGCATTGTCCAAAATTCTTCATCTTTAAATATTTGTATGTTCCAACTAGAAATCTCTTCTTCCACAACTGAACCATGAATTCGTCACCTACTTGGAACTCCTTATACCTTTTTCTTTATCTTCCTTTACCTTATACAATGAGTTCATCCTGTTGATATGTTTCTTCACCTCTTCATACAATGTTTTTAGGTTTTCAACAAAATCTTTAACCTCGACACTACTCTTCTCTCCCTTATCCATCTTTCTTAATTCAAAAGATTTTCTAGGAATAATCCCATAAACAATCTAGAATGGTGATTTACTAGTGCTCCTATTGACATAATTGTTGTAATAAAATTCCACCTGTGATAAAATCAAATCCCATCCCTTGGGTTTGTCCCCTACTAAGCATCTCAATAAGTTACCTAAAATCCTATTCACCACCTTCATTTGTATAGATATCTGTAGATGATGTGCAAAACTAAACTTCAAACTAGTCTTCATATTCTTCCACAACATCCTTTAGAAATACCCAACAAACTTTGTATCTCGATCTGAAACTATGCTCTTGGGTAGACCATGTAGTTTCACCACCTCTCTGAAAAATAATTCTGCAATATGAACAACCTCACTGGTCTTATGACATGGAATGAAGTGTGTCATTTTCAAAAATTTGTCCACCACCACAAATATAGAATCATGCCCTCTTTGTGTCCTTGGTAATCCAAGAACAAAATCCATGCTAATTTCCTCCCATGGCCTCTCAGGTACAGGTAATGGCTGATATAGTCCAATATTATGACTTGTTCCTTTTTCCATCTGACATACTCTACAAACTTACACAAACTTTGTCACATTGTATTGCAACTACATCCAATAGTAATTTTCACCAATAATAGCAATGGTCTTATCCTGACCAAAGTGTCCAACTAATCCTCCACTATGTTTCTCCTTGATCACATTCTCTCTCATGGAACTCCTTGGAATGCACAAATGATTCATTTGAAACAACATACCATCTTGGAAATAAAAATCCAACCATCATTTCCTATCTAGAGTGATAGGCTCCATTCAAGCTTTCCAAGACTCTACAAAATTAGGATCCTCAGGATACAAACTCTTGAGTTCATTGAACCCAACAACTTCAATCTACATTATTGCTACCAAAGATTTCCTCCTACTTATGGAATCCACAACTCTATTAGATCTTCCACTCCTATGCTTCAAAAAATGTATAAATTTGCAGAAATTCAACCCATTTCAAATTCCTTTGATTCAACTTCCCTTGACTATTTAAATATTGTAAGGCTTGATGATCAGTCAATAAAACAAATTCTTTTGAAAACAAATAGTGTCTCCATTTATTTAAATCTTGAACCATAGCATAAAATTATTGATCATAAATAGAATATTTCTTCTTTTCATCATTCAATTTTTCAATAAGATAGGCAATGGGTTTACCTTCTTGACTCAAAACAACTCCAATGGCATTGCCACTAGCATCACAATCTACCTGAAATACCTTGTTCAAATCTGGAAGTTCCAAAACAAGTTGCTCTATAAATTTCTTCTTCAACATCAAAAACTCTTTACTGCTCCTATAGTCCACTTAAACTCTTTTATATCCCATCTCATTGATTTAGTTAGGGGTGTACAAATACTATTGAAACCTTTAATAAAATTCCTATAAAAACTTTCTAGACCATGAAAATATTTTACCTCTATTAGCACTCCTTGGTGTAGGCCATTCAACAATAGATCTCACCTTCTTTGGATGCATCTTAATACCCTTTGTTGAGATAAAAAATCCTAGGTATACCAATTCTCTCTTCACAAAATGACACTTCTTCAAATTTATTAAAAAATTCTCCTCTCTCTTCTTCTTAAAAACTTTCCTAATATGCATCAACTGCTCCTCCAATGTCTTTCTGAAAATTAAAATCTAATCCAAATAAACAATAACAAAAATTTACTTAGAATTTCTTTCAATAACTTGTTCATGAGTCACATGAATGTGCATGGTGCATTGGTTAGCCCAAAAGGCATTACTAACGACACGTAAAAACCTTCTTTGGTTTTGAAAGATATATTTCATTAATCTCATTCTCTAATTTGAATATTCTGGTAACCAATCTTCAGATCTATCTTCGTGAAGTACTTAGCTCCACTCAAACAATACATGATGTCATCCATACTTGACAAGTGAAACCTATACTTGATAGTGTTCTTGTTGATGGCTCTAGAATCTGTACACATCTACCTTACCCATCCTTCATAGGTGTTAATACTACAAGTACTACATTATTGAAATTGAGTGTCTCAATCCCACTAGCCTAAACCTCTGAGAGAGAAATTTAGTGTGACCGTTGAGATGTTTGGCCGATTTGCATAGTGATCCTGAACTATCTATGAGATTGGTGTGACTTAGCCTAATCTGAGTTCTTTTGAAGTTCATTTTTTGAACATATCGGTGAGACCTTTGGTGTGTCTTGGCGATGAAGGTTTTCGGCATGTCCTGAACTATCAACATGATTTTTCTAACTCTCATCGATGATAGAAGTCTAGCTAAAAAGTTATATCGGTGTAAGTCAAGCTGATGATAATTTGTCAGGCTAACATGGATATTCATAAAGAGTCTTAATGGCAGAGCGTATCTAGCCGAGATTAGTGTAATCCATGGAAACTCTTGTCGATGAATAGATCATCAGGGTAAAATTGGTCTTCAGTTAGACCTGAGAATGTTGAATCGATAGTAGGAATCCGACCGATGGTAGTAACATCAAGGTGACTCTAGTATTTGGTGGGACTTATGGTTTTTGAACCAATAGTTTCGTTCTACTCGACAGGCTATGTTTGGTGTGACTCTTCCCGATGAGGTGTTTCAAACTATAGCTAGGCTTAAGGTCATCGGGTGACATCACACTTCAATGAGACTTTCTGATCCTTGTTTGATCTTGTTGTTCTAGCCGATGGATCTATTCTATTGAAATTCAGTGAGACTCTTAGTGACACATGGTCTTGATGTTCATTTGGGACATCAAAGAGACTTTGAATATCAAGGTGACATCTTATATATTCACCGATAGTGTTGATCATGTTGATAGAAATATTCATGTTATTCATCGATGTGAATCAGGCCAACAAGATTATTCAAAAAATGTTTGAGATTAATGACATTGGGGTGAATTGATGCTTTGATGTGATATTATGAACTCTTTTTGATGGACATTGTCTTGCTGATAGGTCTGGTCAAGAGTTCAAGATGTCGAATGGCATTGGGGAGACTTTGGTGATCGGTGTCTCTTTCTAGACTATGACCGATAGACAAATTTAGGCTGATGGATGTGAAGATGGAATTAGTTGAATGAACGATGACTTTGTTGACCTACCACTATGTTGATTGTTCATTGGAGGAACGTGATGAGTTGGAGTAGATTTTTCATTGTCCAAGATAGGTTGATGATTGATCTAACTATAGAAAATAAACTAAATGGCTCCGAATTGGGATAAAAATCTGATTGTACAAAATCGTTCGAAGGTTAGAAAAAGATAATGTTGTTCTGAAGGAGGTGAATCCTCTCTCTTTGTGGTTCGATTGTGAAACCTCTCTCTTTATGTGAATCTTCTTTATATACTATGTGAGAGTATTGTAACAATGAAAAGTTTGTAATGGACTGAGAGGTTGATCAGGGAAATATATAAAAAAGAGGTAAATAGAATAGGGTTCCTACCAATTTGTATCCAAAGTGAAACAAGATGTAATCTTTGTAAAGGCTTAGTGCTTGAGTTGTATTTGTAAGTGTTATGTTGCATGAATAATACAATGGTGATATAGGTTTTTGGAGTGTGGGTTTTTTTACCTGAAATGGTTTTCCCCATGTAAATCTATGTGTTCATTGTTTTGTTTCATCTTTTATCTTTCATCTTTCATCTTTCATGTTTCTTGGTTAGAATCTGTTTATGCAATTTTTTGAAACTGGCTTTGCATGAGCTTCTCTCAGAAGATTAATGTGGGAAATGAACTTTGTCTTATTCCACTTTTTGACATAGTTGTACACATTTTTTTGAGGCAATCTAGTTGAAACTAAAGTTACCAAAGGCACTACTAATCTTGGATGCTTTTTTGAGATGACTAAAATTTCCCTATAGGTGATATCAGAGCCTTCTTCTAGTTGTTGGTTCTAGTTAGTTCTCCTTTGAATATTTATTAGTCTATCAAGCTTGAAGAAATCTAGAGGAATTGTTTGTTATATTGACCCTTTGGTGAGTGGAAGTCTCATGGTATTCAGAGACAACACATAGATTGAAGGATAGTGAATATGGAGAAAAAAAAAGGAGTTGGTCATGTTGAATTGCTGACTTGTGTCTCCTAGTTGACAGTGGTATAACCTTGATATATGAGGTGGAATTTTTTTGCTTCGTGCTTGTGTAGCAGTAAAGCTTTCATAGTGGGTTTCTATGTGAGAGGCTCCCTATTAATATGGAGAGGCATGGATTGTTTCTCAGCAATGGAAGAAAACTTGCTTATGCTGGGTGGCATTTCCTGGTATTGAAATATATTGTTTTATATTAACTTTGAATGCATGAAGGCTATGGAGTTAATCATTAGATGATTTGAAAGCTTCTCAAATAGCCTATCTCTTTCTCAGATGCATGTGCATATTGGTGGTTTTGGATTTGACTTGAAATAGGCTTGGGGTTCCTAAACTGCTATTTCCTTTTTTAAGGATGTATTATACTAGCATGTTTTTTAATGGTTTTGGAGATTTTACATGGTCAAGAAAACTTGTTGTTTTGTGGATCTTCTAAAGAGCTATTTCTAGACCCTTTCTTCCTCGGGGTGCTACTGGATGAGATAGTTGCAGCTCTACTTGCATGCTTTGTGCATGGTGAGAGAAGGTGTTGATTCTTTCTCTACATAGAAATATTTGGTATGTGATTAGTCACTCATTTTTTCAATGGTAATGCTTGATGGATTCCTAGACTAAGTTACCTGGTATGGACATAATTGGAAAATAATATTTGTACTTGATTTTGTGTTTGAGTAAAGGTTTCTCCATATTTATTCTCTTGTGTGACCTCATATGTGCATGACATTGATGCGATTGTGAGTCTTCTTGTATCATTAATGAGATCTACAAGTTGTGCAATATTGTGGGTTGTCTTTACCAGCTTGATTGTTAAGAGAACTCGGATGTGGGTTGTCTATATCCATGTGATTTTATTTAGTGTTTATGTAGACTTGATAGCTAGCCTAGTATATGATCACTTGTGAATTGGTGTGACTATTTTGAGGTAAGAAAATGGATGATAATTGAGTTCCTAGATAGTTGATTATGGAGTATTGTAGCATGGTGAATCTCCTTAATTATGACATCTTGTTTTCACTTGTGATAACTAGTAGTACAACTATATCTTTGTGGACCTAGAAGTTATTTTTTCAGTTTTGGAGATGGTTGGTCATGATGCTTTGAAATCTAGGTGTCACTGTTTAGGGGGGGCTTTAGAAGTGACAGTGGGTTCATCACTTGGTGGTGAATGATCTTCTTTAGTGTTGCAGATGTTACTATGAGGAACTCTTAGATCATGTTGTTGTAGAAGGGTTCTTTTGCATTGGTAGGGCCACTATTTGAAGATGGTTAGCATTTTGGAACCATGGAGGACTTGTGTGTTCTTTGGGTTGAGGTGTTGTTGGTTCTTGATAGATAATGTTGGTTTAGATCTTGTTTGTTTCATGTCATAGTATACTCTTGCTTATGCATTGTGTAGACACATAAAAATGACCTTGGCCTGCAAGCTCTATTTTTCATCTTTTTTCCTAGCATAATTAAGGCATTTTAATTATGTCCTTGATTCACTTTCAGCTATTAATTAAATAATTCATAATTATTTAATTAATACAAGTCCTCTTTATTCTTCTTGCTTATTAAATAAATAAAAAATATATATTATTTAGTGTGTCACTAATTGTCTAATGTCTTCCTATAATCAAATAAATTTCTTAATTTTTTTAATTATTTTTTTCCATTATGTCTTCGTGATTATTAAATAAATAAATACTTATTTATTTAATTTTTCACTAATTCTTAAAAAGTCCTCTTATAATTAAATAAATTCTGTAATTTATTTAATTATTGCCATCTTGACATTCCCTCATTTTTTTAAAAGTCTCACTTTCTAATTTCCTTATTTTTAGTAAATAGTTCAAATTACTTATTTACTATCATATGACCCCACCTTTTGAATTAAAATTATTTTTTAATTTAAAACAGTCTTTTTCCTCCAAAAATCAAGTAATTTCTATTATTATTTGATTTTTCCAGTCACCTCTTTGTCTATGCTCATTTTAAATAAAATTATTTATTTAAAATAGTCTCACTTTCTAATTTCCCTCTTTTTAGTAAATGATTCAAATTTATCATTTAATGTCATGTGACCCCACCTTTTGAATTAAATTTATTTATTTATTCAAAATAGTCTTTGTCCTCCAAAAATCAAGTAATTTCTATTATTATTTGATTCTCCATCCACCTCTTTTTCTGTGCCAATCTTATCTCTTGCACATGCATTATCAACCCTTGATTTGATTTTCTAAAAATCAATCTTGTCCATTCATTTCAAATTTGACCTAATGTTGCCCTAACCCTAATTATGGGTTGTCATATTGAATCTTGTCCATTGATTCTAGGGCACTTGTCAACTTTTAATCTTGGCCATTCACTCAAAATTGCATT
The DNA here is from genome assembly GCA_007115665.2 of Sequoiadendron giganteum. Taxonomy (NCBI): domain Eukaryota; kingdom Viridiplantae; phylum Streptophyta; class Pinopsida; order Cupressales; family Cupressaceae; genus Sequoiadendron; species Sequoiadendron giganteum. The sequence goes on from CM021100.1 coordinate 212,460,679, forward strand.
TTCTATAAAATGGCAATTTTGGTCTCATTTTATCATCTTGCAATATCATACTCTTGCACTCTTGTCATTTTGTCATAGGCATATTTACATCCCGTTTGGTATAATTTAGACATATTTTAGAGGCTTACTAGTTGTATTGTAGCACAGTATTGCAAGTAATCACTCAAATCCTTCAACATTTCCTTAGGGCCTGTCATTGTCATTAGATTGCTCATCATAAATCTAAGGGAAACATCACATTTTCAGAAAGTTGAGAAGGTATAATGGAGGTTAGCCATGGACAATGAAGAGATTTTAGTGAGATTGTTTTATTTGTTTTCATTTTATTCCTTTGCACTTCATTATCACTTTGGGTTTTTTATGTTTTGCATTTGATTTGCTAACCCTAGGAAAATTCCCTTAGTTACATTAGTGAACCTAAAAAACTTTAACAAATTTTGAATAATTTTGGAGTTGGATTTTTTTGTTGCGGGTTTTGCATCATTTTGGGGACAAAACCCTAGTTTTCAAATATTCAACCAAATATTTTAAATGGCTACATAATTTCTCACAATTTTTTTTTCTAAAGGTTGGAGACAATATTAAGAGCTTCCAGTCCAAAAATCGGATTTTTGGGAGCTGTTTTTAATTTATTATAAAAAAATTGGTATTTTTCATGAAAAATTAATTTTGAGAGTAAATTAGTGGTTTTTTTGGATATTTTTATATTTCTGGAAATCTCTCTAAATTTAAATAGGGGTCTCTTCTTTATGTTTTTAATTTCGATGCAAAATAATTAGACAAAAAATAGATCTTTCAAAATTAGGGTTTCACAAAGATTGCTTATATCTCACAAACGGTTGCAGATTTGAAATGATGTTAGGCACCATCAATAAAACAATCAAAATTTTTGGACCTCGTTTGAATTTTTTTATAATTTTTTATGATATTTCATAAAAAAAAAAAATCTAGATGCAAAACAACAAATTTTTCGTATTTCTTTACATTTTTGGAAAGCTCTTGAAATTTCAGTAAGTGTCTATTGTCCATGTTTTTATTTTGGGTGCAATTTTTTTTCCAAAAATCAGATTTGTCTTGACTAGCTAACCCTCTAATATCAGTGATCAATTATATTGTTAGGGTTTTGGCTTTTTTGTTGGTTTTGTGAATGTGCAAGAAAAACAAACACTTCAAAGGACAAATTGGATCAAGAGAAAAATAAAATGCTCTAAATTTTTGTGGGTCCAAGAAATCTTTTTAGACTACTAACAAGTGGTTTTGTACACTCGATTGTCTAAGAATTTTATTTTGAAACCATTTGTGCTTGTTTTAGATTAGAAAACACTTCAATTGGTGCATTAAAAAAATCATTTCTTTTCCTTTTCTTGATTTGGTTTCTGGATGGTAGGTGATTATGCTCTCAGCTTGTGAAAATTAGTGATAAGAAAACTAGACCCATCTATTAGTGTCACGTGAATTCAATAATCGAAGTATCATCTCCCCTTGTGCACTTGTGAAATCTTGGGTGTAAGATAAATGGTTATTGACTCTAGGAATTGGGCCTTCCTTGGTGGAAGAAATTATTCACCCTAAGGTGACTCAAACCGGCAACAAAGCTTTTTAGCCGAGCTACCCTCGACCGGTATATAAATGTGAATCCTAATGGAAAACTTAAGATTATGAGTGTGGATGTGTCACATACACTAGAATTCCCCAAAACCCTATTGAGTGTAACCTCTTTAGGTTGGCATTCCTCCTTTAATAGAGCTTAATATTTTCCCCATGTGTGACCACTCGAACGGGGGTCCTAAACTAAACACCTATGTCTAGTATCCAAAATCCTTCTATTTTCTAGTGCAACAATAGACATTGTGAAGGCATCCACATTCTTGCAGTTCTTAGTACAGGTGATCAACCTGCCATGCGAGTTTTATGGGGGTTGGAAGCTTGATTGGTTTGAGAAGTGAGTGCAATGTAATGGGGATCCCATGCAGCCAAGCTTCTGGATTCACGCGCTAAGAATAAGTGTGGTTGGGGAAACCCATGTGGAATCTAGCGAATATTGTCCTTGCCTAACCTAGGATTGTACTTGTCTTTATTGTGCTTGATCAGAGATAAAATATTGTGTTTTCCAAGTGTCTTCTCAAACATTCAAACAAATAAAAATCCTTGACAAATCTAGAAAATTCTCTCAATCTAAAACAAAAAATCAATCCTTTGGTCATTGTCATCCTTGTCACTTAATCCTACAAGCAAGTCCTTTGACAATTTAAATTGACATATTGGCCAAACTTTGAATGCTTAAGTGAACCTTTCCTAAAAATAAAAGTGACATAAGGCATTCCCTTTTATCACTTTGCATTGTCACCTTGCATAAAGAATAGCCTCATGCCATCCACCATCATGTCTTCAAGCCACTTTGATATACTTACTAGTCAAATTGAATGCCAATTTCTCAATAATGCTCAAGCCCAACTAGCTAGGGACTTCAAAACAATATACCTCCAATCCAAGTCCAAATCCACAACCCATAGTCAACCACCCACATATTCATCTTACCAAAAATTCATAGGTCCTAGTCCTCCATCCATTCACTCTAACTATCAAGAGTTCTTTAACACAAATCCTTCTATTAGTCCACAACAAAATTCCACCTAATTCCATTATCCTAAACTTGACAAGGGAAATAAACCATCCATCAATCCATTCCAAGCCCCCATGTCCTATTCTAGTCCTTCATACATGTCCTATCATAGTCCTTTATCCACATCCAATACTAATACTTCATACACTAACCCTTTCCAAGTATCCACATCCTATCCTAGTCCTATATCCACCAATCCATTCCAAGTCACTTCTTCCCAACACACACCTTGCCATAAAAATTCTATCCTTGTCCAAAGTCACATTCCATTGTCTAACTTTGAGGATATATGTCAAGATGAAAACCTAAAGCATAACACCATAACTCCCCCTTCATGTCAAGATCAATTTTTTCCATCCCATGACCCCATCCTTAAGTCCATTCAAGAAGTCATCCTAGACAATCATGGCATATAAAATATACCCATCCTTGGTAAAAATTCTATTCACAACCATTCTATCCAAGAAAAACATATCCTTGGTTAAGACCCTATTTCCAATCATGTCATCCAAGACAACCCCATCTTTGACCAAGACACTATCCTTGATCAGGAAATCCAAAACGATCCACTCCTTGACCTTTATGCCATTGAAGACAAAACACTTGATGACCCTATTCAGGCTTCGACTACCGACACTTCCAAAAAGGAGACACTTGTCTCCATGGGACACATAGATGATCTTCCTATAGAACAATATGCTAGTATTCTAGAAATATTTGCAAATGGTCAAGCTATAACTGAATCTAGTGGACTCTATGGCAATGACCATGAAGACGGTTTTTACATCGACTTGGAAGCACAGCAGAATCATTTGAATTTGATATACCACAAAATCAGACAAATTATGTTAATCAAAAATCTATCCCACATGTCAATAAAGCTATGAAATCTTATCAACTAGGGTCATCTATCTTTGTCATAGCGGGATTTCTTACAGATGAGAAAATTTTGAGCATTAGCTTCCACAATAAGGATGGGTTAGCATCTTGCTTCCATAATGATAAGTATCACAACACAAACAAAATCTATCAGAACATGCATTATCAAGGAAAATGACTAGGCCTATATGAGCAAGGAATTCTAGAACCCCTACATCTTCAAAAAAATTACAGACATCAAGGTCTTGGCTATTCCTCAATCGGAAAATCTAATTATGATAATGATACCTCCTCAATATTGGGGGAAATTTTATCTAATACAAACATCAAAATGGATGTCATGAGTAGTCCTTTTCATAAGGTTGTTGCCAACACCCTCCACCAATAACCAAAGCGGTCAAAATAGTCAAAGTCATGGACAACTCTGCCAGACAAGAGAATTTCCAAAAAGACAAACATACACCACTTTGGAAGAGCCATTTGAGGATGTCCTTAAGAACATCCTTAAAAAAGGTCTCATCACACTTGAGGACCCTAAGCCATATGATCCAAGACAATCTAAACCATCATGGTGGGATGACAATGCTTTCTGTGATCACCACCGGGCTAAAGGGCATAAGATATCCTCTTGTCAGCAACTAAGAAATATTGTGCAAAACCTTATTGGAAATCACACAATTGAATTGGGTGGGCCACAATTTGCATCAAATGTAGACTATACCATTCACAAAAACTCACTGCAAGACCATGGTTCTAATAATGCCTCAACATCAGGTTCCAAGACTAATAATAATCAAGCCAATTACGTTTGTGTTTCATTTGATTATTCAAGTGGGACCATCATTAATAACATCTGAACCGATGATGAGTGCAATGCCACTACTTGAAGCAAAAAAATAACCATAGCTGGTCGACGTCCTCGACAACCAAAAGTTACAATACCCGATCCATCCACAAAACAACCACAACTAGGCCCATTTGCAAATAAGTCTCAACCTAGGAGTCAATTTAGCCTTATTGATCAACTAGGAAAGACCCCTATGCAAATTTCCATACTCTAGTTGCTTCGCATTTCTCCCGCGCATAAGGCAATACTTGGAAAAACCTTGCAAGAGTATGTTGTCCCTCAGGACATTGATGTCAACAATTTTGAGGCCATGGTGGGATATCTCACTACACCTCATCATGTAACTTTTTTTGACCAAGATTATTCATCACCTAAGACCAATAATAACAACGCATTACACATTGAAGGTTTTATCCATAATTGCAAGGTCAGACAAGTTCTAGTAGATTGCAGAGCATGATTGAACATATGCTCCTTAAAATTGGTTAAGGATCTAGGATTTTTTGATGCTTGTGTAGATGCTACAAAGAGAAAAGTCATAAAAGAATATGATGATGAAGAACATTCCTCTAGAGGTGTGATCACTCTTCCTATCAGAGTTAGGCTACTCATTGTGGACACAACTAGCCAAGTCCTGGATCTTGAATTAACCTATAACATATTGCTTGGCCGATCTTGGATTCATGCCCTAAAGGTTGTTCCCTCCACATATCACCAATGCCTAAAATTTCCTTTTGACGGCATAGAAATCACCATATATGGAGGCCCCGATCCTTTTCAGGTATTGCACCAATCTAAGGGGTACTTTAGAACATCAAGTGCCTATCAATCGAGAAGCTTCAAGATCTTCTTCCAAATTCATTGACCCTTCCAACCTCGCTGGTCCACATCTTCTGCCACACCATCATCATCCTCACTTCCTAAGGTTGAGTCTACTATCAAGATCCAAGACTTGAGTTGTGGAGAATTCAAATTGAATACGGCATATTGCATCACAAAAATACCCAAGTCTCCTAAGGTCTATGGTTGATCGTGTTTCAGAATGGAACCTAAGGAAATTTTCAAAGTCCCACCAAAAATAGTTTTCATCAAATGGGGAGACATGAAAAATGAAGACATTGCTGACATATTAGGATGGATCTACAAAGAAATGGAAGACTTACCCCCATTTCCAGTTAAGATATATGGCAAGGGATATGACAAGATGAAGGCAAAAGGCTATGATGGAACTATTGGTCTTGGTCGAAATAAAACTAGGTGAAGAGAACCTATAACCCCTTTCAAATGACCAAAGTATCTAGGGTTAGGGTATGGTCCACCCAAAAATTACGATGAGTGTACCAATGGACTTTTGAGTGAGAGCGTGAATGCTTCAGAAAGTGTCGAGACTATTGAGGAATCCCTTACCAGAACTAACTCCCAGGAGTGCGAATTTGGCTCCCAACGATTCCTAAGTGACTATTGTCTTGATGATTTGTTCCTTGAACCTAGAAAACTTACCTCTAAACAAGGATTTTTAAAAAAATTTAAAATTGATCACGTATCGAATAATAATAATCCTAAGATCCCAAGGAAATGAGAAGACTGGGATATATGTTTTTGCCCAAGGAACAATGACAAGCTATATTCCTCCTCCAATCCCATCAACCCTCATCCTGACATACCTATCCAGCCATACGAACCTAATGATGATCAGTCAAATTCATCTGAATTACCATGGGACATTTCTGACCATGAGTCCAATCCCTTCATCCTCTACTTTGCTAATGGGTATGAAACAAGTGAAGAAGAATATTGGATAGAGTTTGATTGGGAATTGGATGACAAAAACTTCATTTTCAATGTCTTTGAATATGTCTGTGTTCTTTCCACGTCCTCCCCACAATTCACCAGTATTGATGATGGTATCTCCTTAGTCTACCCACAACTAATTGATTGGGATCAACAAGGCCTGCCAGTCATGGACATATTTCAGAATGATGAGGCCATTTCAGAATTTATAGGACTATGTGAGGGCATACCCAGTGGTGATCACAAGGCTATATTTTATATTGACCTAGATTATGCAACTTACTTTGGGGAGATTGCTTCATCCTCTAGACATAAAATAAAAAATAAAAATAAAACAAAAAATGACACATCTTTAGGTGAAAACTGAAAGGAACCGTCTGACGATAAAAAAGAAAAAATAAAGGATGTATTGATGGGTGAAAACCTCTCTGAGGTACCCAAATATGGAGGACTACAATTTTTCCTGTGACTCAAGATAAATCAACAATGCTCATACAGGACACCATAGAAGTCAACATATCAACAACAAAAGACCCTAAGATGGTCCTCTTTGCGACATCCTTGATAGAGGAAGAGAAACTTGAATTTGAAAATTTCTTTGCAAAGCGCAAAATTAATTTTGCATGGTCATATGTCAATATGCCTAGGTTGGATCCAGAACTGGTCTTGCACCATTTTCCATTGCTTCAAGATTCCAAACTAGTAAAATAGAAGCTGCGTAAAATGCATCCTTAGATCGCCTTATTAGTCAAGGTTGAACTCAATAAATTTCTAGATGTCAGATTCATACTGTCTATCAACTATTCTAAATGGATATCCAATCTTGTACCAGTAACAAAGCCAAATGGTCAGATACATGTCTGCACATATTTGAGAGACTTGGACAAAGCATCTCTAAAAGATGACTTTTCGATGCCAAACATAGATATCATAGTTGACCTCATGATAGGATATGAGATGTTGTCCCTTATGGACGGTTTCTCTAGTTATAATCAGATTCATATTGCCCCTGAAGATCAACATAAAAAAACATTCACTTGTCCTTGGGGTACATACTATTGGAATTTCATGCCTTTTGGTTTTAAGAATGTAGGCACCACATATTAGAGAGCTATGACAACAATATTCCATGACATGATGCACAAGATAATGGAAGATTATGTGAATGACCTTTTGGCTAAATCTCAGACATGAAAAGACCACTTGAATCTGTTAGACAAAATCTTCAAGAGACTAGAAGAATATAAGGTCCACTTAAATCTAAAGAAATGTGTCTTTGGTGTGACATCAGGCAAAATTTTGGGATACATTATTTCTTGATGAGGTATTAAGGTCGATCCAGCTAAAGTGAAAGCTATTGGGAAATTTGCCACAACTTTCTGGCTTGATATTCCTTTTGGACTTTGCGTTTTCTCCATGTAACCGACTTTACCCCCATACTGTAGCATGCTTTCCTTGGTGGCAGGGTTTAGCGGTTTACCGATTTACCACAAGCCACTTTGCTTGGTCTGGTGGTCGGGTGATGTTACCACCTTACCGTGACGGTCTTCTTCTTGTTCAGTGGTGGTGTAGTGAGCGGCAATAGTTGGAAGGCGGATACAGCCTTACTGTAGGGTGCTCCTTCTAGTGGCGCGTTAGTGTTGTGAGCGGCAGGTTGGTGGAGCAAAGGCCTATCTCCTCACCATGGGGTAACTGTCTAGTGGTGGAGGTAGTGCATTGAGTGGTGCAGAAGTGGCGAGCTGGTGGGTGACCATCTACCGCCTTACCGTGGGCGGTGAGAAGTCTCACCGTGGTAAGTGACTAGTGGTTAGGGGTGACCATTACCACCCCACCATAGGCGGTGAGAATGCTCAACGTGATGGTTGCAGTGAAACCACTAGAGGTCTACCAAAGAAGTCACCTCCCTACTGTGGGGTGGCCTAGCAACCTCCACGATAGCATGGTGAGACTGCTTATGGTCTAGCTAGCGATTACCACCACACCTCAAGAAGGCTTGAAAGGGTCAGTGGTAACACAGTTGGTGGCTTGGCGATCAGCGCAGGCAGTTATTGCCATACCATGGGTGGTCAACCTGAGCTCGGCGGTAGTGTGGTTGGAAGCCAAGGTCGAATTGACACAGGCTTACCACCATATCATGGTTGGTGAAGATGAGCTTGGTGGTGACATGGTAGAAGGTAGAGAGAGCTCAGAGATTGTTTGACCGAGCTTGACCGAGCTAGACCAAATGTCAGAAGCAACAAACCAACGGAGTAGCGACACATGGCAAAAATATTAGATCTGATTATACGAATCCTTAATTACTGATTGTGATGGGCTACATTGTTAAATGGAGGTTGACGGACATGTGTGAAACTAGTTTTAATGTTGCGCAACTCTATGCATCTGTAGGAGCAGTGCACGTTATCAGATATTGATGAATGCTTGTAGGTATGATAATTAATTATCCTAATAACCGTTGAATACTGGGATGGGAAGAATAGGTTGGCACATAGTATGAGATTATATGTAATCTCATGTACATGTCAGTTAGGAGGATGAGCAAAGAGAGAGAGGCCAAGAGTGTTCTAGCAGTCTTTACCGTGAACACTTCATCTCTCAGATATGAGATGATGTGAACCTGATATGCCTAGAGGCTGGGCTAGCCATGAGGCTAGCAGAGAGAGTCATTTGTTGACCTGAAGTGAATTTGCACAATATGTCATATGAAGACATTCTAATTGTGTGAAGATTATATATTTGTGTTGCTTGTCTTCACCAGATGGACAAGATTTAATATCTTGAGGAGCACAGCTCTTTGTTTTTATTGTAACCGATTTTGATACTAAATAATACAAGTGAGTTGAGTGTTTTGGAGGGTGGGGTTTTTTACCTGAAAAGGTTTTCCCCATGTAAATTTGTGTGTCCATATGTTTTTCTTTCATGGTTGTCTAATTTTGTACTCTGAATTTGATATTGTGTTGAATCTTCTCTTATGTTAAGTATTTACTTTTCTCAGAGGATAAATGGGGGATTTACTGTGCCTATTTCCGCTTTATGGCATAGTTGTTTGTGTCTTTGAAGTGATAAAAATGAAAATCACTAAGGCATTGTTGTCCTAGAAAAAAATTCTATGATGACAGACCCATCCCATATCCCCAACAAGTGGTATTAGAGTTGGTTAAGGGAGGTCAAGGCTTGATGATACCAACAAGTGGTGTCAAAGCCTTCTCTTGTTTACTAGGTTTCTAGGTATTTCTCCTATGAAGATTTATTGGCCTAGAAAGCTTGAGGAAATTTGTTATTGATTGATCCTTCGATGAGTGGAAGCTCTTTATTTTTTTTATTCAACATGCAGGTTTGAAAGACGTTGGACATGACTGGAGTTGATCATATTTTTGCAATATGGTCTGAGGTTCCTGGCTCACAACAAATGTTCTTGATGCAAAGGGCATGAGATGTGCTTGTGGCTGTGTTGCAGCAAAGTGTGGTTTCATACTGGGTGTCTGTGTGAGAGGCTCCCTAGTGGTATGGAGTTGCTTGTGTTGTTGTTCAACCATGGAGTATTGTGCTTGTGTTGGGTGTTTTGACTTAGTACTAAAGGAGGTTTCTTTGTTGCTATGTTTGCATGGAGGCTATGAAGGTGATCCTAGTGGTCTACAACTTTTGTATAGCCTAGCTCTCTCGTATTCTTGTGGATGACTGAGGTTTTGGAATTGGTCTGAAATGGACCTGTTGTTCTTTCTTACCTGTTTCTTGCACTTGCATGGTTCGGATTCATGTCTTTGGCTATGGAGGTTTTCTATAAATTTTTCTAAAAAATTCTATGATGCATTTGCATATTTTATTTTCATTGTTCTAGTTAACCATTCTAGTTATGTGTAGACTCTTGGGTCATCTAGATGAGTTGTGAATATGGAGATGCATGGGTGTTTTATAAACACTGTGGTTTTGCAGGTTTTACACGGTCAAGAAAAACTTGTGGTGTGTGGAGTTGTTGTTTAGCTATTTTCTAGACCCTGGCTTCTGGGGTGTGACTGGATGAGATAGTTGCAATTCGACATGGTTTGGGTAGGTGTGATGTCTTCTCTGCATGATAGTGTTGCTATGTTTTTTTCATTCAGCATTCTTGTGGTGTTTCCTACTGGTTTCTTAGACTATGGTGCTTGAGTTGTGGATGTGATTGGAAAATTGGATCTATTGTTGATCTGGTGTTTGAGTCAAGTTGTCTATGTGGGTTGTTCCCTTTGATTATCTTAGTTTTTCAATTTCCAATGTGATGATAGATTTTTAGGGTTTTCATTGAAGTGGATCTACGAGTTGTGCATTTTTGTGCGTTGTCTTTACCTACATGTTTCTCATGAGTCAGCTCAGAAGTGGACTGCCATTATCCATGAGGTTTCTTCTGTGGTGGTGCAGATCTATTAGCTGACCTTGTCTGTGGTCACTTGTGCATTGTCGTGGTTGTTTTGAGATGAGAGGATGCACAATGTTTGAGTACCTGAATAGTTAGTGATGGGGACCTAAAGCATGTGAATCATGATGTCATGGAAAGCTTATTACACTGACTAGTGTAATATTTTGATAGTGATGGTGTGGTCCATCATGATGCTTGGAGAGCTTAGTGTCATGTTTTAATGGGAACTTTAGCAGTGACTGTGGAATCATCACTTGATGATGAATGATCTTCTTTGGTGTTGCAGATGCTTCTTGGGGACTCTTAGATCCTGTTGTTGCAAAAGAGTTCTCTCGCATTTGTAAGGTCACTAGTGGAAGATGTGCAGCATCTTGGAGCCATGGAGGACATTATTATTTTTTTGATTGAGATGTTGGTGGTGCTTGATAGGTGATTTTGGTTTAGTTTTTGTTTGCTTTATGTCATGATTTACTCTTACTTAGATTTTTGGCATGTTACTTTTCTCTTGAGACCATAGCTAGTTCACTTGAAGCAGGGTATCTCCTAAGGGGGATGTGTAGATCATGGTGTCATGATATGTTCATTTTCCTAGGTTTGGAGCTTTGACAATGGTCTAGTGTTTCTCTATGTTTTGAGTACTTTGTTCATATGCTGGAGGAATTCATGTTTAGTGCAATAATGTAGGTTGGAGTTAGCATGAGATGACAGGTTGTTGGAACTCATGGATGCATGGAAAATAAGGTGAGGCTGGAATTATTTTGAGAATACTATTGTTACAATTGAAAGTCCGAGTTGCCTGCACCTTGGTTGAATGCGAGTTCAATAGAGACTATGAAGGAAAATGCTCTTAGGTAAGTCACAATGGCCTGTATATCTTGCAGGAGCATCTTTTCTTTTCTTTTTGGTCTACTCAGTAGTGGTGTCTGTTTGAAAGGTATTTTCCCATTATAGCTTTCAAATATGTGTTATTCTTGCTTTCATGATATGAATCTTGAGTTTTTTTAATATTCTGGAGGATTCATAATGAAAGGTGGACAGCATAGTGGATCTCCTTGTGCTTTGAGGACTGATAAGGGATGGTTATATGGGTTAGTCTGATGTTCTTTGAGGTGCTTACATCCATGGAACTATTAGGTGTTGTTATGGATTTTCACTTTGGAATGTGAAGAAGATCATTCTTGACACAACTAGCATTTAGAAATGTATGTAGGAGGATGCTACATGTTTTGATTTGTAGTTTCTCTCAAATCTGGTCTTTTCTTTCTATATGTTCATTTTCATATGACTTTAGATGTGAGATGCCTTTGTGGAGCCGAGGTGGTCACAATTTGTGGTCATGTGTTGTCACTTGGGTGATGACACGAAGGTTCCTATGCCTCTTTCTTCAATCAAATATGGAGGTTTTCTTGGAAGAGCTCTTGAAGATAGTTGAGAGAAATGTTTCTTGTAGCAGGTGGTTGCAGGTGGTGCATATCAATGTGACTATTCCTCAAAAGTACATGGTTCCTCATTTATTTGTATAGGTGATTGGTGGAATTAGTATGCCTGAATCACTTGTGATGATGCTTTGTTTGCATTCATCTGGATAGTACCCTTGAAGTGGGAGTACCTAGATGTGTTTGGTCTTTTGACTGGTTCACAAATGGTGCTTGTTTTTGTTGTTGATGGGTGGTTATTTGATGGTGTGAGTTTACTAATAGTCATACCTTTGAGGTATGGGTGATTGCATGGATTAGCACAGTCTATGAGTGCTACTTTTTAGTCATGTGATTTTGATCAAGCTGATGGGGGCAGTCAGTTGTCTGGTTGCATTTCTAGCTAACGGTTTTATCTTATTCTGGAGAATTTTTTCTCATTCTATGTTTGTGTTGTGCTTTGTTGTTGCTATTGTGGTGCCTTTGTCACCTGAAGGATCATATGTTTTCCTTCCTGAGACTGGTTCATTTTTTGCCTTGGTGTGTTCTTGTGTTTGGAGTTGTTGCCTGAGATGGTGGACAATTTTGGATGACGTTGTAGGTGTCTTGGTTGGAGCGTGAAGGCTTGGTTTGGTCCTTTTTCGAGTTTTGGAGGAAGCCTAAAAGTCTTCATCAAGTGGGATATCATTGGGAAATATGCCTCAATTTTCTGGCTTAGCATTTTCTCCATGTAACTAGCCTTTACCGCCATACCATTGCATCCTTTCCTTGGTGGCATGGTTGAGTATTTTACCGCTTTACTGCAAGCCACTCTGCTTGGTACAGTGGTTGGGTGGTGTTACTGCCTTACCACGATGGTCTTCTTCTCATTCGGCAGTGGTACGGTGAGCAGCGACAGTTGGAAGGCGGTTACCACCTTACCGCAGGGTGCTCCTTTTGGTGGCATGGTAGTGCGGTGAGTGGAAAGTTGGTGGAATGAAGGCCTACCTCCTTACCACAAGGTCACTATCTAGCGGTGGAGGTAGCGCAATGAGTGGTGCAAAAGTGGTGAGTTGGTGGGTGACGGTCTACCGCCTTACCGCGGGTGGTGAGAAATCTCATCGCGGTGGCCGTGGTAAGTGGCTAGCGGTTGGTGCTGATCATTACTGCCCCACCACAGGCAGTGAGAATGATCACCGCGGTGGTTGCGGTGAGACCGCTGGTAGTCTGCCAGAACGGTCACCGCCCTATCGCGGGTTGGCCTAGAGGCCTCTGTGGTAGCACAGTGAGATTGTTGATGGTGTGGCTAGCGATTACCATCACATTGCAGGAAGGCTTGAAAGGGTCAGCAGTAACACGGTTGGTGGCTTGGCAATTGGCGCAAGATGTTACCACCATACCGTGGGTGGTCAACCTAAGCTTGACAGTAGCACTGTTGGAGGCTGAGGTCGAGTCAACACAGGCTTACCACCATATACCGGTTGGTGAAGATGAGCTCGAAGGTGATACAGTAGAAGGTAGAGAGCACTCGGATCTCGGTTGACCGATCTGGACCAAATGTCAGAGTCAGTGAACGAATGGAGTGCCGACACATGGAAAGAAGTTTAGATTTGATTGGTCAAACTCTTAATTTGTGATTGTGATGGGCTACATTGTTAAATGGAGGTTGACGAACATGTCTGGAACAATTTTTAATGCTATGCGGATCGATGCATCTGTAGGAGAGGTGTACGTTATCAGAGATTGATCAATATTTGCAAGTAGTATAATTAATTATCCTGATGACCATTGAATGTTGGGATGGGAAAAATAGGTTGGTACACGATAAGAGATTATATGTAATCTTGTGTGCAGTCAATTAGGAGGATCAGCAAAGAGAGAGAGGTTGAGAGTTTTTGAGCGGTCTTTACCATGAACACTTCATCTCTCAGATCTGAGATGGTGTGAACCTGGTATGCCTAGAGGCTAGGCTGGCCATGAGGCTAGCTGAGAGAGTCATCTATTGACCTAAAGTGAATCTGCACAGTATGTCATGTGAAGAAATTGTAACTGTGTGGATATTTTATATTTGTGTTGCTTGCCTTCTCCATATGGACAAGATGTAATCTCCTAAAGACCATAGCTTTGTGTTTGTATTGTAACTGATTTTTTTACTGAGTAATAAAAGTAAGCTGAGTGTTTTGGAGGGTGGGTTTTTTACCTGAAATTTTTTTCCCCACGTAAATCTATGTGTCCATATGTTTGTCTTTCATGGTTGTCTAATTTTATATTTTGAATATGTGCTTATGTTGAATTTTCTCTTATGTTAAGCATTTATTTTTCTCAGGGGATCAATGGGGGATTTACTGTGCATGTTTCCTCTTTATGGTATAGTTTTTTCTATCTTTGAAGTGATAAAAATGAAAATCACTAAGGCACTGTTGTCTTAGACGTCCATTCTATGATGACAGGCCCATCCCATATCCCCAACAAAAGCAATATTACACATGCCTCCTCCAAAAGGGGTAAGTGAACTCGAAACATTACAAGGTAGGTTAAAATCTATCCAACATTTCATAGAACAATTGGCTATCAAGTGTCAACCATTTTAGTATCTTCTACGCAAGGGCATTCTCTTTGTTTGGATAGATAAATGTAAGGAAGCCTTTCAACTAATAAAATATTATCTCTTGCCACCACCTATTTTAATGCCAAAAATCGAAGGGAAACCTTTAATTCTATACATTTCTACAACAAATTTAGCACTGGGGACATTACTGGCACAAAATGACCATGAAGAAAAGGAATAAGCCATATACTACATTAGCTAGACATTGGTTGGATATGAGTTAAACTATACATCCATTGATTGTGCTTGTCTAGCAGTTATCTTTGCGGCTCAGAAGCTAAGACACTATATGTTAAATCACAGGACACGGTGGGTAGCGAAGATTGACCCCTTTTAATGTCTCTTGAGTTGTGCAACATTGATAGGCCATCTAGCAAAATGGTTCATGATCTTGAGTGAATATGACATTCAATATGTGGAACGAAAGGCCATAAAGGGACAAGTGATAGAAGACCAACTGGAAGATGCACCAGTACAAAGCGATCATCCATTAGTGGCAGACTTTCCTAATGAGTCCATATTCCATACAAAACCTAGGTCACCTTGGAGGCTATTTTTTGATGGGTCGTATACTAGTCATGGCTCAGGGGCATGAATATTTTTTATCACTCCACAAGGAGACTCCATTCCTAAGTCATTCCACATTACTTTCCCATGTAAAAATAATGTGGTGGAATATGAGGCACTTGTTACAAGACTTAGAATGGCCATCAAATGGAAAATCAAGACACTCCATGTTTATGGAGATTCTCAACTAGTTATCAACCAATTTTATGATGAATATGAAACCAAGGACGAGAAGTTAATGCCTTACAAATGAATGGTTGATAGCTTTCATGCATATTTCCACATGGTGAGTTTTGATAAAATTTTTGAGAGTACAAAACAAGGTAGAAAATGCAATGGCTACAATTGGTTCTCTCCTAGATATCCCAAGTAATGAGCCTCAATTTGATTTCTTCGTAGAACAAATTTTGGTCCCTACATATGATATTCCCAAATCAGAGAGGGTTTATGAGCTTGTTGGTCCCAATTCTCCCTAGTATCAAGACATTTATGACTATCTCAAGTCCCAAACCCTTCCCCCTAGCCTATCCAACAACCAACAAAAGTCCTTTATCCAAAAATTCGCCCAATACACCATCATCAGTGACACCCTCTACTGTCATAGCTTCGAAAACACCCTTCGTCGATGTCTCAACACCAACGAATCACACAACCTTACGTGAAGTACATGAGGTATATGCAAGTCTCATTTGAGTGGTCATACTCTAGCCAAGAAGATAACAAGACTTGGGTATTACTGGCTGACCATTGAAAAATATGCACTTGAGTTTGTCAGGACTTGTCGCCAATGTCAAATACATAGTGATTTGATTCATGCTCCAGCATAGGAACTTCAACCGATTACTTATGCATGGCCCTTCACACAATGGGGACTTGACCTCATGGTAAAAATCCACCCTACCTCTTCCAATGGCCACAAATTCATTATCACCACCATTGAGTAATTTAATAAGTTTTGAATCACTCAAAATTAGCATATATGTTTTGAATTTTTAAATGATGTAAACTAGTAAAATATGTATTTTTTCGTATATTTTATGTTTGTATTTTTTATAATAAATTAAAAAATTATTTTAAACTAGTTTTTTATAAATTAACACTATAATTTAGTTGTTGATAAAATGCTAAAAAATGAAGTTGCACAGGATGTCAAACTTTTTATAGTAATTTTTTTTTTTCTTTCAAATTGTTTGTGTGTATTTATAACTTGAAACTTTAGTGCATGGATATATTTTTATATAAATATTAAAATATGCATGAATAAAAAAAATTGTTTCCATCAGACGTCAACATTCATATTAAATATTTATCTAAAATGGAAAAAAATTATACCATCCTGAAATAGATTCTTTTATCTAGTGCATCATATTTGTTTCAATTTTTTTTAATAAGTTTTAGTACTTTTCCTTGGAATGGTAATCAACCTAATATTTTTGTTGATAACCTACTTTTAGTATAAATATAAATATAAATATAAATAATAATTAAACTATTAAAATAAATATATTTTTGAAAACTACACTTATGGATCTACAAAAGGGTATTTTTACATTTAAAAAAAAATGTTATTTACATGAGGAGGAGTTATTAAAATTTGAAGTTTTTCAAATAATTTTTTTTTTTGGTAAATTGGACTCAAAGCGGTGCTCCATATATTTTTAGCCAACAATTTTAGTTGAATAAATTTTCGAAGTATCTAACTTGGCTAGAATGAATCTTACTAGGTCATATGTTTGACCAAAATTGATTTTTAGTTAGAAATACTTAAATTCAGTCTTGCTAATATGTTAGTTGAAAGTGTCACACAAATTTGTGCTTTTAGCCCCTTACATACATAACCGGCAAAAAAAAATCCAAATTCATTCTCAACTATATCATTTGTCGGTATGGTATTTCATAATCCATCATCACTGACAATGAACGTCCTTTCAAAAATTAGGACATTCGTGAGTTATGTGAGCGATTCCACATCCAACATCATTTCTCTACACCATACTACCCGCAAGGAAATGATCAAGCTCAGACGTCCAATAAGACAATACTCAAAACTATTAAGAATACTATCAATGGCGTTGGCTATGACTGGCACATCCAACTCAACCCTACTATGTGGGCTTACTGCGTCAGCATTCACACACCTACAAGAGTCACTCCATTTGCCTTGGTCTTTGGAGCTGAAGCCATATTTCCCATCGACGTTTAAATTCCATCCTTAAGAGTCTCCATGAAGGGTCTAATATATGATGAAGAATACAAACACTCGTGATTACATCAGTTGGAGATGTTAGATGAAAGAACACATAATTCCCTGAATCACCTATAGGCATATCAGAATCGACTTTGTCACAGTTACAACAAAAGATTCATGGTTAGGAATTTTGAGATTGGTGATTTAGTTCTTATGCAAAATCTCAAGATTTAGGCTAATAGAGAAAAATTGGGAAAATTTGAGCCCAATTGGTTGGGTCCTTATGTCATCATATCCTCTTTTGGTTCTGGAGCATATCAGCTAGCCACTCTAGATGATGAACAATTAACAGAGCCTATGAACAGTCTACATCTTCACAAGTTATATGCATAGAAACAAACAGTTGAGCTGAAAACCTTAAAAATACAAAAAAATATGAAAAATATAAAAAAAATCGTCACCTTGATGAAAACCTAGCAAATAGGGGTCTTGGTGAACAAAAAAAATAAAAAATAAAAAATAAAAATGACAAAAATAGCAAAGAGAAAAAATTTGTCCAAAAGTGAAAACTTGGTAAACAAGCGCTTTGGATAAGTACCATGGTGAAAAATTGGCAAACAGGTGTCATGTGTAGTTGGTCATTTCTCTACCACCTACTGTCACTTTATCTACCTTGGTCCATAATAAACACTCACTTTTTTGACATCACCTTGCCACCTGCGACAAAAACCTTGTCATCTTCTTACATGGTTGATAATGATTGGCATCAAGTCATGCACATCACCCATCCATCACCCCCACACACATACCTTGTCACATCCGTCTGGATGACTAGTTTTGGACCTGACTAGGGGAAAACTTATATCATGTGACTGCAGTGGGTATCGCACATGGTCTCGACAATTAATAAATGTTTTGAAAAAATCCCTAAAAAATCCTAAAAAGTCTTCAAAAAGACCTAAAAATTCAAAAATGTCCTCACAAAATCATAAAAAGTCTTGAAATAAGACCTAAAAATTAAAAACTGCCTTTAAAAAATTCCAAAAAAATCAATCATAATTTTTTGATAAAAGACCTAAAAATTCAAAATGTCTTTGAAAAAAGCCCTAAAAATCATAAAAAAAGTCGAAAAAGGACCTTAAAATTCAAAATGCCCTAAAAAAAATCCCAAAAAAAAAATCAATCATAAAAAGTCATGAAAAAATACCTAAAAATTCAAAAATGTCTTGAAAAAATCCCTAAACATCATAAAAAGTCTTGAAAAAAGACCTAAAATTTGAAAAATGTCATGAAACAAGCCCTAAAAATCATAAAAGGTCCTTAAAAAAGACCTAAAATTTGAAAAATGTCATGAAAAAAGCCCTAAAAATCATAAAAAGTCTTGGAAAAAGGCTTAAAAATTGAAAAATATCTTGAAGAAATCCAAAAAAATTGAAATATCCTAAAAAAAGAGTCGTATCTTGTCAAGTTGGTCAAGTTTGTCAATCTTTCTCAGTTATCTGAACTACATTGTCTCTATGCATTTTCTACGTAGGCAAGGTTCATCTTTGAACCCCCGAGACATTAGGCCAGTCCTCTTAGATTGTCAAAAAAAATAAAAAATCACTCAATCTTCTATCCTTTTGACAAAGTTATTGGTCGTGTCGAACTACGAAGTCTTTGAGTATATGACATAGGCAGGGCCATCAATCGATGAGCCCCTAAGGCCACACTATGTCTATCCATTAGGGTTCATGACACTACACTGGCACACACATCAAAATGTCTTCAAGTCAAACAAGTCATCTCAAAACAAGGAAACCCCTACAACCAACTTTTGTAATTCTTTAATAATTAATCTAGCACATCAGGATGCCAAAATCGACATGTGGTCAACAATAGTCAAACTTAGTCAATTTCAGTCAAAATCAGTCAAATAGTGAACTCTTGGCCATTCTCCAGATGTGTCCTTTTGAAGAATAACCTCTATCATTTATACCTCCAGATGTGTCCTTCCTAGGTATCATCACTTTAAGGGATCCTATTGACACTTGAGGATCGATCCTCTTGACATTGACATTATTCAAGATGTGTCCTTCCTGAATTTGGAAAACTTTCAAACTCGACACTCGGACATCGTCAAACATGACATATGTGAAATTTGACAAATATGACACCTTTGGCATTCGATGTCGTCAAACCTGGCATCTCTACATCAAAACACTTGACATTCAGTCACACTTGGCAAACATTATCTTGGTATTTTGTCCTCTGATCTTTCATCATGTTACTAGGTTCTCCGCGATGTCCTAACAATGGGATTTAGAGAAGAAACGACATATCATGATGATGGGCTTGTCTTGTCTTTTCTAGGCAATCATGTTGCTAGTTCCTTGAGGATGTCCTAGTAATAGGATTTAGAGGAGCAATGATGTTTCATGACTTGTCTTTCTTGTCTTTTTTTTTCTTGTGGTTGGTTATGACAAAAAGACTGGGGCAATTATGTTCTTAGTCCGCATCATGATCATCCTTGTCTATGATTGCTTGTCTCATGTGATGGTACGAACTTGCACACCTTGATCTATGTCATATCATGGTGTTTGTTGGCCATTACAATAATTTTCCCAATGATGATTAAGAGCAATAATTATTAAAGTCCTATGGTAATATGTTGAAGGATTTGGTCTTCGTGCTAACATTCATCTCCTTTTCTCTTGTCATCTTGTCTAATCCATATCACGATGATATCCTGTGACATACAAAAAAAAACATTAAGTGCATACATGATCATATAGGCATTGCATTAGATCCATACATACATTATTTATATCGTTAAACCATATACATTTCATCACATTGCATTGTCCATACGTATGTAATCCTGCATAAACATGGCATCCATTACAGTAAAAAAATTATCCATATCATCATCATTTGATAAGCATACACCATAAGACATCATCAACAAAAATGCATCATCACATAACATAAATCATATAGGCCGCAACAAAACCGCATCGCATATATTTATAATCTCAAAAAATATCATGTCATAGGATAGAGTCATAAAATATCCCAAAAATGGAGCTCGTAGGCTCAATAGTCAATACATAAAGTGTCATAACATAAATTTCTAAAACGTGATGTCAATAAAATAAACATGTCCAAATCTAAAACTATCTACACCATTGTTTTTTTGGTCATCAAATTGACGAATCGAGACACTTTTCAAATTTTTCTTTTGCCGACCCAAAATTTGGAAATTTTCCCGAGGGGGCATATATACTATGAACCTTCATTGGGGCATGACTTTGAATTATTTTCTTTGTCACAATGCAACAAGCTACATTATGACAAAGAGGGGCAAAATGTAGACACAAAAAAATGAACTAGGCCTACAAGCTCTATTTTTCATCTTTTTTCCTAGCATAATTAAGACATTTTAATTATGTCATTGATTCACTTTCAGTTATTAATTAAAAAATTCATAATTATTTAATTAATTCATGTCGTCTTTATTCTTCTTGATTAGTAAATAAATAAGTTTTATTTATTTATTTAATGTGTCACAATTGTCTAATGTCTTCCTATAATTAAATAAATTTCTTAATTTATTTAATTATTTTTGTCCATTATGTCTTCCTGATTATTAAATAAATAAATTTTATTTATTTATTTAATATGTCACTAATTCTTAAAAATTCCTCTTATAATTAAATAAATTATTTAATTTATTTAATTATTGCCACCTTGACATTTCCCTCATTTTACATAAAATTATTTATTTAAAACTCCCACTTTATAATTTCCCTCTTTTTAGTAAATAGTTCAAATTAATTATTTACTATCATGTGACCCCACCTTTTGAATTAAAATTAATTTTTAATTCAAAATAGTCTTTTTCTTCCAAAAAATCAAGTATTTTTTATTATTATTTGATTTTCTAGCCACCTCTTTGTCTGTGCTCATTTTAAATAAAATTATTTATTTAAAATAGTCCCACTTTCTAATGGAGATAGCTAACTGCTAGACAAAATTCACCTATGTACATCAAAAAATGCATGAAAAACATACATGGATACATATATAACAAGACGAGACATCGTAGTGAGGGGCGCGCCAGATGCCTAAAACCCACGGAGGGGACGAAACGTCCGAGCTGCGGTCAGGCAAGAGTTAACAGCACCGTCAAGTGTGTTTTTCTGCCCATTGTCGGGCAAAAAAGCAGGTGGGTTAGCTTTGTCGACAAGTTTCTTTTGTGTGGTGATAGAAAAGTGGAAGGGAATGACGTGGGCCTTTTCTATTTGGAGAAATCAAGGCGAAAATACTATTTATTTTGTTTCCTGTCTACAAGTTGAAAAGGAAAGATGAAGGTCTAAGAGCATGTGGATGAATTTGAGGAGAATACCGACCAAATTAGCTAAAGTGTGGAGTGCACATGGAGGATTTGGAGGAAAATACACACAAAATCGAGGTGAGGGGTAATTTTGTTGAAAGCAAAGGGTTTTACAAGTTCTTTGTGTTTGAAATTTGGAAAACAAAATGTGAAATATTTCAGTTGCTCGAATGTCTTCAAAATCACACATTCCATTGTTGTGTTTAAATTCTACACCATTGAAAAAAAAACTACAAAAAATAATTTTGAATGGGAAATGCAATGTTGAGTTTCAATAAAAAAATTGTACAAAATTATTCTGAATGGGAAACACAGTGTTGGGTTTCATTTATTTGAATCTTGTTTTAATGTAGAGGGTTTTACGGGTTCTTTGTTTTTGAAATTTGGGAAACATAATGTGGAGTATTTCAGTTGCTTGAATATCTTCAAAATCACACATTCCATTGTTGTGTTTAAATTTCACACCATTGAAAAAAGAAACTGCAAAAAATAATTCTGAATGGGAAACGCATGCATGGTTTCAATAAAAAAATTGTACAAAATTATTCTCAATGGGAAACACAGTGTTGGGTTTCATTTATTTGAATCTCCTTGTTTTAATGTAGAGGGTTTTACAAGTTCTTTATGTTTGAATATGGGGAAACAAAATATGAAGTATTTCAATTTGCTTGAATGTTTTCAAAATCACACATTCCATTGATGTGTTTAAATTTCACACCATTGAAAAATGAAACTGCATAAAATAATTTTGAGTGGGAAACCTAGTGTTGGGTTTCAATAAAAAAAGTCTACAAAATTATTCTCAATGGGAAACACAATATTGGGTTTCATTTATTTGAATCTCCTTATTTTAATGTAGAGGGTTTTACAAGTTCTTTGTGTTTGAAATTTGGAAAAAAGAATGAGGAGTATTTTAGTTGCTCGAGTGTCTTCAAAATCACACATTCCATTGTTGTGTTTAAATTTTGCACCTTTGAAAAAAGAAACCTGCAAAAAGTAATTATGAATGGGAAACGCAGTGCTAGATTTCAATAAAAAAATTGTACAAAATTATTCTGAATGGGAAACACAGTGCTAGGTTTCATTTATTTGAATCTCCTTGTTTTAATGTAGAGGGTTCTACAAGTTCTTTGTTTTTGAAATTTGGGAAACAGAATGTGGAGTATTTCAATTTGCTTGAATGTCTTCAAAATCACACATTCCATTGTTGTGTTTAAATTTTGCACCATTGAAAAATGTAACTACAAAAAATAATTCTGAATGGGAAACGCAGTGCTAGGTTTCAATAAAAAACTGTACAAAATTATTCTTAATGGAAAACATAGTGTTGGGTTTCATTTATTTGAATCTCCTTGTCTTAATGTAGACGGTTTTACAAGTTCTTTGTGTTTGAAAATTGGGAAGCAAAATGTGAAGTATTGTAGTTTCTTGAATGCCTTCAACATCACACATTCCATTGTTTTGTTTAAATTTCGCACCATTGAAAAAAGAAACTGCAAAAATAATTTTGAATGGGAAACGCAGTGCTAGGTTTCAATAAAAAAAAATGTACAAAATTATTCTCAATGGGAAACACACTGTTAGATTTCATTTATTTGAATCTCCTTGTTTTAATGTAGAGGGTTTTACAAGTTCTTTGTTTTTTAAATTTGGAAAACAAAATGTGGAGTATTTCAGTTGCCTGAATGTCTTCAAAATCACACATTCCATTGTTATGTTTAAATTTCGCACCATTCAAAAAAGAAACTGCAAAAAATAATTCTGAATGGGAAACGCACTGCTGGGTTTCAATATAAAAATGTACAAAATTATTCTTAATGGGAAACACGGTGTTGGATTTAATTTATTTGAATCTCCTTGTTTTAATGTAGAGGGTTTCACAAGTTCTTTGTTTTTGAAATTTGGGAAACAGAATGTGGAGTATTTCAATTGCTTGAATGTCTTCAAAATCACGCAATCCGTTGTTGTGTTTAAATTTCGCACCGTTGAAAAAAGAAATTGCAAAAAAATAATTTTGAATGGGAAACGCAGTGTTGGGTTTCAATAAAAAAACTGTACAAAATTATTTTGAATGGGAAACACAGTGTCGGGTTTCATTTATTTGAATCTCCTTGTTTTAATGTAGAGGGTTTTACATGTTTTTTGTGTTTGAAATTTGGGAAACAAAATGTGAAGTATTTTAGTTGCTCGAATATTTTCAAAATCAAACATTCCATTGTTGTGTTTAAATATTGAACCATTGAAAAAAGAAATTGCAAAAAATAATTCTTAATGGGAAACGCAATGCTGGGTTTCAATAAAAAAACTGTACAAAATAATTATGAATGGGAAACATAGTGTTGGGTTTCATTTATTTGAATCTCCTTGTTTTAATGTAAAGGGTTTTACAAGTTCTTTATTTTTGAAATTTGGAAAACAGAATGTGGAATATTTCAGTTGCTTGAATTTTTTCAAAATCACACATTCCATTGTTGTGTTTAAATTTTGCACCATTGAAAAAAGAAACAGCAAAAGAAAATTCTGAATGGGAAACGTAGTGCATGGTTTCAATAAAAAAATTGTACAAAATTTTTCTGAATGGGAAACATAGTGCTGGGTTTCATTTATTTGAATCTCCTTGTTTTAATATAGAGGGTTTTACAAGTTCTTTGTGTTTAAAATTTGGGAAACAGAATGTGAAGTATTTTAGTTGCTCAAATGTCTTCAAAATCACACATTCCATTGTTGTGTTTACATTTTGCACCATTGAAAAAAGAAACTGTAAAAAATAATTTTGAATGGGAAACGCAGTGTTGGGTTTCAATAAAAAAACTGTACAAATTTATTCTGAATGGGAAACACAGTGCTGGGTTTCATTTATTTGAATCTCCTTGTTTTAATGTAGAGGGTTTTACAAGTTCTTTGTTTTTGAAATTTTGGAAACAGAATGTGGAGTATTTCAATTGCTCGAATTTCTTCAAAATCACACATTCCATTGTTGTGTTTAAATTTCTCACCATTGAAAAAAGAAACTGCAAAAAATAATTTTGAATGGGAAACGCAGTGCTGGGTTTCAATAAAAAAACTGTACAAAATAATTATGAATGGGAAACACAGTGTTGGGTTTCATTTATTTGAATCTCCTTGTTTTAATGTAGAGGGTTTTACAAGTTCTTTGTGTTTGAAATTTGAGAAATAGGATGTGGAGTATTTCAGTTGTTTGAATGTCTTCAAAATCACACGTTCCATTGTTGTGTTTAAATTTCGCACCATTGAAAAAGGAAACTGCAAAAAATAATTCTGAATGGGAAACACAATGCTGGATTTCAATAAAAAAACTGTACAAAATTATTCTTAATGGGAAACGCAGTGTTGGGTTTTAGTTATTTGAATCTCCTTGTTTAAATGTAATTGGTTGTCTCATGGTAGGTTGTTTGCTTCTTAACACCCATGAGTTTTTAACATGGAATGTTACTTGAATGTCTTCCAAATCACACATTCCATTGCTGTGTTTAAATTTCGCAACATTAAAAAAAAAAGGTGCAGAAAAGAATTCTAAATGGGAAACATACTATTGGGTTTCAGTTATTTTAATAATCCACTTGAAATGTAAAGTTTTTTGTTATGCTCGGTTGCTTGCTTCTTAACACCCACATTTTTGTTAAGGTGGCATAATTTTGATCCCAGGTTTTTATTCGACATGGTGCTTCTGGGTGAAGTTGCGGAATGGGAAAACGAGATAGTACCAATCATTCAGCCTAATTTAATGTGGCTCGAGGAAGAACAACTTGACATTGTCTCTGAGCTACGTTCACTTGCATGGAAGGAAAAGTCCAGCTACGTCGAATATTGGAGGGTGATCTTTGTCTTAAATAGAGAGGAAGAGCAAGCCAGATTTAATAATTTTCTTAATGAAATGCTTGCAGATATTTTATGGGGTCTGGCTCATCCGGTTGTTTAGCAAACTTGGTTTCTATCGACAGAAACTGAATCTTTACTTTACATGCATGCAAATTTTGCAATTATGAATAGTGACTGAATTCATATGGTGTAATGGAAACAGTGTCTATTTATTAATGAATTATTGCAACCTATTTCATTTTTAATGAGGATTGCAAACAATTATTGGAAAAAGAAAATTGGGAGGAAAGAAAAAGACAAAAAGGGGGGAGGACATTTTCTATTTTCAGATAATTTTGTTACACAACCATGGAGCCTTTGAACCCATATTTTGTATTGAGAAAAAATTAAATAAGATTGAGTCCTTTAGTTTGTTAATATTTTCTTGATCACAAATGTCTTTGTGTTTCTACGATCATTCTTCAATATGATATTTGCCGAGCCAAATAGTGTTGATGTTATATTTGTTGAATCTGTGAATTCTAAAATAAATCATCTTGTCAAATTAGTTTTTTGTTTATATCTTTCCTTGTCTCAATATGGAATGTTACAATACAGTATGACTCTTCCAAATCACACATTCTATTGTTGTGTATAAATTTCAGTCAATTGATAAGAAAACTCCACAAAATAATTATGAATGGGAAACACGGTGTTGGGTTCCAGTTATTTGAATCTCCTTGTTTAAATGTAGAGGGTTATGTCATGGTGGGTTGCTTGCTTCTTAAAACGCAGGATTTTGCAATATGAATGTTACAATATAGTATGAATATCTTCCAAATCACACATTCCATTGTTGTGTTTAACTTTCACATGATTGACATAATCAATTGGAAAAAAAAAATGTGATTTGGAGAACATAGTGTTGGGTTTCAATTATTAGAATGTCCATGTTTAAATGTGAAGGGTTGTCTCATGGTGGGTTTCTTTCTTCTTAACACCTCTTGGTTTGAAACATGGAATGTTACAAAACCATATGAATGTATTCAAAATCACAGATTCCATTGTTGTGTTTGTATTCCACATGATTGAAAGAAAAGTGGAGAAAATTATTTTGATTCAGAAAACACAATGTTGGGTTTCAGTTATTTGAATGTCCATGTTCAACTGTCAAGGGTTGTCTCATGGTAGGTTCCTTGATTCTTAACACCTACGGTTTTGTAACATGGAAAGTTACAGGACAATATGAATGTCTTCCAAACCACACATTCCATTGTTGTGTTTGAATTTCGTATGATTGAAAGAAAAGTGCAGAAAAAAATTATTATTCGGAAAACACAGTGTTTGAGTTGTTGGACTGTCCGATTTCCAGCATGCATTTGTGTTAAATTTTATGCATAGCTCGATTGAGTCTATCACCTTTAATTTTCCTGGGTCGAATCCGGAACGTCCTATTGGTTTTACATGGGTGAGAGCAATGCAAACACATTTTATCTATGTTTAATGAATGATTTTTTCCTTCTTCTTCACACAATCCACACTAATTTTAAGTATTCGTCCAATGTTGTGATTTCCTAGAATGGGGAGAGGTTTGAAATGGAAGAAGCTAGATGAATTGTAGGTGCACTATCTACAAAATAGAGGCTCTCCTTTTTTGTCTTTTGATTTGGAATGGGCTACTATTTCTGTCAACAAGGATAAGGTCCCTGACCTTATTGCAACAATTCCTCTTACAAGACTTGATCAGTTCATTCATGGTGAAATGTACATTGAAGGTGTAGAAACAAAATTTTTGGACAAGAAAATAAGATAACCTACCACCTCTTGTGCCGTCTACGAAAAAACTTATAGGAAAACAATTTTGTATAAGAGGTTTGTATATATTGACATTCATTTCTATGGCCGAATAATATTTTACTCTCTTGGTTGAACATGATGAGATGATGTCTTTCTTGCAGCTATTGGGGTTAATACGGTCCTAAAGACAATAGAAACTGGCCTCCACTAGAGAAGAAACCACATAAGATGTTTACACAAAAGCGAGGTTGTCAATACCACTTCATGGTAAAGGTTATGGAAGGTAAACGCGGTGTTGCCTATATTATCTACAAAGAAATGTTCCACATAGATAAAAACGGTGAATTTTTCCATGGCATTCATGACACAAGTGGAGAGAAGCATTTTATTTTTTCCGCTAATATATCCACAGAGTGAAAAAACTATATTGAAAGCCTTTTGCTCATGGATGTTAGTGTCAATGCAATAATTGATAGACATGTCAGTGATCCTCTATTATGTGGCATGATGTCCAAGAGAGATCAATTCCTTACAAGAAAGGATGTAATGAATGTGTGGCAAAAGGTGCATTGTACTCATGCACAAAAAAACAAATTTGATTCCACAAGTATCCTACTATGGAGTGGAGAAGACTTTGAAAACTTCTACTTTCAACTACCCGATGGGAACAATACGCCTTTTGTTATCGGGGTTCAGACTCCATGGATGTTGGATAGGATGGTTAGCTGCTCACACAATTCAGTCATCTTGATGGATTCCAAGTTTGCAACTAACAAATATAAGGTGAGGCCTTACAAACATTGACAAATAGTTTTTCATGTTTTCAATGATCTTACTGGCTGTAAACTTCACAATGCTCATGCCGATTTGTTCTCTCTATAGTACCCATTGTATACTCTCCTCATTTTCGATGAGCAACAGAGTGGTGTACCGGTTGTGTGGATAGTCTTCTCACAAAACAAGATTGAGGAAATATATGCATGGCTACGCGTATTAATCAAACATGGAAGAAGAGCCAGGCCCAACTTGAGAATCAATTCATTTTTGACCAATGATGCGGCTGCAGAGATCTTGGAAGCCATACAGTATCTGCATCCCTTTCTTCATTTCTGTACCTTTCTCATTTTCTATTCATTTTCAATGCCACTTTATCATGTAGTCGAGTGGTAAACAATATTGTTTGTATTGTCTATTAGGGCTTTCTTTCAATGTCGTGTGCTTCTATGTCTTTGGCATGTCAAAAGGGCTTGGCTAAAGAATGTATACAAGTATGTAGCCAAGGAAAGGGCAATGGATGTCTTCCGCAGTCTTGGCACGATCATGATGGCAATTGTTGACATCGAAGATTGCGTCACTTCGCTATTGAACTCTTTCTTTGAGTTCAATGATCAGTCTCGATTCTTAGAGTACTTTAAGAAGACTTGGTGTGAAGGAGAAGGTCAAATTGGTCAGTTGACAATTTTTGTCACCTTGCATGATTCACACCATTCAAATTCTTTGATTTTACATCTAATACATTGTGGCTTAATTGACTATTGGATGTTTCTCTTTGAAGCCATGTGGGAAAAAAATTGCAAACTATTCCCACATGCCAACCAAGATATAATTGCAGCCATTGAGTCGTACCATTAAATACTGAAAACTCGATACTTGTGTGATCGTTTAAAAAATTGCAATAGGAGAATGGACTATTTGTATTACACACTTGTGTATAAAATGGAACCATTCTATAGGCAAAAGGAAAAGTTGCAGCATTCTGGTTTTCTGATGAACAAAAAATATTTAAATATGCGATCTAGTGTGGAGCGGGCCAAGGAAATTTCAAACAATGAATGTATTCCCAATGAAACAGATCCTGGACAGTACTGGGTGAAAATTCAAAGTAGGTCAATGGACTACCTTGTTCAGAAATTTGGGGAGCACCTTTTTTCTTTTGACTGCCCTTGGAGTTTGGAGGGGAACACTTGCAAACATGTTGTCAAGGTTGCTCACTTGATTAAAAGATCATCTGTCATTGAAGAGGTGGTCCATGGTAAGTGAATTTCAATTTGAATTGTGTTACTTTATTAGAGTCAATTGTGTTTTGATTTTTCTATAGCCTAATACAAATTTCTTTTGGGTCCTCATTTAAATGAGGGGGGGTCAACCGATTGATTCAAACATAGATTTCAATGAGACATTGTTAGAGGGGGCTGTAGAAGAAAACAACCTTAATTTTCTGACCCCTGTGCAAGCTCCTTCTATAACTCATGTATATGATGAACATGTGGTGACAATGTCTCTTTTGAATGACACTAATGAGCTCTTGAATAAAGTGATGCGTACATCACCACAATCTCTACAACAGGTGCAGTCATATGCAAAATGCATGGACATGTTTGTAGAGGACCTACGGAAATCAAATGCATTTCCGTTTGAATTCATTATGGATCCTGATCAAGCTGCAAGTAGCACCGTTTGCATGCATCCATGGTTTAGTGCAACCATGGATCGTCGTTGATGTCCAACCTGGTGTACAAAGAATTCCACACAACAATCAGATCACCGAACCCCTTTGGACGACTCCTTTCCATTGTCCGTGTTCAATAGTTTGAATTTGAATGTCAATATGCAATGTTAGACTTCAGGTGCAACTACTATGGATGTGGCAAAGGATACAACATCTAATACGAGTGACTATGAGAAAACCCATTTCAATTTCTTTATTGTAATAGGAAATGGTATTGAAGATTCCTTTTTCTAGTATGTGCTTGTACCAAGCCATAAACTTTATGATTTTGTTTATGGATTTTTTTGTTCACTTCAGCATTCCAAGCTCGAGAAAGGATTCCTCATTGGTGACTATCTTTTGTGAGTGTAATCCCAATGGAAGGTATGGTTCGAATTTAATAGCTTTTCTTACATAAGTCCATTTTTGGGTATGGCGTTATATAATTTAAGAAGTGTATTTTTTGAATCATGTAGGGGAAGCGAACCATTCAATGTTTGGTTGCTGATCTTTATAAAATACAAAAGATTTCTAATGAAAAAGGATGCGTACAAGTTGGTAACTGAGCAATGTGCATTTAAAGGGGCTAAAATTTTGTTCCTAAAGAAAGGGCAAACATTTCTAAACATGCTCCATATGGTGGTAGAGCATGGGAAGGTTTGGAATACAATATTCTATTAAAGCCTTGTTTGATAGAGCTGTTTTTGTGCATAAAGTAAGGGTATAGTAGATCAATGTTGCCTTGAGCCTTTGTATTTGTAAAAGTAGATTATGATTTAAGACCTGCTTCATTCTAGATTTCGGCTAATTGAGTGCATTTCCAGCGGTAGAGTCATGTTTTCAAACATTATTTTTAAAACAATAGCATCTCAATTTCTGGTATGTAAAAATTGTCACAAATGGGTTTCTGGAACAAAAAATACCTTATGGAACAAACACTTCAAACAAGCTCTTCTTCACTGTTGTGGACCCCAAAATAGGCCTATTTTACAATTAGAATAATTAAGCCTATAAAATTCTTCAAGCATGACTAATTAAAACTGACAAAAAGGTGAACTTCGAGACCTTGTTTTGTTATAGTCTACAGAAAATAAAAATGTCAGGCAAAACCCACTGTGTTTTCCATCCTCCAATTGTGATTATTTGCATCTTGTGTTTGTAACAGAAATATATTTTGTATAATTCATTACTTCAACTCATGTGATTGCAAGAAATAAAATTCTCAAATTATTTTCCATGTTGGAGAAGACACCGTCCATACACATGTACTTAGTTATGAAAAGTTTTCTTTCACTTTCAATATTTTTTACCAATTGTTTTGTGTGTTTCTAAAGAGAATATTGTTGTATGTGCTGAAATTTTTGTTCTCTTTCCTTTCAGGCATTGTTCTTCCCATTGTTTGAATCGTGCATTGCCATATGCCCTTTGAAGATACTACATGTGTCACCTCATTTAGTTCAAACAATAGGTACAATATCTTTAGTGCATACATTATCTAAATAAGTCCACTTTGCTCGCTTATTTTTTCACTATTTCCATTGCATTGACAATGTCCTTCTAATTAGAGAATGGAGGTCTATAGTCTAAAAAATTTTTTTTGTCTTTCATTTCAGGAATTTTACAACCTATTGTTGTAGTCCTATAGAGGATGTCTCACAATTCTCGAGCATGGGTGGCTAGTTGGTTGACGAACTACCACCCGTATCTGCCATGCAATATTCTTACTCAAATTGAGGAACTCAGCCTCCCATATAGGTTGCGGGAAAATATGTTAAGGAGAATTAATAGAAAAGGTCCAAACCATACAGGTTTGCAATATGATAATTTTGCTCACTTCTTCAACAACGTCTTTAGATTTTGGGTGCATATGGGCATGGATGTTCAATATTACAATATACAAATAGAGATTGTCAATTTATGTGATTGGCCAATGTCTGTTTACTGAGAAATTCAAGACCTTTTCCTACCTAGATGCATATGGAAGGTGTGCATTAGACCAACAGTTATCATACAGAGGCACAATCTTACGGATCAGCTGAGCATGAGGTTTATGAGATTCCTCAAGGGGGAATCTGTAATTAGTAATCACAAAGGTTTTGTGGAGGAATGGTTGTTGGCCGTGTTCAAATTCAACCACATTCTCAGTTTTGAGATCCACCGTGTGAGGCCCTCCTTTAGGATGTTGCATGAGAATTACAGGGTGGCAACATTGTATGCTTTCAATTCCACCTTGACAATCAGAGTGCAAAAATTGCTTCCATATGCTGAGAACACATAGATTATACCTGTTCGTAAATGGTTGACATAGTCTTCAGTGTGACCAGTATTAAATGTGCATTGTAATTTTGTTTAGATTGTGTAATATTGATGCGAAATAATTTTACATTTCATTGTCTGATGCGTATTGTTATTATAAAATTTGATGGTGAACTTGAATACACTATTTTGTTATAGTTTGTGTTTTCCATTCTGAAACTTTTCTTGTGCATCTTCTCATCAAAATGTATAAGGATATTGAAATGGAATACTGAAATGGAATATCAAAATCTGCAACTTTTATTGTCTTCTTACTGTGTGCATAAAACTAGTTGTTGTCTTCTAACTATTTTTCTAAAAGTAAGGGGTGTCATAAAACCAGAAAATAAAGTTGAAAAGACTATTTTGTTAAAGTCGAGAAAAGAAAATAAGTGAGGCACAACCCACTGTGCTTTTCATGATGCTACTGTTATGTGAATAATGTGTTGGGCAGAGATCGAACAAGAGTGTTTTGCTGAAAGTAAAGGTTGTTAAAAATCATGAAGCTCAAATTTAATGCATTGTCCTCTTACTGTGTGCATAACACTAGCTCATGTCTTCTAACTATTTTTGCCAAAGTAAGGGGTGTCATAAAACATGAAATTGAATTTTAAAAGACTATTTTGTTACAGTCCAAAAAAAAAATAATAGAGGCAGAACCCACTGTGCTTTCCATGATGCTACTATTATGTGAATAATGTGTTGGGCAGAGATCGAACAAGAGTTTTTTGCTGAAAGTAAGGGTTGTTAAAAATTATGAAGCTCAAATTTAATTCATTGTCCTCTTACTGTGTGCATAACACTAGTTGTTGTCTTATAACTATTTTTTCTAAAGTAAGGGGTGTCATAAAACAAGAAACTGAAGTTCAAAATACTATTTTGTTACAATCCAGAAAAAAATAAAAAAGTGAGACACAACCCACTGTGTTTTTCATGATGCTACTATTATGTGAATAATGTGGTTGGCAGAGATTGTGTTTTGCTGAAAGTAACGGTTGTTAAAAATTATGAAGCTCGGATTTAATGCATTGTCCTCTTACTGTGTGCATAACACTAGTTGTTGTCTTCTAACTATTTTTGCTAAAGTAAGGGGTGTCATAAAACAAGAAACTGAAGTTCAAAATACTATTTTTTTATGGTCCAAAAGAATAAATGAGGCACAACCCACTGTGCTTTCTATGATGCTACTATTATGTTAATAATGTGATGGGCAGAGATCGAACAAGAGTGTTTTGTTGAAAGTAAGGGTTATTAAAAATTGTGAAGCTCAGATTTAATGTATTGTCCTCTTGTTGTGTGCATAACACTAGTTGTTGTCTTCTAACTATTTTTGCTAAAGTAAGGGGTGTCATAAAACAAGAAACTGAAGTTCAAAATACTATTTTGTTACAATCCAGAAAAAAATAAAAAATTGAGGCACAACCCACTATGTTTTCCGTGATGCTACTATTATGTGAATAATGTGTTGGGCAGAGATCGAACAAGAGTGTTTTGCTGAAACTAAGGGTTGTTAAAAATTATGAAGCTTAGATTTAATGCATTGTCCTCTTACTGTGTGCATAACACTAGTTGTTGTCTTCTAACTATTTTTGCTAAAGTAAGGGGTGTCATAAAACAAGAAACTTAAGTTCAAAATACCATTTTGTTATAGTCCAGGAAAAAAAAGAAAAGTGAGGCACAACCCATTGTGCTTTCCATGATGCTACTGTTATGTGAATAATGTGTTGGGAAAAGATCAAACAAGAGTGTTTTGCTGAAAGTAAGGGTTGTTAAAAATTATGAAGCTCAAATTTAATGCATTGTCCTCTTACTGTGTGCATAACACTAGCTGCAGTCTTCTAACTGTCTTTGCTAAAGTAAGGGGTGTCATAAAACAAGAAACTGAAGTTCAAAATACTATTTTGTTATAGTCCAGAAAAAAAAGTGAGGCACAACTCACTGTGTTTTCCATGATGCAATTGTTATGTGAATAATGTGTTGGGCAGAGATCGAACAAGAGTGTTTTGCTGAAAGTAAGGGTTGTTAAAAATTATGAAGCTCAGATTTAATGCATTGTCCTCTTACTATGTGCATAACACTAGTTGTTGTCTTCTAAATTTTTTTGCTAAATTAAGGGGTGTTATAAAATAAGAAACTGAAGTTCAAAATACTATTTTGTTACAGTCCGAAAAAATAAAAAGTAAGGAAAAACCAATTGTGTTTTCCATGATACTACTGTTGTGTGAATAATGTGCTGGGTAGAGATCGAGCAAGAGTGTTTTGTTGAAAGTAAGGGTTGTTAAAAATTACGAAGCTCAGATTCAATACATTGTCCTCTTACTGTGTGCATAACACTAGCTATTGTCTTTTTATTGTTTTTCCAAAGTCAAGGACAACCGATTGTGTTCTCCATACTGCAACAGTTTATTAAATTTTTTATTGGAAACATATGAACAGGTAGTGAACAAGACTAATTTTCTTAAAGAAAGGGGTCTCATAAGACAAGAAAGGGAAGTTGAAAACATTATTTTGTTACATTTCAGAAAAAAAAAGTGTGTCACAATCCACTGTGTTTTCCATGATGCTACTGTTATGTGAATAATGTGTTGGGCAGAGATCGAACAAGAGTGCTTTGTTGAAAGCAAGGGTTCAAAATTACAAAGCTCAGATTCAATACATTGTCCTCTTACTGTGTGCATAACACTAGTTGTTGTCTTCTTACTTTTTTTGCAAAGTCAGGGACAACCCATTGTGTTTTCCATATTGCAACAATGAAGTAAATTTTTTGTTGGAAACATATGAACAAGTAGTGAACAAGACTATTTTTCTTAAAGTAAGGGGTCTCATAAGATAAGAAAGGGAATTTGAAAACATTACTTTGTTACATTCCGGAAAAAATAAGAAGTGAGGCACAACCCACTATGTTTTCCATGATGCTATTGTTATGTAAATTATGTGTTGGAAACATATGAGCAGATATTGAAAAAGAGTGTTTTGCTCAAAGTAGGTGTTGTTAAAAAAGTACAACGTGAACTTCAAAACATTCATTTCTCACAACCCGCATAAAATAAATAAGAGAGCCATGACCCACTGTGTTTTCCATGATGCAACTGTTATGTGAATAATATATTGGGAAAATATCGAACAAGATTGTTTTGCTAAAAGTAAGGGTTGTCAAAAATTATGAAGCTTAGATTCAATACATTGTCCTCTTACTATGTGCATAACACTAGTTGTTGTCTTCTTAAAAAAAATTCAAAGTCAGGGACAACCCATTGTGTTTTCCATACTGCAATAGTTAAGTAAATTTTTTGTTGGAAACATATGAACAAGTAGTGAACAAGACTATTTTTTCTTAAAGAAAGGGGTCTCATAAGACAAGAAAGGGAAGTTCAAAACATTATTTTGTTACATTCCAGAAAAAAAAAAAAAATGAGTCACAATCCACTATGTTTTCCATGATGCAACTATTATGTGAATAATGTGTTGGGCAGAGATTGAACAAGAGTATTTTTTTCTAAAAGTAAGGTTTGTTAAAAATTACGAAGCTCAAGTTCAATACATTGTCCTCTTAATGTGTGCATAACACTAACTGTCGTCTTTGAACAAGATTTGCAAAGTTTGGGAAAACACAGTCTGTTTTCCATCCTCCAATAGTTATGTGTAATAACTATTATAGAGGAACCAATTTAGGTTGTATGGAGAAAATACTCCAAGATAAATATTTTTTTAGCAGTAAATTACCCTCCTTAAATGGAGAAGAGGTTTGAACAACTATGTTTGTAGAGGATAAACAACTCATAGGGAGTGGTGTTTTAGAATATTGAGACTTAAAACCCTACTTTAAAGGTTTTCTAGAAGGATGAATAGGGAAGTCTGTAGAGGATAAAAAAATATTATAGAGTGGTGTTTTAGAATATTGAGACTTAAAACCTTACTTTGAAGGTTTTCTAGAAGGATGAATAGGGTTTTCTAATCCACCAATATATGCTTTGCTTTGTCATTGGCATTTGGGTAAGGGTAGACCATTAAAATGAATACTTTACTAGTCACATTGTTGTCATTACCATATGGTTGAAGGTACATAATGAGAATCAAGGGTGCATTACTTGATTGAGATATTTTGATGGGCCTATTGTAATCACCTTTGAAATTGTTGACATTAGTCTGATTTTCATCATTCTTTTCTTGAGGCATTTCACTTGTTAATTCAGAAATTGATTTGATCTTGTGAGTGAGTCATGGATAGTCCTTATTGATATGTTTCCAAGATTGACACCCAATAATATTTTTTAGGTAGTTATATATATAATATGCATCACAAATGGTGCATTTCAAATATTAGTATATCATTTTATCCACTTGTATGGATTATCAAAATCCAAAACTAGATTACCGACACTTTATTGGTTTCAAATCTTGTACCTCATGGATTGTTTTAAAAAAAAATCTCAAATTTATTGAAAAATGGTGGCATCGATTGTTCCCATACCAACCATTTCAGCATTAATAACCAAATGTAAAGTGAAAGCTCTAGAGAAATTTATTTGTGAAGCATGTTTGATGATTTTTAACATGTATGAACATAAAGACCATAGCTAGATCACGAAGACTGAACATTGTACAAACCGAAAACCTGAAATATTTACAAGATAACATAATCTTACTACAACTTTATAATTGAATCACATATGATAAATAAATGAACAAGAGGACCAAAACTTTCTTCATAACTATTTCAACTCATATAATTCTATTTACATATAGTCACAATTTTAGATCCTTATCACAATATGCAAGATGAGTGAACATGAAACAAAATGCAGTGTACTAGAGTTTAAAAACACTTGTATGCCAAGTCAAGTGATTGTCAAAGAACTGAAATGAAGAGACCATCAACTGAATTACCAACCAGTATTGACTTGTTTACCAATCAAGAACATCTTATTGTCTTATTGCTTTGACATTAATGCCAACACATGCCAGAGGGGACAACACAAGAGTCATGTAAAATTTGTTTTCCAAACATATTAACAGATAGTAAACAAGACTATTTTTCTTAAAGTCTGATATGAAATGGATAACAATTATGTGTTCCAATGACATGAAATAAGTATATATGCCTATATGTTCAGCATAATTGTACAATAATAAAATAATTAAAGAAGCCCATGAAAAGTCTCGTATCAAATGTATAACAGCATAGTGTTGAAACATATGCAAATGGTGTATCTCTACACCACAATTCTTCAATATTGAAATATTGAAACCCACAGAGCAGAATCAATATCTAGAGCATGTCTCATCAATTCCTACAATGCCTATTCCTTGCAATCGAGTTCACGCCTATGTAAAATATGACATGTTTCTTAGGGTCCTTGTGTATTTGGGCAGGGGGGGGGGGGTGATTCTAGATCCATGAACCCTCGCAGATGATGAACGTGAAACAACATATTTCTTCCTACTTTGTGCTTTGTCTGTGTCAGGTTTAACAACTTCACCCTATAGCAAACAATTAATCATAATTAACATAAGCATGGAAACAATATACACAGTATGATATATATACAACAACATATCATTTATGTGTACCTCTAGAACATAATTATTCATCTTGGAAAGCTGCCATATGATAAATTTGCCCACATACTCTGTGATGGTCTCTACGCCAAGCATGGGAAAAGCCATGTAGCATCAACCATCAATGACCTCAATAATGTTGACTCTCACATAATTTTATGGGTGCCTCAAGCAGTGGGTGTGAGCGTTTGTGGAAACAACATGTAGAATGCCTTTCACAACCCGTTTATGTCACCTCCAAAGGTCGATGTGATCATCGACCCTAAAAGTTATACCGTTGAACTCTATCATCTATTCATCCACTAGATTTTCCTGCAATGGAAACGTCATTGACGTGAAGCATAATTGAAGGAACATTAAAATATTCCTAAATAAATAAGAACAAAGCATGGAAGTGTGTTGGGTTTCATACCGAATAGATGGCATGCCACACCTCTCCCCTTCCCCAATTCCATCTGTATTTCCATCTCCCCCTTGCTGGCCAGCGCTCTCCCCCTCCCAGAGTCCATCCTTATTACCCTCTCCCACTTGCAAGTCAGTGCTCTCCTCATCCCCATGTCCATCTCTATCACCTAGTTACACATTCAGCCTAATGTTCTCCCTGTCCTCATGACCATTTGTGTTACCCTATCCCACTTTGTGGCTAGTGTTCTCCCCATCAGCATGTCCATCTGTATTAGCCTCTCTCATTTCAATCGCAACATCGCCAATTAGGTCAAGGCCATCACTTCATTGTTTATCCTTTCCCTGTAATAGCACGAATTAAAAGGTCATTTCAAATTCAGGTGCATGCAACCAATTCATTGAAATAATCAAAACAAACATTAAATAAAAGAATTGCAATTCACAGTTTCTTCTACTTCCTCCATGTCAAGGCAGCTTGACACATTTGATGGCATATGCTCATTCTTCTTCTTCTTCTTCTCAACATTGTTAGACGGCGGGTCGGGAGGAAAACTTCATCTTGTGCTTCCATGGGAAATTGTTCACCATCAAAATTCACAAAAACTTGCTTGAGGGCAACAATTCGTTGTTCATCATTGTTGTGTAATAGGAGGAATTGAAACGTTGCACCAAACTCAGATGCATGGAACCAATTCATTCAAATAAGAAAAACAAACTTACTATAAACATAATATTTGGAGACCACCATTTTTTTTCATTTCTTCTTCAGATGGTGCCTTGAAAATTTCAATTGTGTAGGATTCTTATTCTGAATCTTATACACATGGGTGGGAGGAACAACGCCCTCTTTACCTTTCATGGTCACAGCTTCATCTAGCGAATGAGCCCTACTCTAGTGGGGGGAAGAAACCGCTTCTCGACCATCACCCTAAAATATCATGTAAGTTAACGTTAAGTGAACTTTCTATGCATCTAAACATAAAATATTGAGCAAGGAAAATTCACATTTAACAGTTTAGTTCGACATTACCATTCCTTCATGTCTCTTTCTCTCCTGCAATTGTAATATTCTTTGCCTTCTCTACTCCTTCATCTTGTCAGTGTTGTATAATGCCATTTGCTTCTTCACCTCATCCTTTCCTTCTTGGGGAAGTTGAAGGAAGTTTTTTTTCCCAAAATTTTGATAGACACATCTAACAACATGCTTCTGTTGCAAATGTTGCAGTATATTCATTTGGTACTCTGTATTTTCCACCTTCTTTAGAAGGTACTCTTTCAATTTATCAGGGGGAGGAGCGATTTTTTTTGGTTCCCCCCCCAACATAGGTCGGCCACGCTTTGGTGCATCAAGAATAGGAAGGTCCTGATGCTGAAACATACACATCTTGAACACTCTACAATCATAATGCTTTCTGGTACATTATTCTACAATACAATAATATATATATATCTACCATTCACCGTTTCTCTTTTGTATTCAACAGCAACCTACACAACAAGTTTGGAAAAGAAAATCACTTAATATATTTGATATTCAATCAAATTGAATGCACAACATATATACATAGCCAAACGATGCAATAATTCAATTATTATATCTACCTTCCTGCCCACCACATCACCTTGTTCTTCATTGGATCCCTCTCCATCCCTAGGGTCTCCCTCTGCATGCTTTTCCTTTCGGTCATGGACTATGGCAAGAGCGAGATCATCTCCCTAATTATTATCCTGAATCAAAGGAACGATATATGCCAAAATCAAAATATTTGTAAGAGACATGATATTTTCAAACTGAAATTAAAAAGCATTATGATTCACGTATAGGAAGGGAAGGGCAATTGCAAGTTCACAATCAATTATCGAACACGTCATTGCCTCATCGTTGACCAT
Organism: Sequoiadendron giganteum; assembly: GCA_007115665.2. NCBI lineage: Eukaryota > Viridiplantae > Streptophyta > Pinopsida > Cupressales > Cupressaceae > Sequoiadendron > Sequoiadendron giganteum. The sequence goes on from CM021100.1 coordinate 212,500,597, forward strand.
TTTCATTAACCAAGGGGACTTCCTCCATACCGCGGTTGCTGCCTCCTGAATAAAAAATTCCTGCTTTCCAATCAACCTCATAACCACTTATGAGAGATTAAAATTATACATTGGATTGCATCTTGTAATCACCAGATCTTTCCTGCATGTTTCGTGAATGGGACCGCCCCAAAGAAGATGCGCTACTACACAACCTTTCAGGTGTGTTGTCCACGTCAATGACATTCTTCACTATAGGAACCAATTTATGTTTTACAGCATGCATCCTTGGTTTCCTGTAAACTGTAAAATTGTTGCAAGTGTTATGGATAGTTAAAGTTCAAAAATTTATTGTACAATTTTGCAATAATAAAGCATATTTTTTTTCAATGAAAATAATAAATTGAAACACACAACCAACACTTTTAAAAAACACTATACAAGTAACCCACTCTGTTTTACAACATGGAATTATTTTGTCCAATTATTATTGTCAATCATGTGAAGATACTGAATCACAATTTATACCATAACTAACAATTGTAATTTTTGGAGGTGCCATTTTTACATTCATATAGTGTAAATAAGAAAATCTTTTCAAGACACTCAAACTGTTATCCGAATTTTCAAGTTGGAAAACATAGGGTGTTATAAACCATGCAATCCACAAACTGTTAAAAGACAACACTTTTTGTTATGCAGACTATTACAAAACACTGTATTGAAGTTCTTATTCATATTTTATAAGAATCCATCACATGCACTAAACATTCCATTTCAATATTGGAATATGTTTCAAATAGAAGATGCACAAAAAATATTGCACAATGGAAAACACACTGGGTTGTCCTTCACTTTTAAATATTGTTCAATGATAACACTTAGTGTTATGCACACCGTAAGAAAACAATGTATTAAAGGTCACTTTCATATTTTATAACTGCCCTTGGTTGCAACAAAAGTTGCACACAAAAAAATTAAAGTTTCAGTATGGAAAACCTAGCGAGTTGTCCATCACTTCTCAAAAGCTTAAAGAATTATGGTAATTTTTTAGCTTTAGGATCATTTAGGTTAGATATAATGGGAGCAAGCTAAGTCCTGGAAAAAATTCACATATGTATATAACATAGGATATACTGGTTTGAAGCATTTTTTTTGTGTCGAGGGTTTTGAAATTTTTGTTTTGTTTCCTCCTTGTATGCTGGTTTTCGAATTTTGGCATTTTCGAATGAAATAAGCGACAACCCATTGTAGAAATATGAGTGAAATTACTGAATAATGTTTGTAGAAAGAAGAATCTATGGGTTATGCAATGAAATACTATATTTCAAAAATCATGTAAAACCCGAAATGTCGCCATTGTTTGCATTGCTTTTTGGAATGGATAGAAAAGGGCACACCATGGTATTTGAAATCATAATTGGGAAATAGGAAAAAGCCCACATCCAATCCCATTTTTGCCGCCATTTTATACACTATTGTTTTGGAAAACACATTGTCTCGTAAAACTCAGACTATTGTAAAACCCACTATTTCACTACGACATCTCCTCATGTTATGTATGTGTCCACATATGTTCTTATGTATGATTTTCATGCGGTTTTCAATGTGAATAGATGAATTTTGTCTAGGAATTTGAAACCAGTGTAACTCGTAGACAAAACTCACCTATGTTCATTGAAAAAATTCATTAAAAACATGCATGGATACTACACAACATGATGAGACATCATAGTTGGAAAACACACTGTCTCCTCTCTGTTGCAAAGGAACTAGCATATCCTATGTTATATACATATGTGAATTCATGCCTGAAACTGGCATATCCTATGTTATATACATATGTGAATTTTGTCCAGGAGTTAGCTTGCTCCCTGCTTAACTCATGGAAAAAATTCACCTATGTGTATATGATAGCATATGCGGCCATACTGCATGGAGAAAGGAGCCACGACGGAAGAGGTGGGACCCACAGTGATGGAAAAGGTTGCCGAATGGAAGGAAAGACATGATGGTCAGACGTTTCATCCCCCGTGTCATTTTTTGTCCCGTCGTTGGAAAATGGTGTCAGCGGCGGTGGTTTTTCAAAATAAGTGTTCGGCGTGGATGGACAAAAAGCCAAAAACGTTGCCATTCAAAATAATTATTAGCAAATAATAAAAAGGGCCGACAAGGTCCCATTTTTGCCTTTTTTGGATGGTGACATTTTGGTGGATAGTGAGGGCAAGAGTACCATCCATGCAAAACTCCTTCAGGTATGTATATCCACTCTATGTTATGCATAGAGTAAGATGACAATCTATTGAATTTGAGATTCATAATTTTTAACAACCCTTACTTTCAACAAAACACTCTTCTTCAATATCTGCCCAACACATTATTCACATAACAATTGCATCATGGAAAACACAGTGGGCTATGGCTCACTCATTTATTTTATGCAGGCTGTGAGAAATTAATGTTTTGAAGTTCACGTTGTACTTTTTTAACAACACCTACTTCAAGCAAAACACTTATTTTCAATATCTGCCCATATGTTTCGAACACAAAATTTACATAACAGTAGCATCATGGAAAACACAGTGGGTTGTGGCTCTTCTTTATTTTTCCTAATTGTAACAAAATAATGTTTTCAACTTCCCTTTCTTGTCTTATGAGACCCCTTACTTAAAGAAAAATAGTCTTGTTCACTAGTTGTTCATATGTTTCCAACAAAATATTTACTTAACTGTTGCAGTATGGAAAACACAATGGGTTGTCCCTGACTTTGCAAAAATAGTAAGAAGACAGCAGCTAGTGTTATGCACACAGTAAGAGGACAATGTATTGAATCTGAGCTTCGTAATTTTGAACAACCCTTGCTTTTAGCAAAACACTCTTGTTCGATCTCTTCCCAACACATTATTCACATAACAGTAGCATCATGGAAAACACACTGGGTTGTGCCTCACTTTTTTATTTTTTTCCGGACTATAAAAAAATAGTATTTTCAACTTCAGTTTCTTGTTTTATGACACCCCTTACTTTAGTAAAAATAGTTAGAAGATAGCAGCTAGTGTTATGCACACAGTAAGAGGACAATGCATTAAATCCGAGCTTCATAATTTTTAACAACCCTCACTTTCAGCAAAACACTCTTGTTCGATCTCTACCCAATACATTATTCACATAAGAGTAACATCATGGAAAACATAGTGGGTTGTGGCTCACTTCTTATTTTTTCCTAACTGTAACAAAATAATATTTTCAGCTTCCCTTTCTTGTCTTATGAGACCCCTTACTTTAAGAAAAATAGTCTTGTTCACTACCTGTTCATATGTTTCCAGCAAAAAATTTACTTAACTGTTGCAGTATGGAAAACACAATGGGTTGTCCCTGACTTTGCAAAAATAGTAAGAAGACAGCAGCTAGTGTTATGCACACAGTAAGAGGACAATGTATTGAATCTGACCTTCATAATTTTTAACAACCCTTACTTTTAGCAAAACACTCTTGTTCGATCTCTGCCCAACACATTATTCGCATAACAGTTGCATCGTGGAAACCACAGTGGGCTATGGCTCTCTTATTTATTTTATGTAAGCTGTGAGAAATGAATGTTTTGAAGTTCACGTTGTAATTTTTTAACAACACCTACTTTGAGAAAAACACTCTTTTTCAATATCTGACCATATGTTCCCAACACAAAATTTACATAATAGTAGCATCATGGAAAATACAGTGGGTTTTTGCATGTTATGATGCCTCTCACATGCATTCTTCTAGGGATAATAGCGATGTCCAATTGCAATGTAGAAGCTAATCTCCCTACGAAATATAGTAAAATCAAGTTATTATCCCTGAGAAAACATGTGTTTAAAATGATGACATAATCAAACATAAACGATATCATTTTTCCACAATCCGTATTTGATTATATTCTAGTTGAATTGTGGACTCGATTATGTAAGAATTCTTGCATCAACGCTTGGCATCACACTCCATGATCCAACATAAGGATGAAGAAGACATCATCACTCATCATGATGTTGGATCACGGAGTCTCATCTGCAACATTGACATAAACATTCTTAGACAATCGAATCCAGAAATCAATCAGCTATGATAGGAAGATATGTCTTATCCCTAAAGAAGGGCAATACATTATCATTTGTAAGCCATGTCGCAATGAGATCACCTTCTCGAATTGGGAATATTTTATTCTCCCTACAAAAACATGTGACATGCATCATAACAGTCATCTTCTTTTCAAAATAATTGTTCGATATGGATGCACTAAAAGCCTGATACATGTTATTGAAAACCATTATTTCCAAATGGAAAAAATGAGGTGCCAAGAATGTAATTAAATTGGAAAACTGAAATGGGACAATTTGTTTTCAAAACTGCAAACCATCTATAACAACACTGTGCCTTGCAAGTATTATGTTATGATACTTTCAAGGGACAATGTTGTTATAGATGGTCTGCAGTGTTGAAAAAACACACTGTCCCATTTCAGTTATTTGAATCTCCTTGTTTAAATGTAAAGGGTCATCTCATGGTGGGTTTCTTGCTTCTTAACACACATGGTCTTGCAACATGGAATGTTACTTGAATGTCTTCAAAATCACACATTCCATTGTTGTGTTTAAATTTCACGCTGTTGAAAAAAAAAAAAAGAGTGAACAAAATAATTTTGAATGGGAAACACAGTGTTGGGTTTCAGTTATTTGAATCTCCCTGTTTAGATGTAAAGGGTCACCTCATGGTGGGTTGCTTGGTTCTTAAGACCCATGGTTTTGTAAGATGGAATGTTAGAAAACAATATGGAAGTCTTCTAGATCACACCTTCCATTGTTGATTTAAGTTTCAAGTATGTAACAAATCGCATGCTTCATAACACATTGCATTTTTCAACCTCCACATCACAACATACCCTAGCCCTTTCTGGTTTTTAGACCAATATATCTAGGTGTGCACATTGTTTAGTGCATGTCAGAAAATACAATGTTGTTTGAATCCTGCCTTTACTTATACGGTATACCCAACCTTTGTCTTGTAATGCAAATATACAAATGTATAGATGGTGTTTTATTTTATCAAATACCACATCTCTCATTTAATGGGGACAATAATAACCCTCAACACATAGTGTAATTCATAGTATGCACGTCATTCTGTTTCACAACAACTCATGTTGGAAAACCCCACATGTTAAGAAAGAAGCAACCCAAATAGTGTTGTCAAACCCTTTGCAACACTATTGGATAGTACACGTCACCTCAATTTGGTCATTATTCTCCTCGAAGTCGTCCACGTGCACTGAGACCTTATGCTTTCCCTTTCAACATGAAAACAAGAAACAAAACAAATAGTATTTTCGCCTTGCTTTCTCCAAAGAGAAAAGGCCCACGTCATTCCCTTCCACTTTTCCCACGCCACACAAAAGAAACTTGCCGACAAAGCTAACCCGCTCGCTTTTTCGCCCAGCTATGGGTGAGAAAATGCACCTAACGGTGCTGTTTACTCTTGCCTGACCATAGCTTAGATGTTTGGTCCCGTCTTCCCATTTCATCACTTTTTGTTTCCATGTATGTTGTTATTCTAATAGCTCTTTTACAATTTGTCTATAATAATTAGGGCCAAGTAATGGGAGTAGGCCAAATTATCAATTAAGTTATTCCTACCCATTGGCTTTACGAGTTCTATTTAATACAATGCATAGAACTATTTGGAGTAGTCGCTTTTTATATGTGTGCATCTTTTTGCAGTGTGGTGGTCAGATCAAAACATACTGAAAAAGAGCAAAAATAGAATATAGAAATAGCATTCTACAAAATTTCCATCAGATGTTGTTGAAAAACAAACCGTTTATAACTTACTAAATATTCTATACAAATAGCGAAATTGTAAAAAGAACTATTACAAAAAAAAATATGCACCACATATATACTCTTTTCGTGAAAGATTTCAAGTTACCGCAAAACACTTTAGAATGACATGAAAATGATAGCTAAATGAAAACCCCAACATTTCACAATTTCAAACAAATCGACACTTCTAAATGCATATTAAATTTTTGAAATTTAACTGTCCACTACACTTGCGATTCAAGCTATGGAAGCCAGAATCACTTGTATTTACTGTAGAAGGTTCACATCTCCTGAAGCATCCTTGTCAATTCACCTACCCTTGTTTTGCTAAAAATTTAATCTTCTTTCGTGGCCTATGTAAACCACTTGGAAGAAAGACAAGTGTTAGCGATAGATTAAATTGGAAAATTAAAAACAATTGGGGGTAAACCCATAATAGTGGTGTACAATTTTCATGAGGAAGGAAATTTGTAAAAATGTGAACACATTCAAAATTTCTTGTTTTAAAGGGTTTGCTTGAACTAGGGGGTTCGCACGAACCCAAAAGAGGGGTTCGATCAAACCCCTAGTTCGAGCGAACCCCCTTTTGCATGGTGGGTTCGCTCGAACCCTATGATGCCACGTTTCTCAAAAGAAACAAATGGAAAATTCAAAAAAAATGGGGGTTTGATTGAATCCCCCTTCACCCTTTCGAGCGAAGGGGGGTTTGTTCAAAGGGGGGTTCGCTCGAACCCCCCTTTTTTGCCCTTCTCCCCCTCTTCCACCAAATTCTAGCAAATTTCTGCCCTTTGAAGCTCAGGTTGAGGATGGAAATGGAGGAGACTTCACAAACCCAACTAGAAGATGGTAGTCTCCAGAATGAGCTATCCAACGAATACAATTTTAATATGTTTTGGTTTTATTATGTATGTGTTTTTTTAGTTTTATTAAACATAGGTTTTTCACCAAAAATCAAGCTCTTTGTTTTGCACATGTGTAAAAATAGTAGATTATCAAAATAAAAATTTACAAAATACGTTCAGGCTGGGTATTGATGTCCTTGATCCATTAAAAAAAAAAATTGAATTCTGATTCATACAAAAAAAGTTATGTTGTATACAGTCCACCTATGTCTGAATTGCAATTCATTTGACTTTGAAACTTGATTAAGGAAAAAATATTCAATCAAAAACTATGAGACCAAATGAAAGTGCTAGATATTGTAGTTACAAATCTAAATTCAAAAAAAATATAATTTTACCCTTCATACAAAAAAATTTATGTTGTATACGAAGAGCGTCACTTTTTAAAAATGTTGTTTTCTAAAAATACCAGTTTTCGTAGGAGATGGATAAAAAAGTGTAATCTGATTCCAAAAAATTTGAAAAAAATATTTTTAGAATCTACAGACAAAATGTGATGAGACTCTAGTTTGCATCATCTTCAAATTCTTCACAGTTTAGTCGCTATAGGTGCCCGAATATGAAGATTTAGTTAAAAATAATAATTGCAGTGTCCAGTTTGGCCAAAAATTGTAAACCACTATTGTGGGATCACCTTTGGTGCTAGAAATAATTGTATTTATTCCAAATTTCCCCAATATAAAATTAATATGTTTTGGTCAGTGCAAAATGATAGCTTGCACAGACAATAAACGAACATATTAAACTGTACATTGGGAATTTAATTTCCAATTTAACCTATCGCTAACACTAGTATATATATCAGCAATCATATGTGCCATTTTTCCATTCTGCTAGAATTGTGAAGCAATGAATGTTCATTCTATTGGATAAATTCATTTCTTCCAATCAGGAATCAGGAGAAAGCTAACTTGTAAAAAAAAAGCACCTATGTATGTAACATGAGATAAAAATGGCATTCCATTTTCATCATCTGATTCAACCAAATAAATGCTCACACTATTTGCACTTTTGGAAAATACAATGTCCCCATATAAGGTGTTAAGAAACAAGCAACCCAAATAGTGTTGTTAAACCCTCTGCAACAGAGAGGAGATGGTGTGTTTTCTAACTACGACATCTCGTCATGTTATGTATGTATCCATGTATGTTTTTCATGCATTTTTCAATGTACATAGGTGTAATTTTATGTCTAGGAGTTAGTCGGCTCCTTAACAAACAAGCAACCCAAATAGTATTGTAAAACCCTCTGTGACAGAGAGGAGACAGTGTGTTTTCCAACTGTGCAACTAATGAGAGCAATTGAATTATTCCAATCAGGAGAAAGCTAACTCATTAAAAAAAAGCACCTATTTATGTAACATGAGATTAAAAAAGCATTTCATTTTCCTCATCTGATTCAACCAAATAAGTGCTCACATTATCTGCACAGTAGGAAAACACATTGTTTTGATATAAGGTGTTAAGAAACAAGCAAGCTAACTCAAACAAAAAGCCTCTATTTATATAACATGAGATGAAATGACATTTCATTTTCCTCATCTAATTTGACCAACTAAATGCTCCCATTATTTGCACGGTTGGAAAACACACTGTCTAGATATAACGTGTTAAGAGAGAAGCAACCCAAATAGTGTTGTAAAACCCACAGCAACATAGAGGAGACAATGTGTTTTCCAACTGTGCAAATAATGAGAGCAATTCAATTGTTCCAATCTGGAGAAAGCTAACATATAAACAAAAAGCACCTACTTATGTAACATGAGATGAAAATGGCATTTCATTTTCATCATTTGATTCAACCAAATAAGTGCTCACATTATCTGCACAATTGGAAAACACACTGTCTCGATATAAGGTGTTAAGAAACAATCAAGCTAACTCAAACAAAAAGCACCTATTTATGTAAACATGAGATGAAAATGACATTTCATTTTCCTCATCTGAATTGACCAACTAAATGCTCCCATTATCTGCATGGTTGGAAAACACAATGTCTTGATATAAGTTGTTAACAAAGAGGCAACCCAAATAGTGTTGTAAAACCCTCTGCCTTTTTCCCTTTGTGAAGTTTATGTGCCAAAACATGATATTTTCCTTGTAAGAGGTGGTATGCGCAGTGTGGAGTTTAAGGTAATCGAGACAGAACCTAGAAAATACTATGTTGTTCCTCCAAATATTGAAATTTTATGTGAATGGGAGCCTGTAAAGCAGGAGGATGAAGATATATTAGATGAAAGAGGTTATGATGATGTTGGTGGTGTACAGAAACAAATGGCTCGGATACATGAATTGGTAGAACTTCCTCTCAGGCACCCACAACTCTTCAAATCAATTGTTGTGAAACCCCCAAAGGGTATTTTGATTTATGGGCCACCTGGTTCTGGGAAAACCTTAATTGGTAGGGCAGTTGCAAGTGAAACCGTTGCCTTCTTTTTGTGTATCAATTGACCTGAAATTATGTCAAATTTGGTCATAGAAAGCAAAAGCAATCTCCAGAAGGCTTTTAGGAGGCTGAGAAGAATGTACCTTCCATTATATTTATTGATGAAATTGATTCCATAACTCTCAAGAGGGGAAAAAACCATGATGAAGTTGAGAGGAGAATTGTTTCTCAACTTCTTATAGTTATGGATGGAATAAGTCTCATGCTCATGTTATTCTGATTGCAGCAACTAATCAACCAAATAATATTGACCCGTCACTTAGAAGGTTTGGAAGATTTGATAGGGAAATTGAAATTGGGTTTCTGGATGAAGTAGGCAGGTTGGAAGTGCTTCATATCCATACAAAGAATATGAAGCTCTCTAATGATGCACGTATTGTAGAACCTAAATTGCTTTTTGTACTTCTAGATCTAATGTCAAGCAGTGCTTGGATTTTGAGAGTATTTATTAATCTTTATTTTTCTTGGTGACAGTATATTTTAATCTTTAGGATTCTTGGTACAAGTTGATCTCAAAAGGATTCCTAAGGACACTCATGGATACCTTGGAGCAGATCTTGCAGCTTTGTGCACTGAGGCTGTACTTCAGTGTATTGGGGAAAAAATGGATGTCATTGACTTAGGAGATGAGACAATAGATGTCGAGATTCTAAATTCAATGTTCATGACTAATTAGCACTTCCAGACTGCATTGGTTTCTAGTAACCCATCTGTTGTCTGTGAAACTGTGAGTTTTTCCAAACCATGTCTAGATGTTCAATTTTTCTCATATCAATTAAGTAGGGATTGTATTTTTAAACTATTGATCTGTTGTGCCTCTAAATTTTCAATTCCTAAGTTTGTTTGTTTATGATGATTTTCATAATGGTAAATTTTCTTATGAATTTTGGGAAAACATTGATAGGTTGTCAAGTTCCAAATGTCACTTGGGAAGATATTGGAGGGTTGGAAAATGTCAAGAGGGAGCTTCAAGAGGTATATTGAGATACATGGTTCACTATATTTGTGCCTTGCTTTTATTTCAATGCAGAAAACCTACTTTTAAAGGAGATATGAACTAATTAAATTCATATGAGTTTGGTGTACACTGTTCAATATCCAGTGGAGCATTCTGAGAAATTTGAAAATTTTGGAATGTCTCCTTCAAAAGAAAAGCTATTTTATGGACCTCCAGGTTATGGAAATACATTGCTTGCAAAAGCCATTGCCAATGAATGGCAGGCCAATTTCATCAGTGTGAAGGACCCTAAATTGTTATCAATGTGGTTTCAAGAGAGTAAGGCTAATGTGACACATTCTTTATAAGGACAAAGGGTCAGCTCCTTATGTCCTGTTTTATGATGATCTCGATTCTATTGCTACGTAGGTGTGTTTCTTTTTTATAAGTAAAAGTTTAATGTTGACTATAAATGATTGGGAATTTTGTTTGACCTTTTTGAAGTAGGCTCTAACTTGTGATGCATAATTGGTTTTCATGTTTCTAGCCTGGTAGTAGTGTTGGGGATAGAGTAATTAATCAGTTGTTGATGGAGATGGCTTGTATGACAGCCAAGAAAATAGTTATCATTATTGTTGCTACAAACAGGCCTGATATCATCAATCCTGAATTGTTAAGGCCTGGCTGACTTGACTAGCTCATTTATATTCCCTTACCTGATGAGTCCTCACATTATCAAATCTTCAAATCTTGCTTGAAAAATTCACCTGTATCAAAGGATGTAGACCTAATGGCACTGGCCCATTATACCCAAGGATTCAGTGGAGCCGATATCATTGAGATTTGTTGGAGGGCTTGAAATTATTCTATTAGAGAAAATATTGAGAAGGTGAGTTCCAATTGTGCCATCTTTTGCAAACTAGATATGTTTATGGATTTCTAATGGTTTTTATTTTGACTGTTATGTTACTAATTTTTAAGATAGAGCAGTAGTCTACCTATTGAACCTACCTCAACTTGTAGCTTGTTATTTAAATTTATCATACTAGCATGCATTTGAATTTTACCATAACCTCTCCCCCCACACTTTTAGGAAATTCAACGTGAATGAAAAAAGAGCCGAGAATCCTAAGGCAATGGATGAGGATGATAGTAATGAGGTAGCTGAAATAAAAGCTGCTCATTTTGAGGAGTCTATGAAATATTCCCGAAGAACTATCAGTGATGCTGATATTTGGAAGTATCAAGCCTTTGTACAAACACTACAACAATCTCAAGGCTTTGGTTTTGAGTTTTGATCTCCAGACAGACCTGCTGGTACTCCTACTGGGGCTTCACATGTATTTTCTACAACAAATAATAAAGATGACGATGACTTATACAGTCAGGAAACTTCATACAAAACTGTCATCTTATTGAAGAGACAAATGTGTCTATTCTAGCAAGGACCTTTCGCTGACAACTAGCCAAAGCTATTAAATTTGGCTCCACTTTGCATGTATGATTTTAATATTCATATTTTCTAAACTTTGTTTAATTTATCAGCCCTTTAGTAGTGGACTAAATACTATTTAGTAACTTGTAAGTTGTTAGACCAAGATCAACTTTATGGAAAATAAAGTTACTCAGCTATGGAAACCTTCATTCAACTGGTAGATAATGCTATGGAAACTTTTATTTTTCTTTATTCTATTATAAAATATGTTTTACTAAAATAAAATTTGCAACAAAGAAAGCCTTGTTCAACTCTGATAGGTATTCTATAGAAACTTATTATTCTAAAGCCTTGTACAACTATGGTAGGTATGCTATAGAGACTTATTATTCTAAAGCCTTGTTCAACTCTGGTAGGTATCCTATAGAAACATATTATTCTAAAGCCTTGTTCAAATAGTAGGTGTGCTATTTTTATTTATCTTCTGAGGAATATTTTTTCACTAAATCATTTTACAACAAAACCTTGTTGAACTTATGTTTATATGCTATAGAATTATGCTTTATACTAACCCTGTTAGGATACAGTTTACTATAAAATGTCAATTTATGTTCTTACATTTATTATTATTAACATTACTTTGTCCACTACACTTGCGATTCAAGGTATGGAAGCTCGAATCACCTATATTTACTGCATCTAAGGTTCACATCTCCTGAATCATCCTTGTCAATTCACCTACCCTTGTTTTGTTGAAACTTGAATGTTCTTTCACAGCCTATATAAACCACCTAGAAGATAGACAAGTGTTAGAAATAGATTAAATTGGAAAATTAAAGACAATTGGTGTCAAAAATAATTGTATTTCTTCCAAATTTCCCTAATATAAAATTTATATGTTCTGCTTAGTGCAAAATGGCAGCTTGCACAAACAATAAATGAACATATTAAATTGTATATTGGGAATTTAATTTCCAATTTAACCTATCGCTAGCACTAGTATATATATCAGCAATCATATGTGCCATTTTTCCATTCTACTAGAACTGTAAAGCAATGAATGTTCATTATGTTGGATAAATTCATTTCTTCCAATCAAAAATCGGGAGAAAGCTAACTCGTAAACAAAAAGCACCTATGTATGTAACATGAGATAAAAATGGAATTTTATTTTCATCATCTGATTCGACCAAATAAATGCTCGCACTATTTGTAGTGCTAGAAAATACAATGTCCCCATATAAGGTGTTAAGAAACAAGCAACCCAAATAGTGTTGTAAAACCCTCTGCAATAGAGAGGAAATAGTGTGTTTTCCAACTATGACGTCTCGTCATGTTATGTATGTATCCATGTATGTTTTGCATGCGTTTTTTGATGTAAATTGGTGAATTTTTTCTAGGATTTAGGCGGATCCTTAAGAAACAAGCAACCCAAATAGTGTTGTACAACCCTCTGCAACAAAGAGGAGATAGTGTGTTTTCCAACTATGACGACTCCTCATGTTGTGTATGTATCCATGTATGTTTTTCATGCATTTTTCAATGTACGTAGGTGTAATTGTATGTGTAGGAGTTAGTTGGCTCCTTAATAAACAAGCAACCCAAATAGTATTGTAAAAACCTCTATGACAGAGAGGAGACAGTGTGTTTTCCAACTATGACGTCTCCTCATGTTATGTATGTATCCATGTATTTTTTTCATGCATTTTTTGATGTACATAGGTGAATTTTGTCTAGGATTTAGCTGGCTCCTTAGGAGAAACAAGAAACCCAAATAGTGTTGTAAAACCCTTTGCAACAAAGAGGAGGCAGTGTGTTTTCCAACTGTGCAAACAATGAGAGCGATACATTTGTTCCAATCAAGAGAAAGCTAACTCATAAACAAAAAGTGCATATTCATGTAACATGAGATCAAAATGGCATTTAATTTTCCTCATTTGATTTGACCAAATAAATGCTCACATTATCTGCACATTTGGAAAATGCACTATGTCGATACAAGGTGTTCAAAAACAAGGAACCCATATAGTGTTGTAAAAATTTGTTCCAATCAGATAAAGAAAGCAAAATGGCATTTCTGTTGTAGCAAAGAGTTGGTCAAAAACGCATGAAAAATATACATGAGAACATACATGGAAACATACGTAGGATGGCGAGACATCATAGTGCAGGGCCCGCTAGAATGGCGATCAGCAAAAAATCGGCAGATTGAATGAAACATCTGGGCGATGGTCAAGTGGTTATTAACGACGCCGCCAGGTGGGTTTTCTTGCATGTTGCCAAGCAAAAAAGTGGGCAGGTTAGCTTTGTGGAAAATTTTCTTTTTTCTAGCACAGAAAAAGTGGAAGGGAATGATGTGGGCCTTTTTTGTTTCAAGAAAGAAATATGAAAATACTATTTGTTTCCTGCTCTTGGGACTTTTTTCTTTCAAGAAAGAAAGGTGAAAATATTGTTTTCTAGCATTAAATAGTCATTCCTTTCTTCGTTTTTCTTTGCAAAATGGCAAGATGGCACATACATAGAGCGGATATACATACCTAAAGGATCTCTACATGGCTACTACTCTTGCGCTTGCTATCCACCATACCATTATCGTCCAAAAATGGCAACAATGGGACCTCATCGGCCCTTTTTATTATTTGCTAATAATGGTTTTGAATGCCACGTTTTGGGCTTTTTTTCCATGACGATAAATTATTTTGAAATCTTGCCAGCACTGACACGTTTTCCTAACAATAGTTGCAAGTTTTGGCCCTTTTCTATTTCGAGAAAGAAAGGTGAAAATACTATTTCTTTCCACTCTGCACATTAAAAGGAAAAGTTGAACGTTTCGATGCACATGGACAAGTTGGAGGAGAAATCAGACCAAATTCAGGTGACACATACTATCCAATAGTGTTGCATAGGGTTTTACAACACTATTTGGGCTGCTTCTTTTTTAACACCAATGGTTTTCCAACATGAATTGTTCCAAAATAGAATGAAGTGAAGGCAGGCTTCAAAACACATTGTATTTTCTGACATGCACTACAGAATGTGCACACCTAGATATACTAGTCTAAAAACTAGAAAGGGCTAGGGTATGTTGTGATGTGGAGGTTGAAAAATGCAATGTGTTATGAAGCATGCACTTTGTTACATACTTCAAACTTAAACAGAACAATGGAAGGTGTGATCTGGAAGACTTTCATACTGTTTTGTAGCATTCTATCTTACAAAACCATGGGTTTTAAGAACCAAGCAACCCAACATGAGACGACCCTTTACATCTCAAGTGGATGATTAAAATAACTAAAACCCAACACTGTGTTTCCCATTTAGAATTCTTTTTTGCACTTTTTTTTTTCAATGTTCCAAAATTTAAACACAACAATGGAATGTGTGATTTGGAAGACATTCAAGTAACTTTCCATGTTGAAAACCCATGGGTGTTAAGAAGCAAGCAACCCACAATTAGACAACCCATTACATTTAAACAAGAAGATTCAAATAACTAAAACCCAACACTGTGTTTCCCATTAAGAATAATTTTGTATAGTTTTTTTATTGAAACCCAACACTACGTTTCCCATTCAGAATTATTTTTTGCAATTTCTTTTTTCAATGGTGCAAAATTTAAACACAACAATGGAATGTGTGATTTGAAGAAATTCAAGCAACTGAAATACTCCACATTTTGTTTCCCAAATTTCAAGCACAAAGAACTTGTAAAACCCTCTACATTAAAACAAGGAGATTCAAATAACTAAAACCCAGCACTGTGTTTCCCATTCAAAATTATTTTATGTAGTTTTATTATCAATGGACTTTAATTTAAATACAACAATGGAATGTGTGATTTGGAAGACATTCAAGATACTGAAATACTCCACATTATGTTTCCCAAATTTAAAATTACCCCTCACCTCCATTTCGTCGGTATTCTACTCCAACTCCTCCATGTGCACACAGACCTTAAGCTTTCCATTTACATTTAAACAAGGAGATTGAAGAAAATAAGAAGTGAGCCACAACCCACTGTGTTTTCCATGATGCTAGTGTTATGTAAATTTTGTGTTGGAAATATATGGGCAGATATTGAAAAAGATTTTTTTTCTCAAAGTAGGTGTTGTTAAAAAAGTACAACGTGAATTTCAAAACATTCATTTCTCACAACCTGCATAAAATAATAAGTGAGCCACATCCCACTGTGTTTTCCATGATGCAATTGTTATGTGAATAATGTGTTGGGAAAATATCAAAGAAGATTGTTTTGCTGAAAGTAAGGGTTGTTAAAAATTATGAAGCTCAAATTCAATACATTGTCTTCTTATTGTGTGCATAACACTAACTATTTTCATTGAACAAGATATTTTCTAATAATGGTTTCAAATGCCATGTTTTTGGCTTTTTATCCATCCATGCCGAACAATTACTTTGAAAAACCGTTGGTGCTGATACGATTTCCTAGCGACGGGACATCAAACGGCACATGGGATGAGACATCCCACCCTCAAGTCTTTCCTTCCTGTCCAACAACCTTTTCCCTCACCAGTCCCACCTTTTCCATCGTGATTCTTTTCCCCATGCGTTATGGGGGGCATATCCTATGTTAGATACATAATTGAATTTTCTCTAGGAGTTAAGGAGGGAGCAAGCTAACTCCTGCACAAAATTCACATACGTATATAACATACGATATGCCAGTTTCAGGCATAAATTCAAATATGTATATAACATAGGATATGTTGATTTCAAAATCCTAGACAAAATTCACCTATGCACATTGAAAAAGAGGATGAAAAAAATACACATGAACATACATGGATACATACATAATGTGAGGAGACATCATAGTGAAACAGTGGGTTTTACAATAGTTTGAGATTTAGGAGATAGTGTGTTTTCCAAAACAATAGTTTATAAAATGGCGAAAAAAATGGGATTGCATGTTGGCTTTTTTCCAATTACCAATTATGAGTTTTAGGAGACAGTGTGTTTTTCAAAACCCTTGACAGAAAAAACATTATCAAACCTACATTTCAACTAAATCCTAGACAAAATTCACCTATATACATCAAAAAATAGATGAAAAAAATACATAAGAACATACATGGATACATACATAACATGAGGAGATGTCGTAGTGAATCAGTGGGATTTGCAATAGTCTGAATTTGAGGAGACATTGTGTTTTCCAAAACAACAGTGTATAAAATGGCGGAAAAAATGGGATTGGATGTGGGATTTTTGCTATTTCCCAATTAGCCTTCCCCAAATGGGCGAGAACCGACTAGCTGCTAGAAAATATTCACCTATGCACATTGAAAAAATGAATGAAAAACATACACATGAACATACATGGATACACACATAACATGAGGAGACGTCGTAGTGAAACAATGGCTTTTACAATAGTCTAAGTTTTAGGAGATAGTGTGTTTTCCAAAACAACAGTTTATAAAATGGCGGCAAAAATGGGATTGGATGTGGGCATTTTCCTATTTCTTTTGGGTGGCGCAGGAAAAGTGGAAGGGAATGATGTGCACCTTTTATGTTTGGAGAAAGCAAGGAAAAAATACTATTTTTTTCTTTCTTGTGTGCACGTTGAAAGGGAAAGCTGAAGGTCTGAGAGCATGTGGATGACTTCAAGGAGAATACCGACCAAATAAGCTAAAGCATGGAGTGCACGTGGAGGATTTGGAGCAAAATACAGATGACATTGAGGTGAGGGGTAATTTTGTTGCAAGTAGATGGTTTTGCAAGATGTTTTAATATGAAATTTGGGAAACACAATGTGGAGAATTTCAATGGGCTTTTTTCTATTTCCCAATTAGCTTTCACCAAATGGGTAGGATCTGGAAAAATGCTAGACAAAATTCACCTATGCACATTGAAAAAATGCATGAAAAACATACACATGAACTTACATGGATACATACATAACATGAAGAGATGTCGTAGTGAAATAGTGGGTTTTACAATAGTCTGAGTTTTAAGAGATAGTGTATTTTCCAAAACAACAATGTATAAAATGGCGGAAAAAATGGGATTGGATGTGAGCTTTTTGTTATTTTTCCCAATTATGATTTCGAATGCCACGTTATGCCCTTTTCAATCCATTCTGAAAAACTATGTGAACAATGGTGACTTTGCAGGTTTTACATGATTTTTGAAATATAGCATTTGATTGCAGAACCCACAGATTTTGTTTTCTACAAACATTATTCAGTAATTTCACTCATACTTGTACAATGGGTTGTCACTTTTTCCATTCAAAAAGGGAAAAATTTGATAACTAGCAAATCGGGAGGAAACGAACAAAACATTTCAAAACCCTTGATAGAAAAAAACCCTTTCAACTTAATAGATTCTTCGACAACCCCAAAATTCTAAAAACATAGCCAGGAGGAGACGAAAAAACTAAAACCCTCAACTAAAAATAACAAATCCTTAATGGAGCAATGAATTCCCATTCATTTCTTCGATGTTCATGGCATAATGGCAAGATGGCACATACACAAAGTGGATATACATACCTGAAGGAGCTCCGCATGGCTGCTACTCTGGTGCTACTCTTTCCCTCGCTATCCACCAAACTGTCGCAATCCAAAAATGGAAAAAATGGGACCTTTTTGGCCCTTTTTTAATATTTTCTATTAATCAATTCATATGGCCATGTTTTTGGCTTTTTGTCCATCCACGTCGAATGATTATTTTGACAAACCATTGGTGCTGACACGATTTCCCAATGACAGGACAGCAAATGGCACAAGGGATGAGACGTCTAGCTGTCATGTCTTTCCTTTCATCTGACAACCTTTTCTGTCACCACGGGTCCCACCTCTTTCGTCGCAACTCTTTTCTCCATGCGGTATGGCTGCATATTTTATCATATACACATAGCTGAATTTTGTCTAGCAGTTAACTTTCGCCCTTTCTAATTTCCCTCTTTTTAGTAAATAATTCAAATTAATTATTTACTATTATGTGACCCCAACTTTTGAATTAAATTTAATTTTTAATTCAAAATAGTCTTTGTCCTACAAAAATCAAGTAATTTCTATTATTATTTGATTCTCCAGCCACCTCTTTTTATGTGTCAATCTTATCTCTTGCACATGCATTGTCAACCATTGATTTGATTTTCTAAAAATCAATCTTGTTCATTCATTTCAAATTTGACCTAATGTTACCCTAACCCTAATTATGGGTTTTCATATTGAATTGTGTCCAATGATTTTAGGGCACTTTTCAAATTTTAATCATGGCCATTCAGTCAAAATTGCATTTTTTATAAATTGGCAATTTTGGTCTCATTTTGTCATCTTGCACTCTTGTGATTTTTTCATAGGCATATTTACATCTCATTTGACATAATTTATACATATTTTAGAGGATTAATAGTTGCATTGTAGCATAGTATTTCATGTAATCACTCAAATCCTTCAACATTTGCTTAGGGCTTGTCATTGTCATTTGATTGTTCATCATAAATCTGAGGGCAACATCACATTTTCAGCAAATTGAGAAGGTATAATGGAGGTCAACCATGGAGAATGAAGACATTTTTGTGAGATTGTTTCATTTTTTTTCATTTTATTCCTTTGTACTTCATTATCACTTTGGGTTTTTTATGTTTTGCATTTGATTTGCTAACCCTAGGAAAATTCCGTTAGTTACACATTGGATTTTTGACATTATGAATTGCTCTCGAGACTTTGGTTTCTTCACTTGGAACCTGGTATCTCCTAACAAGGGATGGAAAGATCATTATGTCATGTTAAGTTCTTGATTCTATAGTTGGAGCTTTGACATTGATTTTGGTACAAATTCTTTGTATATTGGGTGCTTTGATCATTTGCTTGATACTTCATGATATTGTTGTGTTGCATTCGGAGTTTGGCATGAGGTGATTATTTGTAGGTGCTCATGGATACATGGAGAATTAGAAAGTATGAGGAGCCTACACATTGATTGAACATGAGTTCAATAGA
Source organism: Sequoiadendron giganteum (assembly GCA_007115665.2). NCBI lineage: Eukaryota > Viridiplantae > Streptophyta > Pinopsida > Cupressales > Cupressaceae > Sequoiadendron > Sequoiadendron giganteum. The sequence continues at coordinate 212,520,127 of CM021100.1, forward strand.
GACCTATGAGGAGATAGTTTTTGGATGAGTCATAGTGACTTGGATATGTTGGAGGAAATATTTCATTCCCACTCTTGGTCTTGTTGATAGTTTATAACCTGAGAGGTAGTGCCCATTGTTTCTCTTAGGTGTGTTATGTATTTATTTTATTGGTGGATCTTGAGCTATGGTCAGATGGTTCTAGGGGATTCACTGTGAGAGATGGACAACTCGTTTATCTCCTTGGTATATATTTTTTTCATTTATGTTGTCATAGGGGATGGTAGTGGGCTGATTTCTTGAAATAGGAAATGTTATATATTCTTTAAGAAGCTTACATTCATGTGATTTAATCGGTTGGATGTTGTTAAGGTGTTTCTGTTGGGGATGTAAAGAAGATACTACTTGGCACAATTTATACTTGGGGTTGTTTTGTAGAAGAACGTGCTACATGTTATGATTTCTAGATTCTCTTTGTTCTTATTGATCTTCCTGAATGTGTGGTTTCACATAACATTGTTTTCTTTGTTGGATGTGGAGTACATGGAAGAGTTGTGTAGACTGGATAGAAGAGATGTTTTTCTTGCAACAGCTTGTTTGCAAATTTTGCATATCAGTTTGGAGTTGGTTCCTTGGTACGACATGGTTACACTTTCTATGTGTTGAGAATTGGTAGAATTCTTGTGCCCTTTGAAATTGTTTCAATTTGTTTGGCATGATTCATGCAATGTGAGTTCCTGAAAGTGTTTGTTCTTAATTGATTTTCTTACACATGGATCTTGCAACTGTGTGTACCATGGGTTGGTTATGCTAGTCGCATAAGTTTACTAATGTTTGATACCTTTAAGGTATGGATGATTGGATGATCTAGCACTTGTTGTGGGTGCTATTTTAAGACACGTGGATTTATCAGCTGGATAGAAGCAGTTAGTTTGATTGTTGTTCTAGCTGATGTTTTTATCTTGTTTTATGAAATGATGGCAATATCTTGTTGTTGGTATCATTGGGATATTTTTCTTATGTTCATTGAACCAGTGCATATTCACCTTGGCTTGTAACTTTATTTCATAGGTGGCATGTTGGAGGATGATAAGGATTATTTCTTGAACAGTGGACATATTAGATGCTGCAGAAGTCTTGATGGAGCATGAGAGAATGTTTGAGATCTATGTGGTTTCATGGAAGGTTGTAATTGGTTGCAATGTTTGACTGATAGTTGTAGTTGGATACTTGATTTTTTTACAGATTGTCTAGTAGATTGTTATCTGTCGAAACTTCTTGATTGGGTGTCCTAAATGCTGCTAAATAGATACTTGAACAAAGCAAGGTTTGAACTAGTGGTACCAGTGTGATATTCGTCAAGTGGGAGATTGTTGGAATTGTGTGCCTCAATCTCATTGGCCTAAACCTCTAAGAGAGAAATTTTGGTGTGACTATTGAGATGTCTAGCTGATCTGCATAGTGATCCTGAACTATCTATGAGATCGATGTGACTCAGGTCGATCTAAGTTCTTGTGAATTTCCCTTTTTGAACATATCGGTGATACCTTTGGTTTTTCCTGGTGATGAAGGTTGTCGGCATGACCTGAACTATCAGTGTGAGTTTTCTAACTCTCATCGATGATAAAATTATGGACAAAAAGTTACATTAGTGTAAGTCAAGTTGATGATACGTTGTCAAGCTAACATGGAGGTTCAAAAAGATTCTTAATGGTAGAGTGTATTTGGTCGAGATTGGTGTAATGCATGGAAAATCTTGTTGATGAATAGATCGTGAGGTAACATCAGTCTTTGGTTAGACTTGAGAACGTTGAACCGATAGTAGGAATCTGACTGATGGTAGTATTGTTGGGGTGACTCTAGTTGATGATCTGTATTCAGGTGACTCTAGTCTTTGGTGGGACTTGTGGTTGTTGGACCGGTAGTTTTGGTCTTCCCAATGGGCTATGTTTGGTGTGAATCTTGCTAATGAGGTGTTCTGAACTATAGCTGGGCTTAAGGTCATCGGGGTGACATCAGAATTTGATGAGACTTTTTGATCCTTTCCTGATGGTGTTATTCTAGTTGATGGATTTGTTCTATTGAACTTCAATGTGACTCTTGGTGACACATGGTCTTGATGTTCATTTGGGACATTGGAGAGACCTTGGCTATCAAGGTGACATCTTAGATGCTCACCAATAGTGTTGATCATGTCAATAGACCTTCTCATGTTGTTCATCAATGTGACTCAGGTCGACAAGATGGTTTGAAAAGTGTTTGAGCTTAATGACATCGAGGTGACTTGAGGCTTAGATGTGACATTATGAACTTTTACTGGTGGACATTGTCTTGTCAATAGGCCTAGTCGAGACTTCAATACATCGAATGACATTGGGGTGACTTTGGTGATTAGTATCTCTTTCTAGACTATGACCAATAGACAAAGTCAAGCCGATGGATGTGAAGATGGACTCGGTTGAATGAAGGATGACTTTGTTGATCTATTGATGTGTCGATTGTGCATTGGAGGAATTTGATGATTTGGAGTAGAGTGTTCATTGTCCAAGATAGTTTTATCATTGATCTAACTATAGAAAATGAATTGAATGACTTTGAATTGGGATAAAATGCTGATTGTATAGAATCATTCGAAGGTTGGAAAAAGAGAATTTTGTTCTCAAGGAGGTGACTCCTCTCTATGTCTATTGTTCGATTGTGAAACCTCTCTCTCTCTCTCTATGTGAATTTTCTTTGTATACTATGTGAGAGTATTGTAACAGTGTGAATTTTTTAATGGACTGAGAGGTTGATCATGGAAATGTAAAAAAGGAGAGGGAAATAGAACAAGGTTTCTACTAGTTTGTCTCCAGAGTGAAACAATATTTAATCTTTGTAAAGGCTTGATGCTTGAGTTGTATTTGTAACAAATCTATTGCATGAATAAATACAATGGTGATCTGGGCTTTTCGAGTGAGGGTTTTTTTACCTGAAAGGTTTTTCCCCAAGTAAATTTGTGTGTTCATTATTCAGTTTCATGTTTTTTGGTTAGAATTTGTTTATGCAAATTGCTAAAATTGGATTCGCATGAGCTTCTCTCAGAAGGATTAATGTGTGAAATGAATTGTGTTTGATTCTGATTTTTGACATAGTTGTACATTTTTTAAGGCAATCTAATTGAAATTAAAGCTACCAAAGGCTTTACTGATCTTGGATGCTTTTCTAAGATGAGTAAAATTTCCCTACATGCACTTGGACTCAAACTCTCCCTGTTCAATCCTTTTTACAATAGATCTTGCACTTGTATGTTCAACTCTTCATTTTCTATTGGGTTCATTTGATGGTTTGCTTATTTGGAATACTAGCTCCAATAATTGGGTCCATCTAATGGTTGATCTTCCTTATTAGAGGAAAAGCTTCAGGTATGTTATCAGAAACAATACCCTAAAACTCATTTAACAAATCTTGAACCTCTATAGGCACCTCACTATTGTCTTCCTTTTTCAGCTCTAGGGAGTAATTAAAAACACATATTCTTATGTCTCATACCTTCTAGGAACTTTTTTCCATCAACCAAACAAACTCTTGCATTACTGCATACCTTTTCTTCTACCTCCTTCAAGGGTTTTAACTTATGTCGAACACCATCCTTTGTCAATGAATAAGTGTTAGCATATCCATCATGCAACGCTTTTTGATCAAAATACCATGGTATACCTAACAACATGTGACAAACATCCATAGGTATGATATCACACAAAACCTCATCCTTATAGTTACCAATCTTAAACTTTATCAAAAATTTCTCATTGACCAAATCCCTCTGGTCCTTCTGCAACCATGCAATCTGATATAGATTTGGATGCCTTATCCTTTGCAATTGTAACTTAGTTACCATTTCCTATGACACAAGATTGTTTTTACTACCTCCATCAATGATAAAATTACAACCTTCACATTTACATCGAGTGTGAAACAGGTTATTTCTTTGATGTGGTTCCTTCTACTCATTCAACAAGGCTCTTCTGACAACAAGGGATCGCCCCTTTCAGCATCTTTGAAATGTGAATATTGGGCATCTTCATCTAAATGGAAAATTCAATCATTACCTTTCGGTCTTCTATTTTTCCTTCTTTGATGTTGAGGACACTCAAAGGCTTTATTTCCTTCTTCTATGCATTGAAAATGAGTTACATGGATGCCTCCTCTTCTTGGTCCTTGTCCAGATCTTCCTCTACCTCTTTGATCTCCATTATTTTTATCACAAGGGTGATATGATTTATCCCCTTTCTAGTGTTGGCTGGTACTGGATCCTTTTCCCTTCTTTTGATCCTCATTTTAACCTCCATATGACTGTCTACCAACTCTTAAACCATGACCTCCACCTCTTTCTTGCCTTCAAATATTCTTTTTAGTCGTTCTTCAAATTTTAATGAAAATTGATAAGAATCCTCAATGGTGGTTATTCTCACCAATGCCAATTCTTCTTGTATGCTAGGTTTGAGCCCATTAATATAATGAGCTACTTTCTCCTTATATGCTTTAGAATGTCCTATCTGAATTAGGACCTTATGAAACTCTTGTAGACATGCAAAAATAACAATCATGCATCATACAAATTAACATTCATCTCAGCTATTAATCAATTAAAGCAATTTATTGATTAATTTCCTAAGGTTCATTAAATAAATCAAATTATTTAATCCTTAAAGTTCTTCTCATTTGATTTATCAAATGTCACTTCTTAATATCATCCAAGTTAATTAATCTACATTAATTAACTCCTAATCATGATTACCATTCTCTAGCTTTTGACTCAACTGGAGTCAAATCCAAACTCCTAACTAACCCACCCACTTGCACCAATAAATCATTTATTTGATTTATTATTTCCTCTAATTACATTCAAAATGGCATCAAAATGGAATATTCTTCCAATTTGAATCTTCCCCCCAAAAGGGACTTGTCCCTTCCAACAAGGTTTTAAATGTTATTTTCACAAGTCAAACATGGCATTTATTGCACCTTTCATCCCCCCTAAACATGTCATTTCATCCAAATTTGAATTTGAAATTGGCACATTTGCCAAAACTTGCACATTCCTCACCCTCTCACACCTTGACAAGTGGCATCTTTTCATTGGCCCATGAATGATCCCACATTCATCAATTTGGCCTCTCCTCTCTTCAAGCTCAACTATAAGTTGAAGGCTTCTCTCCTTCAAACAACACAATAGCCACATATCCAAGCATCTACACTATAGGCAACTTGAGTTCAAGCATCTCATTGTCTATCTCACTAAGCTTATCAAGGATTGGGAAAGGGCAACTTCCTACACAACTAAGTTGCACCAATCCACCATAGGATAGATATACTTCATGTCTTATTTGCATGCTTAGATTAGTTTTGTCATTTAATTTGAAGAATGTTGTATTATTCTATGAGGATGTTAGAATCATGCTAACCATGATGCAGATTTTAACATCCACTACTCTTATGTGTATTCTTTCACCATCCTCGTTCCTTGTCTTAAAATCTGCATCTTCTTAAGCAGCTCCAACTCATAATCTATAGGAATAAATTTCCTTTAATCTTGGCCACCATTCTATCCCACCTGGAAATTTTCTCTTTCCCTTATCTTTCTCTTTCAAGCTGGGTCTATTTCCACCATATTCTTGCATGACCTTTAAAATTTTTCTTTGCAAACCACACTCGATGAGGATCTTCAATCTCCTTGTACTCAAAGAATTCCTTCATATCATTGATCCAATCAATTAAAACTTCAATATTTATACTTCCACTAAAATTCAAAACCTCCATTTTGGACCTCTTCCCAATGTTTAACATTGCTCTCAACAATCTAATTTATCTAGGATCCATTTCATCCTATCCTTCCTCTTCCACTTCTTCTTCAATTTCATCTTCACTATCATCTCTTTTTCGATGCACTTCTCTCCTATGAACCTCTTCTTTCAAGGTTTCCAACTTCCTTCTGATTGCTCTAATTTCATCTCTAGGAGGATCTCTTCCTCCACCCCCTCTACCTCTACATCTACCATACTAGGCAAGTCTAGGAGAGATTTTTATCTCAACCCACACTGACAGGTCCTACTACAAGTTTCCTCCTATTACACTTTATTTACAGACTCAAGAAAACCTACTCTGATACCATGTGATGAAGGGTACTCCCCTTACAGATACGATCTCACAACTACAACACAAAACAACTAAACTAAACTAAAGGAATAAAAAGAGCTATTTTATTATCTCTAGAATGAAATAGAAATTACAACATTCAACCTTATTATATGGGCTATCTTAATATAGTCATCTGCCAAAATTGTAGATTAGAGCATTCAATTCCAGCTCTACCTTCACCAGCAAGTAATTGACATTCCTTCTCAGTTGTGCTTCCCTTTCTTGCTAGATTTTTCTCTCTTCTCACTTCCCTACTAGCTCTCTTGGATCAAATTATATCTTCATCACTCTTCCCCTATGTTGCCCTAGTACCACCATTATTTTCCAATAATCAACAAGATCCCACAAGCAGTTACCTAGTTATCAGTGACTTCAATTCTATTTGTTCATGCCAAAAAGTCATCTTCCAACCATCAACTTCATGTTTGAAATAATTTGTCTAATGATTGTGTTGATTCATAAAAATGATGTGCAATCAATAACATCATGTCATGTGTCACCACCTTACTCATTCATTTATCACCTTTGATCTACTCACATTTTTGTTCACCTTCTCACCATCATAATGTCATGGGGACTTCCAATCCTCACACACCAATATGGCAAGGTCTTGTTGATGAAGCTCCTATCGAGATGTCAAATAAACTCCTTAGGAACTCCTATTGAAATATTTTTGTCTCCACAATATTAGATTATCGAAGGGACTTGCAATCTTGTCATCTTGAAATCCCATCATCACCTTGATTTTATTTTATTGCTTCATCAGACGGACTCCCAAATGACTCCTTCTGATAGCCTAGAGTCTCCTCGATGCAACTTGTCAAAATTTCTATAGTTTTTTGGAATTTCGAAGGGACTTCGAATGTCATCCTACTAATATATGAACCTCCCTTCGATGTGAATTATTCGCGACCATTTACTTTTGTTTATTTTTCCATTGCTATGTCGAAGAGACATGAAGTAAGGTATCTTAGATATCATGTATCATGTCGATAAGCCAATTCATTGAACATAGAACATCAAATGAATTCAAGGTGTAAACCTTAACATTGTAGCTCAACTCCCAACTATTCATACTTGGAAAACATAAGTTGATTAGCCCTTATTGAAAGAAAACAACAAAAATATTTTTTTTGTCGATGTAAGATCTCTCTTACACTTTGGATGCTTCTGCATTAAGATCAAACAATATTATAAACCTAAAGAGAAAGTGGTTGAACAACCCTCGATGGTTCCTTCCATTCCTCCCTTGAAGGAAGAAATAAACCTATTGTTGATAAACCCACTCCTACACCATTACAACTTGAAAGTCATGCAAAAAGAAATTAAAATGCTAAAAAGCATAGGCATACACATCATGCTATTCCTTGTAAGTGAAAACAAATGAATAAACTATCAAATAAAGACCAAAATTTAACTCAATAAAACCAAGGGTAGTGTGGAGATTTGCACGATGGCTGGTGGTCTTCTCCTATTTAGATTCACTGTAGTGGAGGACTTGGTGGGTACTATGTCATCGGGTCTGTGGTTTTTTGGGAAGCACAGTCTGGCTTTGTGCAAATGGAAACCTGGTTTTGACCATGCTACTAATCTAAATAAGTTGGCTCCTATTTGGGTAAGGCTTACGGGATTACCTTTGGAGTTTTGGGACGAAGCCATCTTCAAAGCTATTGGGGATTCACTGGGTCAATTTTTTACCACAGATGCTATCAAAAAATTTAAAGCAAGGTTAGTCTTTGCAAGATTCTGTGTCAATATTTGTATTCATAAAATTCTTCCAAAATCTATCAAGTTGTGTTCTAAGTTGGGCAGCTGGACTCAACCTGAGTGTTACAAAAGTGTTGTTGTATACTATCAAAAGTGTGCCAAAGCAAGGCATCTTATCTTCGATTGCAAATCCCTTGTTAGTTGGGAGTTTAAGGAAAATGTGATAAATCCTACTACTATGTCTAAGAATTTTCCAAGGTCGTCGGGTGACTTTGGGTTTGTTCCCCCAGGTGCTGATCAGTCACCTAAAAATCCTCCTCACCCACCCTCCCCTGTTGGTCCACCTTCTATATTATCGGACCCTAGTGACTCATTAGAGTTGGCTGCTAAACCCCTGTCTTTGTCTCGGGACCCTAGCTCTTCGGTTGTTGATCCCTTGTTTGTGGGGGTCTCTGGTGGGTTCCCTATTCCTGGCACTTTGGCTATTAACCCTCTAGTTTTGGCTATCACTCCGGGGACCTATGGAGATTTGATCAAGGATGGTGAAACCTAGGAAGAAGAGAGCTCTGGTATGATTAAAGAGTCTACTAAAAGCTTGGGGAGCTTAAAGCTTGAGAAAGTTGAGGATGAAGGGATATGGACTACACCCAAGAAGAAAGGCAGGAAGAAGAAGGCTGATGTAGGAGGGGAATCTAAGCCAGGGAGACCTTCTCAGAGATACACTAGAATGAGAGAAAAGAAAAATGCGATTGCCCTGGGAAAGTAGAGGAAACTGAATGTGTCCTCAAAAACAGGTTAGAAATGAGGATTATGCCTTGGAACGTTCGTGGGCTTAATAGCTCACACAAACAACGTGCCCTAAAGGACTATATAGTGGAACATAAGATTGATGTTTTCCTTCTTCAAGAAATCAAAATGTTGATGGTTAATTTTGATAAAATTTCTAACTTTTTGTGGCCTAATGCTTCCTATGTCTATAGTGATGTTGAGGGAGCTTCGGGGGGGTTGGCTGTGCTTTGGAACACATCTTGTCTATAGGGTTCTGAAATATTTCATTGTAAATAAAGTGTAGGGGTTTTGTTCTCCTTTCTTGGAGAAGCTTGGTCTATAGTTAATATATATGCTCCTAATCAGAGGAACTCGAGGAGTATTTTGTGGAATAACATGATGTCTAAGATTAATCTAAATAAGGGAGGTCATTGGCTTGTTGCTGGAGATTTAAACTCTCCCTTGTATCCATCTTGTTATGCCTTGCATAACCACCCCATCTTTTGTCTTGGTCAAAAAAGGGTCCCCCTTTGTGTTTTTTTTTACTTAGTTGTTTTAGGAACAAAGTTTGGAGTCTAGTTTTGCCAATACTTTGTTTTTCTTTGATTTCTCTGTCGGAATCAGAACCAGAGCTGAATCAGGTTTTGAAAGATCTTTTGAGGTTAATTTTGGTTCTATTCTGACAGTCTTTTCTTTGCCTTTGTTTTTGCTCTTTGGCGGAAGCGGAGCAAGAGTAGGAATTGGGATGGTTCTATTCAAAATTTGCAAAGTCAAATTTAATTCCGATCCCGCCTCCGCTCCCTGTTTAATGTTTGTTTGTCTCGATTTTTGTGTTTTGTTTTATTAGGTTGGTCTTTTACCTAACTTTTTGTTTTTGTTTTTGTTTTGTTTTTAGTTGTCGGACGGGGAGTCGGAATGGGGATAAGGTTTGGAAATTTATGATTTTAAGATCTTGTTTCCATTTTGGTTCCGCCCCCGCCAATTTTTGTCATTGACTTTTTGACTGAAGTTGCACTACAGACCAGTGTTTGTTCTCTTACAGTTCTGACTCCACCTTTATTGCATTTTAATGCATTAATGGTGGTTGTCGATGTAGGTAGAAATTCACATATTTTTCTTTATTAAGGGTTAAAGTCGATTATTATTGTTATTATTACAAGTCTGAGAGCGCGAAGAGCAATAGCAGAGTTCATTTGAGCAAATTGATCAAGATAGAGAAGGGATTGTGTGTGGATCGATTCAGAAAGTTGGCGTGGCTTTGTTTGCATTTGAGGTAGGTCTTTTATCTTTGTTGTTCGTTGTGTGTTGCTTTGTATCTGTTAACGTGTTCAATCATTGTGTTTTAAAGCAATTTTATGATCATCAATGTGATTGAATGAGCAGGTTCTTGTTGTGGTTTGTTTTAGTTTTGTTTTTATCTTTTTTTTTTTACTTTGTTGTGTCGTTTCTTTCTATTTTTGGGCATTGTCGCTTTCACATCTTAATCTTGATCGCGTCGTGTCGTTTTCGATTTGCAGTAGATTTATATTAGATTAAAGGTTTCTTATGGTGTGAGTTAGATTAAGAATTTACAGTGAGGTAGGTTAGAGATTTTACAATGAGTTGAGGTAGATTAGATGTATTGTTTAATTTAGGGTTTCATCGTTTGGTAGAATGGCAGGGTTTTAAAAGTCGTGCCCTACTTTTATTAAGTTTGTTAGATTAGGGTTTCATCGATCTCTGCAATTACTTTAAAATAAGTTTTAAATAAATGGCTCTAAAATACAATTGTTCCCCACGGTCATGTGAAGGTAGATTTTTTAAGCTCTTTTTCTATTTTATGGCGACCTAGGTTTAATCATGAAGTTATGATGAAAATGAATAAATTTGATGATGTCATGATTAGCATAGGCGGAGGCAGGATTGGAATGGGTATTGGCATAAGAGTTTGTTTTTCCAAAGTTATCAATTCCATTTCTATCTCGTTTTTGATTTCGAGTTCTAAAAAGGTTTTATTGAAGTATGTGAGCAGAGGCAGGATCGGAACTGCTCTTAAACTTAAGAATTTTGTTTGTAAAGGTTATCAGTTCTGTTTTTATCCCGTGTCCGGCTACGCATATGGTGGAAAGTCTTTTGTTGAAGTAACGATAACCAAATTGGAGGCAGAGGCGGAATAGAAATAGAATATGAAATGAAAGGAATTTGAAGAAAACCAAATCCCTTTTTCATTCCGATCCTGGTTCTGATAACTTTCTTGACTCCGACTCCGAGCCCGTTTGTTACTAGCTGAAGTTCCTATATTGGTTTTTGCTCCAAGTCCGCCAATCTTGTAAAAGTGATTATTTTTTGTTTCTGTTCGACTCTGACTCCGATGTATATGTAACAGGTATGTTTTTAGAACATGTTTTATAATGATTTATTGGAAGGTCTAATTAGAGGTTTGCTTGCAGGAGATTTGAGAGATGTCAGGAACATCAAGAGAGGTTGCTCGAAGGAATCAACTGGCGGGAACGTCAAAGCCTGCACCGAAAATCAAGAAGGTGAAACCAGAACAACTACCTTATACATTAAGGTATGATCATAGGAATCTGGTGGTGAAGGCGAGTAAGGTGGAATCAAACTGGTCAGATATCATAGATACCAATCTGGGCCAGTATAGTTTTGAAGAATTACATGAAGAGACCTTTGCAGAAAGGGCAAACTTGACAAGGAAAACTCAAAGGATTGTTGACTCCGGTCTGGCACATATCACCGTGTTTCCTTTGTCAATTCAATGTCCAGAGTTGATATGTATAGTGGCCAGTACTTATAATCCAGCTACAAGATTATGCATGGATTCACAGAATAATGTGATTATAGATCTTACTTCGCAAATGTTCCAAAGCATATTCAATGTTCCTGATCCCAAGAATTTAGTGCAGTTGACTAAGGCTAAGGCATTGGAGAAATACAGTAAGCATAAAGACTCCAATAAGTCTCATTTAAACAAAAGATGGTTAAGTACCGAGAAGAAGTCTTTGAGCAAACTCGCAGATCAGCCAAAGAGGGTAGACTTCAAGAAGGAGATATCGGATTTAATATTGATGTTGTCTAGAGTGTTTGGGAAGAGGGATGCCTTCCATTTCAAGGAATGGATGTTTCATTTTATTCAAGTGATCTTTCAGGGTGATTATCAATTTGATTGGTCAATGATTGTTTCTGATGCCATACATGATCAGCTCACAAGGGTCAGACGGACCAAATCTTTCTTCATGACTTCATATGTGGTCTATGCTGCAGCAAGATTGGGGATTTTCCCAGGATTAAACAGAGTAGGTATAATGGGAGTCTTGGATGGACAAAAGAAGGTATGGGAACACTATGATCAATTATCTCTTCAGGTTGCTGAGACTCACTTCAGAAGAGTCAATGATGCATTTTTATATGTGGTTATCAACCAGTTGCTTGGAGATGCAGGATACAGGTTAAGCCAAGAAGCTATGGCATTCATTTCTGAATGGGGAAGTTGGTACATCCAATACCCTAAATTTACATACTTCAGGTTGTTTGGGTTTGAAGGTCATCCCCATTTACTTCCAAGATGCTGCAGCAATAGGATAGTGCTTATGGAATTTGTATATCAAGCCATTGGAGTTAATGCTAGATTTGGGATGAAGCACAAGACAGGATACCATAAGTTTCCTATGACACTGGGGGAATATGGCTGTCAACACTTAAACGCAGCTAAGGTGGTTTGTAATGAGTTGATACAATTAAAATTGGGATTGTATACAGCTCGTAAGTATTTTGATCCGAAAAAGAAGATGTATACTTTATTACCTTCAGTATTTACTAGACACTTTAATTTTTTAGAGGATTTTTGGTGTGATAGGCAGGATGAATTTGACTTAAGGAGGAAGAATTATGAGAGATTACCAATCTCACTTATGGTAGAGCTGGGTATTAAAGATAATATTCCTGACACTTTGGTGGATGATGGAGTGGTATTAGATCCCTCATATGAAGCTTTGAATATTGGCACCAAAAACTTAGATCCAATAGACTAGAGTGAAGAAGAAACGATTGACATTAAGAAACTGGGAAGAGCAGTCTTGGATAGAAGTGTGCAATGGTTGATGATGAGGACTCAAGCTCCTCAGGGACCAATCCTCAAGAAAGGTAAAGGGTATAAGAGGATTAAAAGAAAGGCACCTTCCAAGGAACCATTGGAATTCTTTCCTCCGGATGTTGAAGAAACAGAGTTGGAGGTAGTTGATGAAGAAGAAGAGACACCCGAGGGAGATGTTCCAATTGAATCTGTTGTTCCTATGCCCACATTGGGTGAGTCATCTACAGAAGCCCCACTCACAAGAAAGAAAAGAAAAGAAGTTCAAGGAGTGCTTTATGCCATGGCTGAAGCTACTAAAGGAAAAGAAGTGGAGGAAGAGTTGGTAGAAATTGAGACAGACTCGGATGAAACTCTGTCAGAGAAGGACTTGCAAGTAAACATGCCTCTAGATCCTAATATTGAGCAGATTCTTACACAGGAAGAACAATGGAAACAATTTGAAGATGCTACTAGGGAATCTGATGCAAGGGTTGCGGCGGAGAAACGAAAGGAGATGGAGGTAAAATTGCAAGCTGATGCTCTACTTTAACAGCAACAATTAAAGGTAAAAGAAGTTGAAACAAGGACAACAGCTGATACAATGGAGGAGCAAATGAGGCAACGAGAGCATGAGATCAAGGTCAAGGTAGAAAATGACAAGTTAGAACTGATACAGAAGATCCATGATCTCGAGGAGGAGAAAGCAAGAAATCAAAGGGAAAAGGAAGCCCTGGTTGCTAGATTGAAGCTTGTAGAGGAGACTCGGCAAAAAGAACAAGAGGTTGAAGCTTCAAGAAAAGAAAAAGAGGCTAAAGAGCTAGTAAAGAAATTGCAAGCTGAGAAAGAAAGGGAAAATTCAGAGAAACTCATAGCCTTGGAAATAGAAAGGATAGAAAGGGAAGAAATTGAAAGGAAGCAAAAAGAAGGAGAGGCCGAAGTTGCAAAACTTAAAGCTTTAGAGGCAGAGCAGTTAGAAAGAGAGGCCTTAGAGAAAGAAAAAGAGAAGGATCAGATGGAAGAGGAAAGATTGAGAAAAGAAGAAGAAGATAGGAGAATATAGGAACAAAGAGATAGGGAAGAGGCTAAGAAGTTGGTGCAGATGCATGTGCTGTAGGAGCAACAAGAAAAGGCAAAGGTTGATTTTCAACCTGAGGTAGATATTCAGCCATCCTCTATAGTTGCTGCTTCCTGTTCCATGACGATGACTCCTAGTGCTCCTACTTGGTTGAAATTAGATCTATAGAAGAGAGCTAGAACACCTCCTCAATCTCTTAATTGGGAGGACATGATGAAGGAGATTGAATAGGAAAAGCCTAAGAAGAGTGCTAAAGTTTTGCACTCTACCAGACTCACAGATAAAGGAGAGATAGTTGCTGAATGTGTTGTGCCTATGACTAAAAAGGAGGTAGGGGATATGCAGCTCCTAGACTATCAATTGAGTACGGTTAACTTGGGAAGACCCACTAGAAATTAACAAATGAATCTGATTGATGTGGTGGCTTCAACGACAAAATCAAGAATGATCAAGGACAAACAAAAGAAAGATGAGCTTAAGGCTCAGTTAGATCAGTTACATTCATTTTTGAAGAGTGTCTCCTCTCCAAGGTCACAAAAGGTTGCACCAATTGAGACTCCTATTTTGCTAAGCAAAAAGGAGGTTGATGATTTGGTGCAGGTTAGAGGTAGGGCGGAGATGGTTGACAAATGTATAGACAAAGTGAACAGGGAGGTAGGTGAGGTTTTGGAAAAGGGGTTTGAAACCTATAAGGAGGTGGAAGGAGTAATAAAAGAGATTCATCAATATATTGAGGCCTCCGAGAAGTTAGAAGAAGAGTACAAAGAGTATAGTGAAAAGTTAGAGAAGATAAATACATTGCCTCTAACTACTCTTCTAGAAGAATCTATACTCGAAGATGATAATAAAGATTTTGTAGAAAAGACTTCTCATATCCTTAAGTTTAGGACTGGATTTTTGAGCAAGCATAAGGATGAAATTCAAGAAGCAGTTAATAATTTAACTGAGCAGTTGGAAGAGTTGGAAGTGGTTATGGCTATAATAGTAGATGTGAATGTAATGACTAAAGATGGCATGCTGTTAAGTCAGGTTAGAGAGAAATGGAATGAAAGATTCCAAGGACTCATGTAGGATGATGGAGAGGACTTAGTGATAGACCGACTTGTAGAAGTCAAGGAAGAAATAAAAGCTACAGGAAGAGAGTTGGTCAAGGTAAAAAGCATGAAAGAATTTGCTGCAGTTGAGTTGGATCATATCAAGTTTGAAGATGACTAGATTGATGGGCCAGACATGGATATGCTACAACAAGTCTTCACCAGTTATGATGAGTTCATAGCGGATCCAGCATCACCTACATAAAATCTTGCATGCATAATATTCTTCTTCCTTGCATGTTGCATGCATGCAGCACTGGCAGTCTCAAGGATGTGTGATCTTCTTTTCTCCTATTTTCTATCTTCTATTGTTGGATCAAACAGAATGTATAATGTAAGAACTCAAGATCGAAATTGATCTGAGTTTCCAAGATAGTTGATTGTGCCTAAAAAGGTGGAAAGCCTAAGATAGAAGTAAATTTCGAACTTCTTTTTTGTATTCTATAAATACCAGTGGGGTATTACATTGTAAGGGTCCACTAATTGAGAATTGGATTGGCTTACCTAGTGCTAGGAGATAGAATTTTTATAGAGCATTTTGCAGAGATACATTGTACCAGATCTTGTTTTACAGTTAATAGAATTGCAGGTTTATGAAATATGGAGTTTGCATTGAATTGTGTTGTTTGATAAGGTTAATGAGTTATAATCCACTTGAATGCTAGTGATTGTGCTGAAGCATGATAGTTTCTTATGTGATGAAAGTCATTAGAAGAAACCAGGTTTAAAGATTATCTTATTAAATTGTCATTGAATTAAGGTTATTAAAGTTTGTTGATCTATAGTTTTAATGATGAATGAATGTGTGTGGTTTTGAGATCTTGGAAATACTTGTGATAGGCGAATAGAGGAATTGAATTAAGCACCTAAGATGTATGCGATGGTACAATTATACTGTGGGTTGTGTCATGCTATGGTTTTTGTGATCGGTTAAGAAAACATTCATTGTTAAAAGTATAGTTCTGGATATTAGATAAATTTAATTCATACTTACTGATTTACCCCTTGGATCTATCTTTTTCTTTTATTTTAAACCCCTTGATTTACAGGAACTATTTTGACAAAAAGATTCATAGCTTGAATCCTTTATTACCAGCACAGGCCCCTTGAATATTACAGTTGCATGAACCAATTGAGTGACATCAGACAGTTGAGAACCAGCTACCAGGACCTTGGGAGTTAGGCCACTACATGTAGTCTTTCTTTTTCAGGAGAAATAGAGTAGAAATATTTTGTTTTAATGTTGTTGGTGTCATTTTAACCATCAACAAAAATTGGTGCTAGAGGGAGGGCCCTAAAAGGACAAGCTGGCTCATGGAAGATCTTTTTCACCAGAGGGATACGAGAGGGTTCTTAGATCCTCTACTAATCATGAACTATTCAAAGAACTTCAAACCCCGGTTAGATCAAGACCTCATGCTCGTAGGGTAGAAATACCTACGTTACCACCACCGCTTACTCCACCAGGATTTCCACCAATTCCATCCACACCACCACCAAGTAGGCCTTTGTCGCCACCAATTCAGCCTTTTTCACCACCACCTACCCAACCAACCCCACCGATGGCTTATTTTGTGGGTAATCCCTCCCCGTTAGGGACTATTCCAGGTGGATTCCATGATTTACCAAAGAACCCAGAGAAATTTTGTCCAAAATACATGCATGGAGAATCAAGAAGTGCAGAGGAACATATACAAGCATTCAAAGATGCATGCACACGAGCTCAAGTTGCTCATCAAGATGTGGTATGTAGACTATTTCCTTACTGTTTAGGAGATATGGCATATAATTGGTATCTAAATTTGCCCCAAGGATCCATTCTAGGTTGGAATGATTTAGAGAATGCTTTTATTAATCAGTTTAGGGTTTATGTAGACCCTGCAATACTATATCACTAATTTGCCACTATTAGAAAGGAGCATCATGAACCGTTGCCCTTGTTTAACACTAGGTTCCATAGAATGTATCGTAGGCTACAAGAGCCTTACCTAGTACCAGAAGCCATGGATATACAGGCATATCTGAGAGCTGTTGATCCTTTGATTGGTCTATTCTTACAAAGAACTTATCAACCTGATGAGATTGACTCACTATCTAAGATTTATCATTTGGCTATCAAATTGCAACAACTAACAAATCTACAACCTGGAGGCTTGGGAGTATCTTTTTCTCCAATGAATTATTAGATGCCTAATCCACCATTATATAACACTATCCCAAGGATGTATTATTCCCATTATGGAGCTATATCTGAGTTGCAAGCTCCACCAACTGTGCCCTTCTTTGGCAATAGCATGCATGATTCCCCACATTAGGCCCCACAGCAGCAACCTCAACATCAACCTCAAAATCAACCGCAACAAGGGGGAGGACCAACCCATGTCCATTCCCCAGCCATAGTTCAAAACGTGCAAAATGATTAAACTGTTCAACTTACAAGTGAAGTGGAGACTCTCAAAAAGACTCTCTCTTAGATGTCAAATGACATGGCACAGCTCAGACAAAATCCTCCCAATAATCAAAATCAGAATTACAACAATCAGGGAGGTTACAACTATCAGGGCAATTATTCTAATCAAAACACCAATAGGAATTTCCAAAATCAAAACTCCTCGAACCAGAATTATCAAAATCAAAGCAGAGGATACAATTAGAGGTTCAATAACAACAACAACAATAGGAAATGGAATACTAGACCTAACAATGGAGGATTTCCTCATAATTATCAAGCAGGTGAAGAGAGATCAAATACTGCTAATGTTGTTGATTTAAATTTTATGACAAATTGGTGTAGGTTGCATGATACAGCAGCCCATTCTGAGGTCAATTGCCTAGAAATGGAGAAGATGGTGAAAATTGCACAGGCTGATGCCCATCCTCAAGTAGGAAATTCTAATCAAGGCAATGGGCCAGCCAGCACTGCCATGACTTATGAAACCATTGAAGAAAAGTATCAATTCCCTATGCATGGGGATAATGAGCCGAAAGAAGATATTTATGATGCTCAAGCCTTCCAATCTAAGGGTGGTCACTTTCTGAGGAACCAGAATAAAGGGCCATTTACTACATCTGCACCCCCTAACAACATAGTTCCACCAAATCAGAATGCAGATAACAATCCACCCCCACCAAAGGGACCTTCTGATACTCAGAATAGAGGTAATCAGCCTTCTTTTCCTAAATAATAATTTAGGAATGATTCAGAGTTTGATTTTGTTACAAAATTGCAAAGGCAGAAGACATCACTATCCTTCTTTGATATCATGAAGTGGTGCCTAGCTCAAAGGGAAGTAGTATTAAAAGCTTTGGAAGAAATGGATCACTTGAAAGGGAAAGGTAAAGTGACTCCTGCAAAGGAGACGAATGTTGCTATGTATAAAGGTAAGACCAGTACCCCACCTTTCTTGTTAAGTTTGAGGATCTTTGGAAAGAATCTACACAATTGCTTATTAAATTTTGGAGCATCAGGGAATGTCATGCCTTTTTCGATTTGTAAAAAGTTAGGATTGAGTCCTATTCCAACCAACAAAAAGGTGATTCAATTAAATAAAACTGAAGTTAATGTTGTAGGTGAGTTGAAGAACATGCATGTGCAGGTTGGATCAAACCCAAGGATCCAAACCTATATAGATATTCAAGTTGCTGACATCCCAGAAACATATGGGATGCTTTTAAGTCGAGAGCTAATGAAAGCATAGGTGGATATCTGTCCTTGGACTTCTCACACATGTGGTTACCTTGGAAAGGGGTTTCCACTTAGATAAGAATTGAAAGTGAACCTAGGCTCAAACACATGATTACAGATTATGATACTCCAAATGAAGTAACATTCTTTGAAACTGAGATGGGTGTTTACAAGCAAGAGGAAGTGCTTACTTTTTCTGTAGTTAGTTCTGAGGATACACTATCTTTAGACCACACTAATTCAATGATTCACATCAACCAGCAAGTTCTAATAAAGAAATTGCAACAAGATAGGCTGGTTTTAGGAACCGAAACTGATTTGAATAATTTATTGCTTCCTAATTGGTGTAGAATACACTATCATAACCATTCAGAGTTGACACGTCAGTCATGCATAGATATTCTAAGGCATGTAGATTTACCCAAGCAAGAATCTCAAGAGGTAACTAAGACTCCCATCAATGAGTTCTCTTTCCAAGCTAAGGATGCAACTATTCTTACACGGATTACTCTTCCTCAAGAAGAGGTTCCTTTACTAGTAGAACAGACTCAGGTCTTAGGGTTTTCAAATCAAAAAGAAGAAGTGGATGTAATAGAAGATGAGTTAGACCCTAACTTAGCCCAAGAAATCACTCAGGAGGTAGTTGTTGAAAAAATTAAGGAACTAGGAAAATCGTTAACTGAGCTTCTTCTCAATGTGAATTCTGATAAAAAGCAAAAGTCTGAGCTGCCACATGTCACAAGTGAAAAAATCCCTGTAGTTTCTAAAAGGAAAGAGCTCCCAATTAAAGACCAGTTATGGACTCTTAAATTTGATGGTTCTAAATCTAAAGCAGGAAGTGGAGCTAGAATTGAACTAACAAACCCGAAAGAGAAAACTTATTTTGCTTCTTACAGATTGCTTGGTTGCACTAACAATGTGGCTGAATATGAGGCACTTGCAAGAGGACTTATGTTTGCTCATAAGAAGAAAGTAACTACTCTTATAGTGATGGGAGACTCTGAGGTAATTGTGAAGCAGGTACGTAGTCAATACACTTGCCATAATAAAAGATTGGTTGCTTATAGGAATAGGGTCTAGAATTTAATAGAAGATTTTGACGCCTTTGGGATTACTCTTATTCCAAGGGAAGCAAATCAAATAGCAGATGCTCTCGCCGTTGCAACAAGTACATTAGAACCCCATGCAGGATTCAAATCTGAAAAGGTTTTCTGTGGAATTGATTTCAGTTCCTGCAATTCCTAACAATGTTAGACACTTCCAGGTGTTTAATGATGACCAACATATTTTGGCCTTTTTGGAGAGTTCTGATGTATTTCAAGGGCAGATAATTGATGATGTTGATAGGGATCAAGGAGACTGGAATTCAGGAAGTGACAATCCAGAAGGGATAATGGATTTAAAGAGTAATAACATTCCAAAAGGAATGATAGCATTGGAGAGGATATTTGATTCAGATCCACGAGCTTATCAGAGAATGCCTACAAAAACTGAGGGAGGCAAGTATCAATCCATTAATTTGACTCACTCAGGGGTAGAAAGGAATGTTCTTATAGGAAAGACTTGTCCTCTGGAAATAAAGGATGAGATAATCAAAGTTTTAAAGCAAAATATCGAAGCAATTGCTTGGAGCTACGATGATCTGAAGACTTTTGATACATCTGTCATCACACATACGATTCCTCTTAAGCTAGAAGCCAAGCTGTTTCGCCAAAAGCAGCGCCCAGTCAATGCATTAATTGAGCCTCTGATCCAGAGAGAAGTACAAAAGCTTTTGGCTACAAGAATAATTTTTCCAGTTAGACACTCTACCTGGGTGGCTAATCTAGTTTCTGTGAGGAAGAAGAATGGGAAAATCAGGTTATGTGTGGATTTCAGAAATTTAAACAAAGCCTCTGAGAAGGACAATTATCCATTACCTTCTCTTGATGAAGTATTGCAAAAGGTTAATGGATCTCAAATAATGTCTTTCTTGGATGGATATTCAGGATATAATCAAGTACTGGTAAGTCATGAGGATAGGATGAAGACTGCTTTCACTACAAAGTGGGGCACATTTTCCTACAGGAGGATGTCATTCGGTCTGATTAATGCTGGTGCTACTTTTCAAAGAGCGATGGATGTAGCATTTAAAGACCTAATAGGAAAGTGTATAATCATCTATGTTGATGATCTAACCATCTTCTCTAAGAGTAGAGAAGATCATGCTGTTGATTTAGAGAAAGTACTAAAGAAATGTATTAGTTATGGTGTTTCTCTCAATCCAAAGAAATGTGTATTTGGAGTTTCTGAAGGGAAGCTTTTGGGTCACATTATATCAGAGGAGGGAATTTCCATAGATCCTAATCGAGTAGAGGCCATTTTGAAGTTAACAAGGCCAGGGAGTAAGAAGGAGATGAGATCTTTCTTTGGAAGGGTTAATTTTGTCAGGAAGTTTATAACAGAGTTTGTAGAAATTGTTAAATCACTTAATGAAATGATGAAGAAGGATGCGAAGATTGAATGGAGTGAAGAGGCTAAATCTACTTTCATGCAGATTAAACAAGATATATCTGAGGCACCTATTTTAACAAGCCTAGATTATCTAAAACCCTTTTACATCTATTCTCTTGCTTCTGAACATTCATGTGCAGCAGTCTTGACACAAAGAAGAGAAGAGAATGAAGAGAGGCCTATTGCTTTTATGAGCTCTCCCTTTAAGAATGCAGAGGTAAGATATTCATCAATAGAAAAATAGGCTTTTGCATTGGTTCAAGCAGTGAAAAAATTCAGACACTACATAATCCGAAGTCAAGTGATGGCTATAGTCCTAGATCCAGCTGTAAAGTCCCTCCTGATGCAAAGTGAACTAGGAGAAAGGAGAGGGAAATGAATGGCCATTTTACAAGAATTTGATTTGGAGATTCACCCAATGAAGCTTGTAAGAGGTCAAGGTTTGTCAAAGGCAATGGCTGAAGTGGACAGAAGTATAACTTGTCAACAATACACTATTCAGTCATTCACAAAAGATCCCTGGTATACAGACTTGGTTTTTTTTCTCCTCAACAAGTGTCCAAAAGGGATGAATGCAACTCAAAGAAGAGCACTAAGGATGAAAAGCGTCCATTATATGCTTAAAGAAGGATCAATTTATAGGAAGAATTTCCAAGGAATCTATTTGCATTGTCTGGATCAGCAAGAAGCTAAACATGCTATAAGTGAATTTCATGGTAGGCATGAAATAGGACATGGATCTGCTGCTGCATTGGCTCATCAGATTTTAAGGTCAGGTTACTATTGGCCTTATGTGTTTAGGGATGTGCATCAACATTGCAGAACTTGTCATGTATGTCAAACTTCTGTGTCAAGAGAAAGAAATCCTATGATGCCTCTACAGCCGATTTATGAGGTAAGGCCATTTGCCCAATGGGCGCTTGATTTTTTAGGGGTGATTAATCCAAATTCTTTTGCAGGTCACAGATTCATCTTAACTACGACGGATTATTGCACACGTTGGATGGAGGCTTTGACTTGCAAAAATAGCACCATGGAAGTGGTTATTAAGTGTCTGACAGAGAACATCACAACCAGGTTTGGAGTTCCATTTGCTCTGGTATGTGATAATGGCCCTGCTTTTTCCTCTACTAAATTTATTTCATGGGCTTATGAGCATAAGATTGTATTAAAATATTCTTCCAATTATTACCCTCAGGGGAATGGAGTGGCTGAGTCCACAAATAAGAATTTATTGGAAGTAATAAAAAGGTTGTTAGAAAGTAACCCTAGGGACTGGCATACCCAGTTGAGATTTGCCTTATGGGCAGATCGAACCAGAATTAAAGCAGCCCTAGGTAATTCACCCTTTAAACTAGTTTATGGCCAGGATCCAATCTTTCCCATACATTTACAAATACCTGTGCTGAAATTTATGTAGGATTTTTATAATAGGGATGATAGGATTGAGGTGACACTGCTTAACTTGTTGAACATGGAAGAACAAAGAGATGCTGCTTTGCAGCAATTCACTAAACATCAAGTTGTTGTCAAGCGCTGGTTTGACAAAAGAGCCAAAGTGAAAGCTTTTAGAATATCAGACCTTGTGCTATTATGGGATAAGGCTAAAGAAAGGAAGGGAGACCATCAGAAGTTCGATAGACTTTGGTTAGGTCCCTACCAAATAGCTAAAATATTAGGGGAGAATGCCTTTCATTTGAGTACCCTAACAGGAGAATCTGTTCCATTACCAGTTAATGGTCAGTTTCTCAAGCACTATTTTGGTGCATAAAAAGTCTGGTGTTTTGAAAAGAATGTATTATATTGTATCATATGTAATTAAGTCTAGTTTTTAGGTTTTAGTTTTTATTTTTGCTTTTTTGTTTGTTTTGTTTTCTTTTCTTTCTTGGTTTTTGTTTGTTTGGTTTTTTTTTTGTTGTCTTGTTTCATTGGAGATTCTTATTTTGCTCATCTCAAGTTAGGGGGTTGTTATTAAAAGTATACTATTGGTACTAGGAGAGAAATTGGTTTAGGTATTCTCATTCTAATCATTGAAAAGGATTTCATTCTAAAACTTATGTTTTATGATCATTCTAGTTTGGGTTGGAAAAGTTATTAAGGATAGAAGATGTAAATGTGAATATCTCATGAATTGTGATCAAAGATCTGTCACCAAATTAAAAAAACATCTACATGAGTAGCTACCTATTTGTATTAGAGTGACTCTATTTATGTTTCAAGTGAAAAATCAGATTCCAAAACTATCATGAAGTCCATTGTAGAACTCAACCCACATTTTATATTCATTGAATCTGAGTATTGAGAGATGCATAAAAGAATTTCTGTTTTTTTTTTTAAAAGAGAGAAAGAAAGAAAGAAAAGTAAGCTCAATATCAAGTGGGTAATCAAGTATCTCTATCGGGGCTATGGACGCCTGTCTGGCAGTAGAGAAATGCTTTGAGAGGACTAGAGGTATCTCCGTCGGGGCTATGGACGCCTGTCTGGCAGCGGAGCAATACCCAGGATTTTACTGCACGATAGTTAAAGGACTCAACTTATGTAGCTTGAAACTTAGGTATAGTTGTTTACAAGCAGAGAAAGTATCTACAAAGGATGATGCACAATATAGGCACACACTCAAATTCAAAAATAACTCATGAGCACATTACATTTGAGATTCAAACTCAGGATTATCCTACAAATATATGATCTCATTCAAGGTAAGATGTTCATAAGCCAAGTAGTTTTTGGGTGACTAAAATGTTCTTTGGGTATTTTGAAAATAGGTAAACCATTTTCCCAGCCGAGTCGCCATTTTTTATGCCTTGCATAACCACCCCATCTTTTGTCTTGGTCAAAAATGGGTCCCCCTTTGTGTTTTTTTTTACTTAGTTGTTTTTGGAACAAAGTTTGGAGTCTAGTTTTGCCAATACTTTGTTTTTCTTTGATTTCTTTGTCGGAATCGGAACCGGAGCTGAATCGGGTTTTGAAAGATCTTTTGAGGTTAATTTTGGTTCTATTCTGACAGTCTTTTCTTTGCCTTTGTTTTTTCTCTTTGGCGGAAGCGGAGCAGGAGTAGGAATTGGGATGGTTCTATTCAAAATTTGCAAAGTCAAATTTAATTCCGATCCCGCCTCCGCTCCCTGTTTAATGTTTGTTTGTCTCAATTTTTGTGTTTTGTTTTATTAGGTTGGTCTTTTACTTAACTTTTTGTTTTTGTTTTTGTTTTGTTTTTAGTTGTCGGACGCGGAGTCGGAATGGGGATAAGGTTTGGAAATTTTATGATTTTAAGATCTTGTTTCCATTTTGGTTCTGCCCCCGCCAATTTTTGTCGTTGACTTTTTGACTAAAGTTGCACTATAGACCAGTGTTCATTCTCTTACAGTTCTGATTCTGCCTTTACTGCATTTTAATGCATTAATGGTCGTTGCCGATGTAGGTAGAAATTCACATATTTTTCTTTATTAAGGGTTAAAGCCGATTATTATTGTTATTATTACAAGTCTGAGAGCGCGAAGAGCAATAGCAGAGATCGTTTGAGCAAATTGATCGAGATAGAGAAGGGATTGTGTGTGGATCGATTCAAAAAGTTGGCATGGCTTTGTTTGCGTTTGAGGTAGGTCTTTTATCTTTGTTGTTCGTTGTTTTATTTGCGGTTGTGTTCGTTGTGTGTTGCTTTGTATTTGTTCGCGTGTTCAATCATTGTGTTTTAAAGCAATTTTATGATCATCGATGTGATTGAATGAGCAGGTTCTTGTTTTGGTTTGTTTTAGTTTTGTTTTTATCTTTGTTGTTTTATTTTGTTGTGTCGTTTCTTTCTATTTTTGGGCATTGTCGCTTTCACGTCTTTATCTTGATCGCGTCGTGTCATTTTCGATTTGCAATACATTTAGATTAAATTAAAGGTTTCTTATGGTGTGAGTTAGATTAAGAATTTACAGTGAGGTAGGTTAGAGATTTTACAGTGAGTTGAGGTAGATTAGATGTATTGTTTAATTTAGGGTTTCATCGTTTGGTAGAATGGCAGGGTTTAAAAATTCGTGCCCTAGTTTTATTAAGTTTGTTAGATTAGGGTTTCATCGGTCTCTACAATTACTTTAAAATAAGTTTTAAATAAATGGCTCTAAAATACAATTGTTCCCCACGGTCATGTGAGGGTAGAGTTTTTAAGCTCCTTTGCTATTTTATGGTGACCTAGGTTTAATCATGAAGTTATGATGAAAATGAATAAATTTGATGATGTCATGATTAGCATAGGCGGAGGCGGGATTGGAATGGGTATTGGCATAAGAGTTTGTTTTTCCAAAGTTATCAATTCCATTTCTATCTCATTTTTTATTTCTAGTTCTAAAAAGGTTTTATTGAAGTATGTCAGCGGAGGCGGGATCGGAACTGCTCTTAAACTTAAGAATTTTGTTTGTAAACGTTATCAGTTCCGTTTTTATCCCGTGTCCAGCTCCACATATGGTGGAAAGTCTTTTGTCGAAGTAACGATAACCAAATCGGAGGCGGAGGTGGAATAGAAATAGAATATGAAATCAAAGGAATTTAAAGAAAACCAAATCCATTTTTCATTTTGATCCCGGTTTCAATAACTTCCCCGACTCTGACTCTGAGCCCGTTTGTTACTAGCTGAAGTTCCTATATTAGTTTTTGCTCCGAGTCCGCCAGTCTTGTAAAAGTGATTATTTTTTGTTTCTGTTCGACTCCGGCTCCGATGTATATGTAACAAGTATGTTTTTAGAACATGTTTTATAATGATTTATTGGAAGGTCTAATTAGAGGTTTGCTTGCAGGAGATTTGAGAGATGTCAGGAACATTAGGAGAGGCTGCTCGAAGGAATCAACTGGCAGGAACGTCAAAGCCTGCACCGAAAATCAAGAAGGTGAAACCAAAACAGCTACCTTATACATTAAGGTATGATCGTAGGAATCTGGTGGTGAAGGCGAGTAAGGTGGAATCAAACTGGTCAGATATCACAGATACCAATCTGGGCTAGCATAGTTTCAAAGAATTACATGAAGAGACCTTTGCAAAATGGGAAAACTTGACAGAGAGAACTCAAAGGATTGTTGACTCCGGTCTGGCACATATCACTGTGTTTCCTTTGTCAGTTCAGTGTCTGGAGTTGATATGTACAGTGGCTAGTACTTATAATCCAGCTACAAGATTATGCATGGATTCACATAATAATGTGATTATAGATCTTACTCTGCAGATGTTCCAAAGCAATTTCAATGTTCTTGATCCCAAGAATTTAGTGCAGTTGACTGAGGCTGAGACATTGGAGAAATACAGTAAGCATAAAGACTCCAATAAGTCTCATTTAAACAAAAGATGGTTAAGTACCAAGAAGAAGTCTTTGAGCAAACTTGCAGATTAGCCAAAGAGGGCAGACTTCAAGGAGATATCGGATTTAATATTGATGTTGTCCAGAGTGTTTGGGAAGAGGGATGCCTTCCATTTCAAGGAATGGATGTTTCATTTTATTCAAGTGATCTTTCAGTGTGATTATCAATTTGATTGGTCAATGATTGTTTCTGATGCCATACATGATCAGCTCACAAGGGTCAGACAGACCAAATCTTTCTTCATGACTTCATATGTGGTCTATGTTGCAGCAAGATTGGGGATTTTCCTAGGATTAAACAGAGTAGGTATAATGGGAGTTTTGGATGGACAAAAGAAGGTATGGGAACACTATGATCAATTATCTCTTCAGGTTGTTGAGACTCACTTCAGAATAGTCAATGATGCATTTTTATATGTGGTTATCAACCAATTGAGTGGAGATGCAGGATACAGGTTAAGCCAAGAAGCTATGGCATTCATTTTTGAATGGGGAAGTTGGTACATCCAATACCCTAAATTTACATACTTCAGGTTGTTTGGGTTTGAAGGTCATCCCCATTTACTTCCAAGATGCTGCAGCAATAGGATAGTGCTTATGGAATTTGTATATCAAGCCATTGGAGTTAATGCTAGATTTGGGATGAAGCACATGACAGGATGCCATAAGTTTCCTATGACACCGGGGGAATATGGCTGTCAACACTTAAATGCAGCTAAGGTGGTTTGTAATGAGTTGATACAATTAAAATTGGGATTGTATACAGCTCGTAATTATTTTTATTCGAAAAAGAAGATGTATACTTTATTACCTTCAGTATTTACTAGACACTTTAATTTGTTAGAGGATTTTTGGTGTGATAGGCAGGATGAATTTGACTTAAGGAGGAAGAATTATGAGAGATTACCAGTCTCACTTATGGTAGAGCTGGGTATTAAAGATAATATTCTTGACACTTCGGTGGATGATTTAGTGGTATTAGATCTCGAGGAGGAGAAAGCAAGAAACCGAAGGGAAAAGGAAGCCCTGGTTGCTAGATTGAAGCTTGTAGAGGAGACTCGGCAAAAAGAACAAGAGGCTGAAGCTTCAAGAAAAGAAAAAGAGGCTGAGGAGCTAGTAAATAAATTACAAGCTGAGAAAGAAAGGGAAAAGGTAGAGAAACTCGTAGCCTTGGAAATAGAAAGGATAGAAAGGGAAGAAACTGAAAGGAAGCAAAAAGAAGGAGAGGCCGAAGCTGCAAAACTTAAAGCTTTAGAGGCAGAGCGGTTAGAAAGAGAGGCCTTAGAGAAAGAAAAAGAGAAGGATCAGATGGAAGAGGAAAGATTGATAAAAGAAGAAGAAGATAGGAGAATACAGGAACAAAGAGACAGGGAAGAGGCTAAGAAGTTGGTGCAGATGCATGTGCTGCAGGAGCAACAAGAAAAAGGCAAAGGTTGATTTTCAACCTGAGGTAGATATTCAGCCATCCTCTACAGTTGTTGCTTCCTCTTCCATGATGATGACTCCTAGTGCTCCTACTCGGTTGAAATTAGATCTACAGAAGAGAGCTAGAACACCTCCTCAATCTCTTAATTGGGAGGACATGATGAAGGAGATTGAACTAGAAAGGCCTAAGAAAAGGGCTAAAGTTTTGCACTCTACCAGACTCACAGATAAAGGAGAGATAGTTGTTGAATGTGTTGTGCCTATGACTAAAAAGGAGGTAGGGGATATGCCGCTCATAGACTATCAATTGAGTACGGTTAACTTGGGAAGACCCACTAGAAATCAACAAATGAATCTAATTGATGTGGTGGCTTCAACGACAAAATCAAGAATGATCAAGGACAAACAAAAGAAAGATGAGCTTAAGGCTCAGTTAGATCAGTTACATTCATTTTTGAAGAGTGTCTCCTCTCCAAGGTCACAAAAGGTTGCACCAATTGAGACTCTTGTTTTGCTAAGCAAAAAGGAGGTTGATGATTTGGTGCAGGTTAGAGGTAAGGCGGAGATGGTTGACAAATGGATAGACAAAGTGAACCGGGAGGTAGGTGAGGTTTTGGAAAAGGGGTTTGAAACCTATAAGGAGGCAGAAGGAGTAATAAAAGAGATGCATCAATATATTGAGGCCTCCGAGAAGTTAGAAGAAGAGTACAAAGAGTATAGTGAAAAGTTAGAGAAGATAAATGCATTGCCTCTAACTACTCTTCTAGAAGAATCTATACTCGAAGATGATAATAAAGATTTTGTAGAAAAGACTTCTTGTATCCTTAAGTTTAGGACTGGATTTTTGAGCAAGCATAAGGATGAAATTCAGGAAGCAGTTAATAATTTAACTGAGCAGTTGGAAGAGTTGGAAGCGGTTATGGCTATAATAGTAGATGTGAATGTAATGACTAAAGATGGCATGCCCTTAAGTCAGGTTAGAGAGAAATGGAAAGAAAGATTCCAAGGACTCATGCAGGATGATGGAGAGGACTTAGTGATAGACCGACTTGTAGAAGTCAAGGAAGAAATAAAAGCTACAGGAAGAGAGTTGGTCAAGGTAAAAAACATGAAAGAATTTTCTGCAGTTGAGTTGGATCGCATCAAGTTTGAAGATGGCTAGATTGATGGGCCAGACATGGATATGCTACAACAAGTCTTCACCAGTTATGATGAGTTCATAGCGGATCCAGCATCACCTGCATAAAATCTTGCATGCATAATATTCTTCTTCCTTGCATGATGCATGATGATCTTCTTGCTTGCATGTTGCATGCATGCAGCACTGGCAGTCTCAAGGATGTGTGATCTTCTTTTCTCCTATTTTCTATCTTCTATTGTTGGATCAAACTAAATGTATAATGTAAGAACTCAAGATCGAAATTGATCTGAGTTTCCAAGACAGTTGATTGTGCCTAAAAAGGTGGAAAGCCTAAGATAGAAGTAAAGTTCGAACTTCTTTTTTGTATTCTATAAATACCAGTGGGGTATTACATTGTAAGGGTCCACTAATTGAGAATTGGATTGGCTTACCTAGTGCTAGGAGATAGAATTTTTATAGAGCATTTTGCAGAGATACATTGTACTAGATCTTGTTTTACAGTTAATAGAATTGCAGGTTTACGAAATATGGAGTTTGCATTGAATTGTGTTGTTTGATAAGGTTAATGAGTTATAATCCACTTGAATGCCAGTGATTGTGCTGAAGCATGATAGTTTCTTATGTGATGAAAGTCATTAGAAGAAACCAGGTTTAAAGATTATCTTGTTAAATTGTCATTGAATTAAGGTTATTAAAGTCTGTTGATCTATAGTTTTAATGATGAATGAATGTGTGTGGTTTTGAGATCTTGGAAATACTTGTGATAGGTGAATAGAGGAATTGAATTAAGCACCTAAGATGTATGCGATGGTACAGTTATACTGTGGGTTGTGTCATGCTATGGTTTTTGTGATCGGTTAAGAAAACATTCATTGTTAAAAGTATATGTCTGGATATTAGCTAAATTTAATTCATACTTACTGATTTACCCCTTGGATCTATCTTTTTCTTTTATTTTAAACCCCTTGATTTACAGGAACTATTTTGACAAAGAGATTCATAGCTTGAATCCTTTGTTACCAGCACAGGCCCCTTGAATATTACAGTTGAATGAACCAATTGAGTGACATCAGACAGTTGAGAACCAACTACTAGGACCTTGGGAGTTAGGGCACTACATGTAGTCTTTCTTTTTCAGGAGAAATAGAGTAGAAATATTATGTTTTAATGTTGTTTGTGTCATTTTAACCATCAACACATCTAAGAAAAGTGGTGGCCTTCTGGATTACACTAACAGCATGTTGGATCTGGCTAATTTTTTAAATTCTTCTGGTTTAGTTGATATTGAGCTCCTGGGTCAGAATTACACTTGGTCTAATAGGCGGGCTGGTGGTGACCTAATTTAGGTCTGGCTTGCCCGCATCCTCTACTCTCCTCATTGGACTAATGTCTTAGATGCCAACCTAATAACCTTGCCCAGAACGGTCTCTGACCATAATCCTCTTTTTTTGACCAATAATATTTGTCCTACTATTGGTCCCTATCCTTTTCGCTTTGAAATAATGTTGAATGTTCATCCTGATTTCAAAAGTAAAATTATTGAAGGGTGGAATATTCAAGTCCAAGGATCCCCTATGTTCAAGATCTACTTTAAACTTAAACATATTAAATTGAGGGTAAAAGGATGGAACAAGAATGTGTTTGGGGATGTGTTTCAAAGGAAAAAACTACTTGAAGGAAAGTTGAGGACCTTACAGAAAAATATGGATGAGGGTGATGAAAGTCAGCAGACTCACATCTAGGAATGCGAAGCTAGAATGGAATGGGAAAGACTCCTAAAAAATGAGGTCTTCTGGAAACAAAAATCTAGGGTCCAGTGGTTGAAGGAAGGAGATAGGAACACCTCCTTTTTTCATGTTTCTACCATCAAGCTCAAGAAAATGAATCAAATTACTAAATTGACAAATGCCACAGGGGAGGTGATTTCAAATCAAGCTCAAATTGGGAACTATGCGGCTAACTATTTCCAGGAGGCTTTTTTGGCCCCGACTAAGGTGCCCAACCTAGCTTTGGACTGTGCCATTCTCCAACACCTCCCTACCTCCATCTCTCAGGAAGATAATTTGGGAATCCTTAGGACTGTTTCCATGGAAGAAGTTTTTATGACTACCTTTAGCATGGGGGATTTCAAAGCCCCGGGGCCTGATGGTTTTCCTCTTGCTTTTTTTCAGATATTTTGGGATACTGTGGGCGGGGACCTTGTGCTTGAGGCTAGAGACTTCTTCAAATCCGGTAGGATTCTCAAACAATTGAACCACACTTTCATTTCTCTTATCCCCAAGATTAGTGAGCCTCTTTCTATGACTGACTTCCAACCTATTAGTCTTTGTAACACCTTTTATAAGATCCTTTCTAAGATATTTGTTAACCGCATCAAATCTCTCCTTGAAAAAATAATTAGTCACACTCAAATAGGGTTTGTCCCTGGGAGAGACATTCTTGATGCCACTTTGACTACCCATAAACTACTCCACTCAATGGATAGATGTAATAATGCAGGGATAGCTCTCAAGCTTGACATTTCCAAAGCTTATGATAAAGTGTTGTGAGACTTTATCCCAAAGGTCTTGGCTAAGTTTGGCTTTAACAGTTTGGTCATCAAACTCATTATGGAATGTGTTAGTACTGTCAAGTTCTCGTTTATGATTAATGGATCCTCCTATGGGTTCTTCTCTGCTGGTAGAGGGCTTAGACAAAGAGACCCTCTTTCACCCTATCTTTTCATTATGATTGTTGATGTGCTCAATAGGAATTTCATGGGTCTGTTGTCAGTTGGCTCCATTTCATGTTTTACAGCAGCTTCCTCTCTAAATTCGATTGTTGTGTAGCAATTTGTCAATGACACATTTGTATTTGGGAAGGCCTCTATGGTGGAAGCCGGGAAATGGAAAGCTTGTCTTAACAACTATGCCTCTTGCTCTGGTCAAAGCATCGGTTACAATAAAAGTAATATTGCATGCCTAATTTGGAAAATAGGGTGACTGCAATTCTAGGATGTGTTGGTGATTCTCTCCCGTCGGTGTACCTTAGGCTCCCCCTCACGGTTAAGGAGGTAATTGCATGCCTAATTTGGAAAATAGGGTGACTGCAATTCTAGGATGTGTTGGTGATTCTCTCCCATCGGTGTACCTTAGGCTCCCCCTCACGGTTAAGGAGGTACCCATGGAATTCTTGAATTCAGTTCTGGAAAGGATTCAAAGGAAGTTGGTTGGGTGGAAGGGCTCTTTGCTAAGCCATGCCAGAAAACTTCAACTGCTCACAGCAGCTATCCAAGGTATCCCCACTTAATTTCTATCCAATTTTAAGATGCCTAAGTACATTGTTGATAAATTTGAAAGAATTCAAAGGAATTTCCTATGGTCTGGTACTAAGGAAGAAAAATAAACTCGCTTTGGTGAAATGGGATAGGGTCTACCAGGCTAAAAATTGGGGTGGGCTTGGAATAAGGAAGATTGTCAACTCTAACAGGGCTCTGATGGCCAAGGTTTGTTGGGA
This sequence comes from Sequoiadendron giganteum, assembly GCA_007115665.2. NCBI lineage: Eukaryota > Viridiplantae > Streptophyta > Pinopsida > Cupressales > Cupressaceae > Sequoiadendron > Sequoiadendron giganteum. The sequence goes on from CM021100.1 coordinate 212,552,562, forward strand.
CCAGTTAAGGAACACTAAGGACTGGTGCAAAATTTTGAATACAAAATATCTCTTGAACAGACCCTTGATTCATTGTCTTTCGGAACCTCACCCTCAGGGCTCTGTTGTCTGGAGGAGCATTTGTAGCATACAAGGTCTACTAAAGAAAGGGATTAAATGGAAAATGGGAAATGGGATTCAAATTAGATTATGGGAAGATACTTGGCTAATTGACTCTTCTTTGGCTTGTTCTAGCTTTGGGATGTTGTTGGGAGCGGCTCAGAGATGTTTTGGCATACATATCAATGACTATGTTTCTGGACCTCTCGGAGCTAGGATTTGGAAGGATCTTACCCTTTGTTGCCCCCATTCTCATGACCTTTGTTGTCTTTCTCAATCCCTTCAGGTGATTCTCTCCAGCATCAGGTTTCCTTTCTATGATAGGGAGGATGAGTTTTTTTGGACTTTAGATAAACAGGGGGATCTCTCTATGCGGTCAACTTATAGACTGCTGACTAACAAAAAAAAAATTGTGGATCCATGGAAGAATGTTTGGAATCGTCACATGGTCCCTAAAATTATATTTTTTTGGTGGACGACCTTTCATAACAAGATTCTAACCCAGGACACTTGAGGATTGAGGGTTTTTGTTTTCCCAATAGATGTTTCCTTTGCAACAATGGGGAGGAAACTGTCAATCACCTTTTACTACATTGCCCGTATGCTACTGAAGTGTGGGGGCTAGCCTTGGAGAAACTTGATGTCCATTAGGTTATGAGCAAGGACCTTTTATCATTTATTCTGGGTTGGTATGGCCCATTTTTCTAGCCTTTGTTGGGTGAAATTTGGATGTAGGTCCCCCCTATCTTAGGTTGGTGTTTATGGAAGGAGACGAATAACAGGGTTTTTAAGAATATTGAGAGGAGTCCCAAGGAGGTGTTTGGCATTCGAGTTAGTCTCATTGAGGATAATATCTCTCTCTTTAATGGTAAACTACTGGAGATGGGGTTGTTGGATTACAAAACAAAAATGGCTAAGGAATGGCACCAGGACTTAAGGGCTCACTCCTTTGATAATTTGAAAATTTTAGCTAGAAAAAATACTAAATGGGAGCCTCCGGATAGAGGATGGTTTAAACTTAATTTTGATGGTGCTGCTAAGGTAACCCGCATAGGGAAATTATTAGTGGAGGTATCAAAGATTCTATGGGAGCTTTGGTGGCGAGATTTGCTGGAGGTATTGGGTTCTAGTCGGCTTTAGTGGTGGAGGCTCGTGCGCTATTAATGGGCATCAAAATTGTTGTTTCTCTAGGGATTTCTTATCTCCACATTGAAGGATATTCCAAGCAAGTTATGCATGTTGTGAACAAAAATAGATTAATTGGTTGGAATACGAAGGACATCTTGTTGGATGTTAGCTTCCTTTTATCCAAGTTTAGGGATAAAGAGGTGACTCATATCTTCAGAGAAGGCAACCAGGTGGCGGATGCCTTGGATAATCTTGGCTCAAGATGGGATTTGGCTAAATGTTGGAGGAAAAATGAAAGGCTTCTGCCAAATATTCAAGCGTTAATCGTGCGAGAACGTGGCTACCATGGTCTGCAATGATTTTTAATCTTTGGATGATGGAAGCTGAATGGGGGGCCCACTAGATTTTTTTGATTTGGTGGATGAGTGTCAACGTTGAAATGAAGTACAGGTGGAGGTTTTTTGGAAAATATTTGCATGTGTGGGGCACGAAAAGGAGGATCCACGTGTGTGTCCTTTGGACATGGTGGATGGGGTTGGGTTCTAAGGTTACAATAAGGTGGCAAGGTTGGGACTTAAAATATGGTTACAAGTATAATTGTGGTGGCTTGATGATGGATAGGTGGAAGGCGTGACTTCATTATATCAATGGAGTTGTACTGTGCGATCTATTCCCTTGGGGATTGTTGGATTTCTTGTTTTATCTCCTCCTTGCATCTGGGGGGTGTGAATGTATTAATAATTATTTGACTATTCATGATGGGAGATGGCCTCCTTCTAGGGGCTTCGGGTCAATTAGTTTAGTGCGGGACTCTTTTGGCTCAATTTGGCCTTTCTACATGATTTGTTGTGCATTCCCTATATGTCCTCCATTTCTTGCCTTCTTGGCCATAATCATAAATTCATTAATTTTTGTGTAAAATCACCCTGTGGTGATTTTCTCCTCCGCACGTGTGACTTGTATGCAGGTTTTATTATCCTTCATTGTTTTCCTTGCCTTAACCATCACATTGTGATTATCATTTGCGGTTGCTGCAATTGGTATTTTTTTCTTTTTTTTTGATTTTTTTGTACAAGTTGGTAGTATGGGTGGTGAGCGGGTTAGGATTGAACCTGAAAACTACAAGGAGTTTCAGAATAACCCTTTGGTTTGGAACATTTGTGTGGAGGGTGGCATTTCTTCTCTTATGGAGTGCTTTGTCGGCCATGATCCTATCTTATCAGGTTAGTTTGCTAGTTCGTGGAAGGACAAACGGGTCTCCATTGGTGGTATATTGTTCAAAATCAATGAGGAAGTTATAGCGCAAGCTACGGGTTTGTTGTGTTCTAGGAAAAAATACCCCAAACACACCAAGAAACCGGACCATGAAAGATTAAAATCCTTTTTCAGAGGTGAGGAGGCCCCAGTGCAGAACCAGGCGGGATTTGAGAGGGATGCGCTCCCAAAGCCCTGGGACCAGGTGTGCATGGTGCTGATGAAGTATGTTACATTGGAAGGTAGATATAAAACCTATCTATTTTACCATTTCCCTCTGTTAAATCACCTTAGACATAAGATGCTTCTTAGTTTCCCATTTTTTCTTTTAATGGACCTTGCAAGCTTTGTCGACAAGTACAAAGATTCGGTCAGCCGTAACCCTTGTGACCTCTCACTGCTCCTGCTCCATCAAGGGCTTATCCTGAGATTATATCACTTTCATCTTTCCCTTTGTCTAACTAAATCCATCATGGCGGGCCGCATTGAGAACATTGAACCCCTTTCAACTACGCATATTTCAACGATCGAGTCTGAGAGCCCTCCTCGGAAGTCCGATTCAGGCTTTGTGGGGAATCCTAAATCTAAAGTTTCCACCAGAAAGATTAAGGGTGGGCTGGGCAAGGCCCATGCTAGCGCGGCGGAAGGACTCTATGAACTAAAAGCCACTCAGGCTGACTTGGCCTACAAGGCCACTTCAACTAAAAAAGGTAAGGAGAATTGCATGTCGGCCCCGACTACTAAGGATGGAAAGGGCAAGAATACTGTTAGGAAAGATTCCAGAGGGGATACATTTGTGGGGACCACAGAGATGACTAGAGGGGAAAATTCCAGGAGGAGATCCATGAGGCTAGCCAAGAACAACAAGAAAAGGCTAATTATTGAAGACTCTGGGCAGGAGCAATCTGACAGCAAAGGTTACAAGGAAGAAGAATCTAAAGATGAGGAAGAAGAAAATGTGGAGAGGCCCCAGTTTACTCTGGTGGAAAACAAGCTTCCTATTGATGGTTCTACCTCTCATTCTCTGCATCCCCTAGTGGATGAGCCTGGAGAGGTTCAAGGAACTATGGATGTTGGGGTGGAATTATGTGATGTGGTGAAGAGAATGGACAGTCTTGACGAAAGGTTTTGGGGGTTAACCTGCTTCACCATGAAGTTGAGTCACTTTTTCACGAGCACCTTGCCTAATTCTATAAAGGAGGATCTGGAGGGGAACAACAACCAGGAGAATAAAGAATGGCTGAGTGATGAGGAGGTGGACCTCCTAATTAAAAACTAGGACAACGCCAGTTAGTTGATCCCTATGCCTATATGTCAGTTGTTGCTTTGCGGTTGTTGTGTTGCCTTTGGGTTGTTTTTGTGTTTTTTTTTCCTTTATGCTTGTTGTTTAGTCTTGTTCCTTTTTGGCCCTAGTGGCTCATTGTGAAGGGTACAATGCCCTAAAAAAATGCTGCTTAACTTTTCAAAAACAACATGAAACCTCTATGCACATTAACATTAGACCTCTTGCTATGATAAATTTGGATGAAGATGATGAGATTGTTAAAATTTATGAGGAAATGCATAATAAGCTATATTTATTGTTTTCCTCTTCCATGAGCTTAAATGACAATAACTATGATGATCCTCCTAACAAGAGTGACTCACCATGTGTTGATCTTGGTGATTTTCCTAGTATGAAACTCGTTGTTGCCCCTTTGGATATGTATCTACCTTTTGTATATGATCAACAAGATTGGGATGAAGACAACTTGATTTAGGTTAGCTCACATGTGTCATACTAGCTTTATGTTTTTCTATGTTCTTTGTGTGATTGCATGTACATAATGTGATTTCCCATATTGTGCTTCTTGGCATGTATTCATGTTTGAAAGCCTACTTTGGATGACCCTTGTCACTCCATTGGTGCAAGGATAAAAAGGAAGTGAATCTATTGTAGCATTACTCTATTTGTATCTACAATATTCTATCTTTCATACCCATTATCTTTACATTCTTCTTTTGTTTTCCTCTTGGGGATGATGCAAAGTGTTGAGACATTTAGGTCTCCTCCATGTTGACCCAAAATGATTCTTTGTCTTCTCCCTCTCTCTATGTGTCATGCTTTCTTTGTGATCATTGTTCCATGAGTTATTTGGGGAATGATGATAGTTCCAAGCTTTATTATATCAATGTAGAAAATGCATACACTGACCCCAAACTTGTGGATCCCTTATGTGTTAGCTTAGGATTACATATGGGGGGAAACCTCCTTTCCATGACATAGCTCTATTCATAAAAAATATTTTTGGCATAGGGCTTTCCAAATAACCTCTCATGTATCAACCTTCATCATTCTCTACTATAAAGTAAAATTCTCACAACATGGTGTTTATAAATTTCTCTAAAGTGGGTGCCATTATGCCTCCTACTTGTCACTTGTTTAATGAGATCACCTTTATTCAAAGTGTGGTCTTATCAATTCATGTGATATTTCTTCTTGGCAGTGGCATTGGGATTGATGTCCTTCAAGAGTGTGACCTTTTTTGGCATATGGCATTCATCTTAATGGTAATGCTATGGCTTGCATTCCTAAGGTGTGAATCTTTAATCCCTTGATGATATTAGTGTGATGTTCCCTAAAGTGGGACCTTTTAGGAACTAAAAAAAAACCTTTGACTATCATAAACTAAATCTCGGCCACCAAGAATAATATAACTTGCTTTCTAGTGGTGCCTTTATTTCATGAGTGTCTAGCATAATACAACTTTCTAGCCTTGTGAAACCTATGACCCTTCAATGTGGCACCTTATCAAATGTATCAAGGAGTATAAATTTTGGTATGGTTGATGTATGGGAGCCTGTAGACCTAGTATGACTTGCCCATATGTTTCCTTTTTATCGGTACACACCTAATGTATATTAGATTGCACTAGACCATTCTATGTTTCTCATATTGTCTTTGGGCTTACCTAGTGTATATCAAACTACACTAGCCTTTGTGAGCATATTTCTAGAAAAAAAATCCTAGGCTTGATCCATACCTTTTGGAAAATTATTCAAAGCTTGATCCACCCCTTTTCCCTATTTTCATTAATTTTGACATTATAGGATTGTGTATCTTGTGTCACTGATGCATGCATATGTCTCTTTGTGCCTTTGTTGGTTTTCAATTTGGGACCTTAGATCCTGAGGACTTGATCATCCTCCTTGATCATTTTTATCTTATCTTTCTAGTTGTACAAGTAAACCTCTCTTGACTTATTTGTCTAATTTAGTGTGAGTTTGAGCATGGGCTCATACTCTCACTAAAGTAGGGGCTAAATATAGTGTAGAAAAATGTACACCTTTACATTTTCACGCTATGTTTGTATTGCCTTAATTAATTGGACTTAATTTAACTTCTAATTTCCTAAATTATGCATTCCAAATCTTTATTATTCTTGTTTTTTGAAAGAGAAACCTATATTAAAAAATTTCCTACATTAATTAAAACATGCTGGAAATTTAGTGTAGTTTGAGCATGGGCTCATACTCTCACTAAAGTGGTGGATAAATGTAGTGTAGAAAAATGTACACCTTTACATTTTCACACTATGAATGCATTGCCTTAATTAATTGTACTTAATTGAACTTATAATTTCCTAAATGTAGTGTATTTGGAGAATGAGCTAATACTCTCACTAAAGTGGGGGCTAAATGTAATGTAGAAAAATGTACAGCTTTACATTTTCACACTATGTTTTGTGTTGCCTTAGTTAATCAGACTTAATTAAGCTTCTAATTTCCTAAATTATGCATTCCAAATCTTTATTATTCTTGTTTTCTGAAAGGGAAACCTCTATTAGAAAATTTCCTACATTAACTAAAACATGTTGGAAATTTTGTCCTGGATTTAGGTCCCAAGACCCATTCACCCAAGGTAAAATGGGTCCCCTTTAAGTGCTATGACCCATTTTTTAATATATTTTTGGTAGCATTTTAATAATTCAAATTCAAATTTCAAATTTTGGCTTGTGGAATCTATTTTTTTTTAAATTAGATAAACACCTATAAATACAAGGTCTTTTATCAATTCACATCTATGTTGCATAATAAGAAGATAACAAGAGAAAATATTATTATCAAGAGAATTGAAGATTAGATTCATTAGTAATCTACAATAGCAACCAAGATAATATTACCATGTCAAAATTCATGTGTGTTCATGTCATGTTTTGGATCTAACATTGTGATGTAGGTTGCAAGCATTCAAGAAAGAATTCAAGTGTCAAATCAATCAATCATTCAAGCCAATTCATGCAACATCAAGATCCTTGGAGTGATGTGTTATACTTCAGTCCTCTAAGAGCAACCATTAAGGGTTTTGTAAGTTGTGACATATAATTTCTCATTCATCAATTCCTTCCATATATAATTTTTTTATCATCAAGGTTTAATTACCAAACCGGGTTTTGACTAAGGCAAACCCCTATTCACCAAAAAACAAACATTTTTATTCTCTCTTTGTATATGCAGATTTCTAGGTAAAGAAGGACTGAAAATCAATCAAAAGAGTAATTTTGCAAAGTTTTTAAATTTTTCATGACATTGTTGTCAAGCTACGAAAACTCACCTAAATATTTTATTTCTATCTTTTTGACAATCAAACCTAGAGAAATCCAAAGCTTAGATCTGAGATCTAAGGATTGTGAAATCAGATTTTTGACCCCTGTACAAAGACCCATTCATTGTAGGGAAAATTTGTCCTTCAACAGAGTTCAAAAAACACTTTTGGAGCCAGGTACATACCATCATGCCCTTCTCAGATTTTCCTATAACTTGTTGTTTCCATTTTTTCTATCATAATATTTTGTATATAAAGTGTTAGGTCATAAAATTGATTTTATTAATCCATTTCAATTTATCTCCCAAAAAAACCAATTGATCATTTCTATCATAAGAAAACAATAAACCTTCCTAATATGGGTTGCTCACCTCAAGTTTGAATGTCAATTGATCATATCGTTTGGAGATCTCTTTTTCTAATGAAATTAGAAAATGTGCAAGTGTGTTACATCATTCCATCACATATCAAATACTTTCCAACACATTATATATTTTTCTTCATTTCAATAAGAACATCTAACAAGCACAAAAGATTAAAGCAATGAGTATGATCTATTGCGTACCCCTCTAGACACAAGAATATATTAAAAGTCAAGGTAGTTTCAAGTGAATGATGTAAATAAGACAAAAAGATAAAACAAAAAGAAAAGACCAAAATGACAAAAACATCATTGCCATCATATCTCTTGCCAAAGAGAATAGATTTTGTTGATATCTGAAATGTTGTCTATTGTAGGAAAGATCTATCCATTAAGACATGCATGGGATGTTGATTTTAAATGTTAGGTTGATAATATGAAAGCTAACTAATATGTTTTTCAATGATCAAGACTTATGAATTTGCATGAAAATTTTGTGTTTTGACAATTGTTGTACTTACTTTTGTTTGTTTCACCAAAGGTGAGGATGACGATAGGTTTATTATGGATGAAAATTTATTGTGGATGAGATGATATGGGGTTGATGAAATTTTTTTATTTTTGTAATATTTTAATGTTTTTTACTTTTTTTGAAATGTTTTGAGGTTGTTCTAGTATTTTGAAGTTTTCTAATTTATTTTTTATTATTTTTAAATATTTGAATGTTTTTTACTTTTCAACATGTTTGACTTATAGGACATGACCTAAGGGACAAAACTATGCCTTGAGGGCTCATAGGATATGGCTTTGCCTATGTAAATGCATAGAGGCTTCATAGTTCAATTATTTGGAATAATTTTGGGATTTTGGTATGTTTTCAAGCTTATTTGGATGTTTTTGAAATTTTGGTGTTTTAAATGAATTAGGTGATATACAAGAATCCATGTTAATGACTAGGTGTAGGAAGATTCCCCCATCAATTGTTAGACTAATTTGGTATAGGAAATACAAATTGACCTTAGCATAATGCCAAGTAGTATTGATAGGGATAGATACTCATTGAAGACAAAGCCATGATAGGGATGAATATGGAAGGGTGAAAGATGGATGAATGGAATATTTTGAGAGCTCAAAATATCCCTATTTTCATTTAAAAGAGGTTATAGATATTTTGGAGGGAAAATATCTATTCAAATTTGAATTCATTAGAATTTTTATTTGGGAATATTCTTTTGGAGGGAATATTAATTTTAGATATTTTGGAGGGAAAATATATTGTTGTCATGTGAAATTACACCCTATTGACCATGGGGTTCAACATTCCAATGACACAATGAAAATGACCTCAAGGTGAGGGACCTTGTGCATATGAGGTCAAATATTTGGAGAAGGTTGGATTCCTCTTTCAATCCAAGTGCAATGTGTTGGTCCAACCCAATACATGAAACCCTACCACTACCCTACTCTAATAGCTCAAAAGGGAAAAGTGGAAGAAGGAAATCATGAAAGCAAAATGGGAGGTGGTATGCCAATATAAAAAAGTTGTTTCTTCCTAACCAAGATTGCACAAAAAAATTGATGAAGAGGGACTAAGGGACTCACATACATATCTATTTAGTTTATTTCCAAATGAAAACATGGAGGTTAGGTTTTAATAAGGTTTTGGAGGGAAATGGTATTCTCAACTAGCAAGTGTAAATAATTGAACTCAAACATACATGCATGGAAAGAGAGAAAAAAAACATAGATATGCAGGTAATGAACTTACACAAACATAAAAAATCTGAGAAGAGGCAAGCTTAATCAATTTCATTGATGTAGAGGAAAAAAAATAATCTTTACAATTATAGAGATGAAAAAAATGCATGTCTTCCAAAGAAAAACACCAGAGGAGCCAGAGGAAGAACCCCTAAAAAGAATGCAAATATTTCCTTTATAGATTAAACATAAATTAGAACCATAAACAAAACCCTAACCCTAACTATGGTTAGCAATGAAGTTTGTACATGAGAGGATGGAGCCATCCCGTGAAAATCAAGATTAGGGCATGGATTTCTCAGAATGGTTGAACAATAATAAATGAGCATGGGAACCCATAAAATACACTTGAAAAAGTTAGGAGGATCATAAATGATGTCCTTGAAGTCTAGAAATTAAAATAGACTACTCAGAAAGGTAGCTCAAGCATTAATGGTTTCATCATGTAAATATATATATATCAAAACCACTAAATATCTAGCCTTTGTACCTGAAAGGATATATTTTACATGCATTAAATGGTTTGGATCCATGAAAGAGCATCTTTGTCAAGGATCGGGTGTTGGGTTTGCTTCATACCTTATTCTTTATTCATATCGGACCATCAAGGACCAATTTTTGGGAATTCATCATATCACTTGTAGAAGAAAGGAAGAGAGAAGGTTGAAGGAGTGAACTAAAAATTTTGAAAAGGCCACCCTTGTTGGGCATCCAAAGTTGGGGAGTTATCTTACTCCTTATCATAGAGGCAAAAAAAGTAAATTAAAATCTCGATGACTGATACCTAAAAGACTTAGCCTTAGCAAAAAATTCAAAGGAAATGTCAAAGATTGGGTGGTGAGAAGAAGACCTACCTCTTACCAAATAAAGGTAGGAGGTAAGAGACAAGGCCTATTCCCAAAGTTTGAAAGGTACTGGGAGAGGATTACCTCTTACCAAAAGGGAGTAAGAGGTGGTGGTGAGTCTTATCCCTCAAGAGCACTCTTGCTCTTCACAAGACCTATTCTTTGGTCTTCCTAGGGTATTCCCCTCTACCCTACTCATGGATCACTCCTAAACCCCTCTCACCACATAAGACTCTCCACCAATTTCAAATTCTTCACCATTACTCCCAATTCACCACTAAGCTTCCTTCGGATCCACATTGACCCAAAGTGTCCTAACCACTCCAAGGCTAGAGAAGGATATTCTAGTTGTCCCTTTGTTGATTTTTCTCCTCACCGATCCATCTAGGTGGATTATTTCACCTTTTTTTCATCAAGTTCATGAAAACCTTGTTTTAGGCCTTGTAGCCTTTTTGCCCCAATTAGGCCTCCTAGAACCCGTTTTCTTGACTTTTCTCACAAACAGTCTTAACAACCCCCAAATGTTTTTTTAGATTCTTTCTATTGACCATCAAGGCTCCAAGATTTACTAGGCCTTATTTCCTATAAGTGTTCATACATATGACTGTCCTCAAACCCCCTATTTTCAAGGGTTTCTAGGGTTTTTGACTCCTTTTCCTTCTTTGAGGGCTTCAACGACCTCCTCAACTCTCCTCCTAGCACACACATGTCTGAGATACATGTTACTACACTCCCACATGATTTATTGTCTCAAATCAATCCATTTAGCAACTCTCCTTCTTGTTGTCCTCTCCAAGCTACTAGCCAGAATACACTTGCACTCGCCTAGTGCTTGATCATTTCATCACCTTCCCTATAAACAAAGACTCCTAACTCTATATCTACACTATGTACATATTCCCCTACTTGATTCCAAGTGGCCATGGTAGCTTTTCCACGGGAATTCAAGTGGGGATCATATTTACCCAAAACTGGCCTGAACCTGCAGTGAGACCAAGAACACCAAAAACACTTGCAAAACCTTAACCAATAGAACTAAATGACTAAAACAATGCTGAAAAGGAAAGAACAGTTCAAAAATGAAAGACTCAAAGCATTATTTCAGTCCTTTCAATCCATTAATTTATTTGATGAAGGCTTTGCCACAGAAAAACCAAAAAAATTGCTCTTTTCCACTCTCAAAAACTCCTTCTCAATTCTCAATCCGTACAATAGCTTTCCCACCTACCATATTAGGGTTTTTATGACCTTATATACCTTTCTCCCATGTTCTATGACCCTTGGGTAGGGAGTATAGCATCATTCATGCCATTTTCCAACTTTTAGGACAAATAGCCAAGACAACATTGACAAAATTTGCCTAATCTCCTCACTAAGACTTTCCCAAACCTCAAGGATCTAAACTAACCTAATTTTTCCATAACACACACATAAAATAAACTCTTGGTACTTTACATCATAGTCCTTATTCCCTTGGTGGTTGGCTAGAACCACCTACAAGCCAGAAAAACAAGATCTTCCAAAAGACCTTTAAGGTGCTCCTGCACCATTCTCCCCCTACAACAAAGAAGTTAAGGAACCTGTGGTGCCAAGAGCTCCTCACTATTTCCATGCTTCTTAAAGTCACTTTCTGCTATCCAAGTAGCCTATGAATCTATTTGATGTCTCCACTTCACTAGGTGCTCCATGTATATCTCGTGCCTAGTCTTCTTCTTCACCCTTGAGTCTATAATCTTGTCCACTTGTGGTCTGATCTAATTAGGTACCTTGAGTTCTTCCACATCCATACTCGCCTTAGCACTATATTTTTCCTCATCCATTTCTGGTCCTTTATACTTCACCAACTCCTTCACATTGAAGATAGGCAAAATATACATCTCCCTGGGTAACTCCACCTTGTATGCATTTGATCCATACTTAGCCAACACTTTACATGGCCCTATACTTTTCATTTTCAGCTTACTTGGTATGCCTTTCTGTAGTCTTGCCTTGTTCAAGTATACCATCACCAAATAACCTATTTCAAATTGTAGATCTATCTTCCCTTCATCTCTTTTAGCCTTCAACTTCTGGTTAGTCTCCATTAATTTCTTCTTTACCTTCTCATGAACCTCTCTCATTGGCTGAGAAAAATCATCAGCATGTCCACTGATTCCTTCATAACCATTTAGATCTCTCAGCTCAAGTACACCTCTTGGATGTAAGCCATATACTATCTCAAATGGACTCTTACTAGTAGACCTGTTTGTGCTATCATTATAAGCAAATTTTTCCTATGAAATGACTTGTTCCCATCCTTGTCCATACTCCTTAGTTAGACACCTCAACAAGTTACCAAGTACCCTATTTATCACCTTTGTTTGTCCATCCATTTGAGGATGATAATTTGATCTATGAGACAAGTTGGTTCCTAACCTCCTCCAAAGAGTTTTCCAAAAATTCCCATAAACTTCATATCTTTGTCTGCAACTATGCTTTTTGGCAACCCATGTATCTTTACTACCTCCTTGAAGAATAGGTGTGCAATCTAACTTGCATCATGTCTTGTTTTGTATGGGATGAAATGGCTCATCTTGTTGAATATGTCCACTACTACAAACACACTGTCAAAGCTAGTTGGTGTCCTAGGTAGCCCTACTATGAAGTTCATGCTTCTACATTCCCATGGTTTGTTTGGGATGGGTAATGGCTGATAAAGACCTGCATTTGTTGATGTTCCCTTTTCCTTTTGACATACTTCACATTGCTCCACATACCTTCTTACATCTCTTTGCATCTTAGGCCACCAGTAGAACCTTTCCACTAAGTCTAGGGTCTTGTTCAGTCCAAAGTGTCCACTCCAACTGCCATTGTGATTTTCTTGGATAAGATTCTCCCTCATAAAACCTCTTGTAACACATAACTATTTCCCTCTAAACAATAGACCCTTCTGCAAAGTATAATCTACATACTCACTGTGAAAATGGTTTTCAAAATCAGTACATACCTTGTAGATCACTGAGAAATCAGAATCTCCTTCATATAGATCTTTGAATCCTTCAACACCTATGCTCTACAGTTGTATCTCTTGAATGTTAATAAATCTCCTACTAAGGGCATCTACAACCTTATTGTTAACCCCTTTCTTGTGCTTGATAGTAAAGGTGTATGATTGCAAAAACTCCATCCATTTGATGTGCCTCAAACTGAGCTTCTCTTGAGTTTTGATGTAGCTTAAGGCTTCATTATCGATGTATACCACAAATTCTTTGGGAAATAGGTAGTGACTCCACTTCTTGAGAGCCTGTACTAAAGCATACAACTCTAAGTGATAGGATGAGTACCTAGACTTTGCTTCATTCATCCTTTCACTAAAGAATTCCACTGGCCTGCCTTCTTGGCTTATGACTGCACCCACTGCTATATTGCTTGCATCACATTCAACAATGAATGGTTTGTCAAAACTTGCTAAAACTAGGATTGGTTGGGTATCTATCTCGCTCTTCAATCTTTCAAATCCTTCATTAGCTTCTTTGGTCCACACAAAATTTGTTTTCAGTCCTCCTTTGATGGTGTCAAGGACCGGTGCATAGATTTCACTAAACCTTCTAACAAATTTCCTATAGAATTGAGCTAATCCATGGAAAATCCTAACTTCAATCCCTCTCTTGGGAGTAGTCCAACTAAGAATGGCTTCAACCTTACTTTTGTCCATCTTCAAGTTCCCTTGAGATACTACAGATCCTAGGTAAACTAACTCTTGCTTCATAAACTCACTTTTCTCAAGATTTATGGTGAGATTCTCTTCTTGAAGTTTCTTCAACACAAGTTCTAAGTGCTTCATATGTTCTTCCTTTGTTTTTCTAAAGATGAGAATATAATCTAGGTAGACAACCACAGAGACTCCAATATAGTCCTTCAAGACCTCATTCATCACGCTCATAAAAGTGATAGGTGCATTTTTAAGCCCGAATGGCATCACTAACCATTCATACAACCCTTATGTGGTTTTAAATGCTGACTTCCATTCATCTCCCTCTTTCATCCTAATTTAATAATAGCCACTTTTAAAATCAGTCTTAGAGTAGTACTTAGCACCCCCTAAACAGTCCATTAAGCTTTCTATCCTAGGAATAGGAAACCTATATCTAATGGTTATCCTATTTTTGGCCCTAGAATCAGTACACATTCTCCACTTATCTCCCTTCTTAGGTGCCAACACCAATGGAATAGCACATGGACTTATGCTTTTTCTAATCAACCCTTGGTCCAAAAGTTCTTGAACTTGCCTTGCTATCTCCTTTTTTTGCTCTGGTGTCATCTTGTATGCAGCCTTGTTAGGAAATGTTGCTCCTAGTACAAAGTCTATTTGATGACTAATTTCCCTCTTAGGTGGTATTGTAGCTAGTGTGCCTTCACAAATGATATCCCTAAACTGATCCAATAGTTGCTTCACTTCTAATGTCATAGGTAGCCGACTAGGTGACTCCTCCTCCTTTGGCTTCAACATGATTGAATAAACAACTCCTTCCTCCTTCATGTCTCTTAAGAATTACTTTCCACTCATCAAAAGTGCACTGGTTTCTGCCTTCTCCACTGTGCCTTCTTCTATCAGAGACTGAATTTTGTAAGTCACTCCATCCTTCTTGAATGAATACTTGTTATTCCTGCCATGGTGTACTGCCTCCCTGTCATATTGCCATGGTTTGCCAGGAAACAGATGGCATGCATCCATTGGTAACACATCACATAGTATCCTATCTTGATACTTCCCTATAGAAAACTCAACCCATACTTGTTCATTGACCAAAATATTCTGCCCCTTATTCAACCAACTAACCTTGTAAGGACACATATGGGGTATCTTGATGAAATTCAACTTTTGTACTGCCTCCTCTAATATAACATTATCAGTAGATCCTGAGTCAATGATGACCTTGCAGACCTTACCTATTATCTTGCACTTGACTCTAAAAAGAGCTCTCCTTTGTTTGTGTTCATCCTCGATAGGTGCTTTGATCAAGATCCTTCTCAACATGAGACTCTCTCCTTTCTATGAATCTAAACTCACCTGTGTATGGTTTGAACAGTCCTCTTCTTGGACATATGTAATCTTCTTCTCACCTTGTGAAGATGTTGGCTTGTCAGGACACTTATAAGTCGGATGACCCAACTGTCCACAATTGTAACACTTCATGGAAGCAAAATGAGAACTTCTTCCAAATCCTCTTGATCTGCCTCTTCCACCATTGTTAGAGTTTCTACCTTTGTATCCCCATCTACTATTTTCCTCATGGGATTTTTCACCAACCTTAGAATCTCCTTGGCTTCTATTCTCATTTCTCCTTCCACCAAAACCTCCTCTATGTCCACCTCTAGAGTCTTTTCCTCTTCCTTTACCCCTGATATTAGAATCTTGTTTCTTTTTTAGTTTCTCTTCCACTTTAATACCCGTCTGATAGTAGCTATGGAGGGTAGTAAGTGTAAAGATACTTAAATCCTCTTGTATGTTCCATCTAAGGCCGTTCAAATACATAGCAACCTTCTTTCAATTTCTTGCACTCTAGACCTAAGGCTTAACTTTTGGAACTCTTCTGTGTAGGCAGCTACATCTAGTTCTCTTTGTCTAAGATTTTGCCTCTTCTTATGCAATTGGATGTCATAGTCCTATGGTAGATAGTTTTCCTTTACTTTAGCCACCATTGTTTTCCGATTTCCTATTGGTTTCTTGCCTTCCTTCTCTCTTTATTCTTGCAAGAACTTCCACCAACTTAATGCTTGTCCTCTTAACCTTGATTTGGCTATCTTCACCTTCTATGCCTCTATAACCCCATCACATTCAAAGTGATTCTCCATTCCCTCAATCCATTCCATAACTAACTCTGCATCCATTCTTCTTGTGAAAATAGGGACACCTTCTAGTGCCTTGCCACTTAATGCCTTCAATTCCTTGAGGAAGGGTTCCTCTGCTAATGGAGGTTCAGGTTCTGGTTCTATTTCTTCCTCAATGTGTTCTTTACCCTTGTCTTTAACCCCTGCTAACTATACTTCCATCTTTCCTGCAGTCTCTGCAACCTCTTCTAGTTTTTGCTTCATTTCTTCCACAACTTCTTCAAGTTGTCTATTCTTTTCTTTTTGCTTTGTAAAATCTCTTTCTAACTCTGCATTGGTCACCATGGTGTTCTCTCCTATGGATTCACTTCCCTCTGTCATACACTTCTCAATTCCCAAGCCTTTGTATGGCTCTGATACCAATTTAGTGGGGAGTCCTATCCCTCAAGAGCACTCTTTCTCTTCCCAAGACCTATTATCTGGTCTTCCTAGGGTATTCCCCTCTACCCTACTCAGGGATCACTCCTAAACCCCTCTCACCATGTAAGACTCTCCACCAATTTCAAATTCTTCACCATTACTCCCAATTCATCACTAAGCTTCATTGGGCTCCACACTGACCCAAAGTGTCCTAACCACTCCAGGGCTAGGGAAGGGTATTCTAGTTGTCCCTTTTTTTATTTTTCTCCTCACTAATCCATCTAGGTGGATTATTTCAACTTTTTTTCATCAAGTTCATGAGAACCTTGTTTTAGGCCTTGTAGCCTTTTTGCCCCAATTAGGCCTCCTAGAACCCGTTTTCTTGACTTTTCTCACAAACAATCTTAAAAACCCCCAAATGCTTTTGTAGATTCTTTCTATTGACCATCAAGGCTCCAATATTTGATATTTCTTAGGTCCTATAAGTTTTCGTACATATGACTATTGTCAAACCCCCTATTTTCAAGGGTTTATAGTGTTTTTGACTCTCTTTCCTTCTTTGAGGGCTTCAACGACCTCATCAACTCTCCTCCTAGCACACACATGTCTGAGATAAATTTTCCTACACTCCCACATGCTTTATTGGCTCAAACCAATCCATTTAGCAACTCTCCTTGCCACTGTCCGCTCCAAGCTACTAGCCATAATGCACTTGCACTCGCCTAGTGCTTGATGATTTCATCACCTTCCTTGCAAACAAAGACTCCTAACTCTATATCTACACTATGTACATATTCCCCTACTTCATTCCAAGTGGCCATGGTAGCTTTTCCATTGGAATTCAAGTGGGGATCATATTTACCCAAAACTGGCCTGAACTTGCAGTGAGACCAAGAACACCAAAAACACTTGCAAAACCTTAACCAATAGAACTAAATGACTAAACCAATCCTGAAAAGGAAAGAACAGTTCAAAAATGAAAGACTCGAAGCATTATTTCAGTCCTTTCAATCCATTAATTTATTTGATGAAGGCTTTGCCACAGAAAAACCAAAAAAATTGCTCTTTTCCACTCTCAAAAACCCCTTCTCAATTCTCAATCCGTACAATAGATTTCCCACCTACCATATTAGGGTTTTTATAACCTTATATACCTTTCTCCCATGTTCTAGGACCCTTGGGTAGGGAGTAGAGCATCATTCATGCCATTTTCCAACTTTTAGGACAAATAGCCAAGACAACATTGACAAAATTTGCCTAATCTCCTCACTAAGACTTTCCCAAACCTCAAGGCTCTAAAATAATCTAAGTTTTCCATAACACACACATCAGAAAAACTCTTGGTACTTTACATCATAGTCCTTATTCCCTTGGTGGTTGGCTAGAACCACCTACAAGCCAAAAATACAAGATCTTCCAAAAGACCTTTAAGGTGCTCCTGCACCAAGAGGTAAGAGAGGAATACAACACCCGAAAGCCTAAAAACTTGACACTTAGTTGAATTTTGGGAGGAAGGATTTGGGGAGAAGGAAGGGGAAATAAGAAGGCTCGATGAGTCGAAGCTAGAAAGATATTTTAGGGATCGGGGTTCAGGAAAAAGGCTTAATTTCTAAGGTGAAAATATGGAAGGAAAAAGAAGGAAGCCTGACTCCTGAAATTCAACAAATCAAGACAGATAAATTTTGAAAAGCCTCTTTGAGACTTAATTGATTAGTGGTAAGGATTAAGGCTTACCAAGAGAGAGTAGTAAGGGTTGAAAGGTAAGGTTGATAACCAAAACCCAAAAAAACTTAGCAGAAAATAGAAAGCAATAGAAGAGAAGGGCGATTGGGGGTGATGGAGAAGGTATACGAGAAGAGAGGTATGCAAAATCCCAAAATCCCAAAAACCTAGGACTTAGCCAGTTGTAGTAACCTCTTTAAGAAAAAGTCATGTAAGATGGCCTATATAAGATCTCTCAAATCGATTATCACTAATGGGTCATCTAAGGGTAGCATGAAATATCAACATTTGTGGTGATTTCTACAATATTATTGCTTGCTAATATAGGGGCCTTATCAATCCATTGGGAACATAGTTATAAGGGAGAATCTTCAACAATTGTGCCTCCTCGAAGTGAAACAAAACATGTGCAAGTTGCACTTGGAGAAAAGAATGGAAATTAGAAGAATACATTCCCTTAATGATAATGTAGGGTGTGCAAAATCACTTCATGGAAAGATAAATAGCTAACTAATATGTACATGAAACTAATAGAAGAAAAAAATTGAAATTTTCCTTTATCAAAGATGAACCTTCTAAAGGATTTGATCTCCCTAGGACCATAGCTGCATACCTCATCCAATTGAAACCACTAAAATATTCTGCCTACATGCAAGGAACTACACAAAATTCTTGCAAGGTGAAGGATCTCTTCACTGTAAACTTTTCCATTGCAGGAGAACCATATGATGAAAGTGTAAGATTCATTTGAAACTGGTGCATCAAGTGAACATATAGCAGCAGGGGTGAACTTTATTGAAGATAGGTCAACATTCAAAAGAAAACCTTATATAGATGGAAGAGAACTCTCCTCACAAAAGGATAGGTCAATGTCATGACTGTTGACCTCCTCATTGCATGAACTTCAGAACAAGAAGGGGAAGTTTCCAACTCACATGGTGATGCAAAATATGTTGATCCTTTTTGTTGATCTACATAAGAAATCTCTTCTTCATGCACCTCAAATAAACAGATTTGAAGCTCAAGCATAATATCAAATTAAGCAAAAATAGCATCACTCTTTAGGTAGATGTGTGGTTTCTCAATGGTGGATTTTTTAGCATATTGGTCCCATATGAATAATTCTAACTCACTCACGTTATCCCTAATATTAAAGGTCACATCTTCATCTTGAATGAAGACCTCACATTAAACATTGCTACACTCAATGATAGTAAATTACCAATATACATCATAACTTCTTGTATTGATACACACTTCATCAACATGTACCTTAAATTTGTGAGACACTTTAGGTGAAGAATTGAATTTTTTAGATTATCTCTCTATTTTGATTTATTTTAGGCAACTAGATACAACAACATCAGACTCCTAGCATGGAATGGTTGCCGCATCCCCTATTGTCTCTTTACTCATATTTTTCCCACAAAGATCCTCTTATGGGGATGAATATTTGACACCAATATTAAAAAAAAAAGCTTATATGTCATCCGAGAAGAGTTCCTCCATCTTAGAACTACAAACCTCAATAGATAGGGAAGTTTCCTCCACTATAATAGGGGCTAAAAATTTCTACAATTGTGATCCAAAACCTTGGATGTGTCTTTATCCATCAAGCCAAGCTCAAGTTGTTTAGAGGATTTATCTTATGTAGGTGTAGGTGATCTTTCCTCCTCATTTTCAACAAAATAAGGGAGGGCATCAAAAGAGAGGACCGATTGCTCTACTTCATGAATTTTCTTTACCTGTTTAGTGTCTTTCTATTACATTTGGTCATCTTCAATTATTTCTTGCAGTAGAGAAAGACACTCATTGTTTAGAGTACATGAAGGCTCTTCATCAACCACTTCCTCACACATAGCTTGGAATAACTCCTTTTATTCCTCTGATCAGCATGGATCCCATACAATTGGTCCACCTTTAAAATTGAAATAGAAATAGAAGGAGCAAAATGGTCAAAAAACCTTTGGAGATCTTATTGGGGTTCTAGAAGAGGTTTCCCTATAGGAGAAAAAGGTTGAGACTCCTCAAGGATAGGTTCTTGTGAGGAATGCAATCTCTCAAAAATTGGGATCTCCAACATAGGAGATCTACTTAATGGCTCAAAAGACTGAATAGGAGTTTCAAGAGGATGATTAGGATTTTTGAAACTCATAAACTCATTCTTATGTACCTCCTCCTTAGCAGGCTATTATGAAACTAATGGAGTTGTTTATCTGTAACTAGGCACACAAGGGGCTACCCTAGTGTTAGGCATTTATGCTAGACAAAAGGGCAAGTCTGAATTGCTCTTTCCTAGCAGAAACATCCTTTTTGTATACTCCTGCTATTTCCTTTTGTGTGCCTCCAACTACTTCTCATACCTCCACTAATATTTTATCTTTTATTGTTGAGCATGGTGAGCTTGATGGGAAAGCTCATCCTACTATGGGAAATAATCATGTTTCCCCAAATAGGCTTGATTATCCCACTCCTCCTGTTGTAGGTAAAACTCTTATTTCCTTTGAATATAATCTAACCACCTATAAAAGTATAGAAATATTCTTTTAATTTCACTTGCACTCATATTACCAAAAATTTGGGGATAACTTGGAGATGAGTAACAAGGCTAATATAAAAAATGATAAGTCTCTTGGGGTTTTGATGGGAATATGTGGGTGTCCAAGAAGAATAAATGTAGGGGGTGAGTGGTAATAATTTTGAGAAGATTGAAAACCCTCAACATTAGGGTTTAATGAAATGAAAGGGTAGGCATAACCAGCTTGATATTGTTGATTAGGAGGTGTAAAATTGGCATTTTCATGGTATGTGGGAGTGTACATATGGTTTTCATAATAGTTTGACATTATTTAAGTATAAAAAAATAGAAAACACTTTGATTATTTATAAAATAAGAGCAGAGGACTTCCCAACCAAAGATCTTGGGTATATACTAGCAAAGTCACCTAAAATGGACATAGCAGAGTCACCAAGTGCTTGTAGAAATACCTCTAAAAATTGAAATATTGAGGAAGGCACCACTTCCTCAACAAAATGAACTAAAAATAGAACTTCTTGAACCAGTAGGTATGAATGGAGTCATCATGGTGTTTGAAGATATCCCTTAAATTGTAAAATGCATTGGAGAAAACACCAAATTCTTTAGTAAAAAGAAACTAGTCCTATCGGGTGTGTTATAAATTGTTGTCATGTGGAATTGCACCTTGTTGAACATGAGTTTCTCATTACAATGACAAAATATAAATGACCTCAAGGTGTGGTACCTTGTATGTATGAGTTAAAATCTCTAGAGAAGGCTAACTTCCTCTTTCAATCCAAGTGCAATTTGTTGGTCCAACCCAACACATAAAATCCTACCACCACCATACTCTAATAGCTCACAAGGGAAAAGGGGAAGAAGTAAACCATGAAAGGGAAATGGGAGGTGGTACACCAAGATGGAAAAATTATTTCTTCTTGATCAAGATAGAAAAACAACGTTGATGAAGAGGTACTAAGGGACTCACAAAGATCTATATTTGGTTCATTCCTAAAGGAAAACATGGAGGTTAGGGTTCAATAGGGTGATAAAAGGAAAGGGATACTCTCAAGTAGAAACTCTAAATAATTTAATTCAAACATACATGCATGGAAAGAGAGAAAAAACACTTAGATATGCAAGTAATAACTTACACAAACATAAATAAGCTAAGAAGAGTCAAGATTAATCGATTCCATTGATGATAATAAGGGTGTGGTTTGGTAGTCAAGTCACTTGGTTGTAGTGACAACCACCAAGGTTCAAACCCTCACTGGGCCAAAGTGCTCGCAGGCCTTGTGCCTTCGTTGGGCCAATGTGCTCATAGGTTTGGTTGTTTCTTGTGGTTTCTTGTACCCGATTCATAGCTCCGATCAAAAGTGTTAACCCCTAATAATATGGGTACATTGTACCTTTTAAAAAAAAATAGACTCCATTGATGTAAAGTAAAAAAACAATTTTTACAATTACAAAGATGCAAAAATGCATAGGTCTGCCAAAGAAAAAACCTAGAGGAGCCAGAGGAAGAACCCTCAAAAAGAATACAAATCTCTTCTTTATAGATCAAACATAACTTGGAACCACAAACCAATTTCTAACCCTAACTAGGGTTAAAAATGAAGTTTGTGTGTGAAGGGATGGAGCCATCCCATGAAAAATGTGATTAGGGCATGGATCCAGTACAATTGTTGATAGCAACAATAAATGAGCATGGGTTCCCATAAAATCCACTTTCAAAATTTAGGACTTGATCATAAATAATGTCCTTTAAGTCCAAAAATAAAAATAAAAGTCACTCAAAATGGGAGCTTGAGCATTAATGGCATCATCATGTAAAAATAGGTCAAATCTACTAAATATCTAGGCTTTGGGCCCAAAAGGATATATTTTCTATGCATTAATGGTTTGGAGTCAAAAAAGAGCATCTTCATTAGGGATCAAGTATCGATCCTACTTCATACCTTATGCTTCATTGGAATCGAACCATTAGGGATTAGGTTTTGGGCATTCACCATACTGCTTAAAGAAGAAAGGAAGAGACAAGGTTGAAGGAGCGAACCATGAAGTCTAAAAAATTCATGCTTGTTCACATCAGAGGTCAAAGAGAAGTCTTACACCTTATCATAGAGACAAAAAGAGTGAAAGAAAATCTTGATGATCGACGCTCGAAAGATTTAGCCTTAGCCAACACTTCAAAGTAAATGTCAAAGATTGGGGGGTGGGAAGAAGAGCTACCTCTTACCAAAGAAGGGTAAGAGATAAGGTATAAGGCCGATGCCTAAAGTTTGAAAGGTACTATTGGATGTCAATGGTCGGGAGGAGGATTCCCTTTTACCAAAAGGGAGTAAAAGTTAAGGGAGGAAGATGACATCTGAAAGCTCAAAAACTTGACACTTAGCTGAATTTTGGGAGGAGGGAGTCAGGGAGAAGGAAGAAAAGAAAAAGATGAAGGCTCGATGCCTAGAATTCAAAAGGATATTTTGGGGGTCAAGAGTCAAGATGAAGGTTTAACTCCTAAGATGAAAATATTGAAGGAAAAAGAGGGAAGCTTGACCCCCAAAGTCTAACAAATCAAGACTTAGATAAATCTTCAAAAGCCTCTTGGGACTTTGGTGATCGAAGGTAGGGCTTAAGGCTTACCAAGAGAGAGTGGTAAGGGTTATAGGGTAAGGTTGATGGTTGAAACCCAAAACACTTAGTAGAAAATAGAAAGAAAAAGAAGAAGAGAAGGAAGATCGGGGGCAATGGAGAAGGTATGCCAAAATCTTGAAACACTTAGTAGAAAATAGATAGAAAAGAAGAAACGAAGGAAGATCGGGGGCAATGGAGAAGGTATGCCATAAGAGAGATATGTGAAAACCCAAAAACCTAGGACAACCAATTTTAGGATCCTCCCCAAGGAAAATTCATGCAAGATGACCCATGTAGGATCTCTCAGATCAGTTATCAAAGATGGGTCATCCAAGTGTAACATGAAATGTCAATAGATATTTTGGAAATAGAATTCTTTTTTTGAAAAATGAATATTATTTTTGCAAGTTGGAAGAAATTAGAGAATTAAATAATTATGAGAATTATTTAATTGTGAGGATTAGAATAAATTAAAATTTATTAATTAAATAATTAAAAAATATTTAATCATGTGATATAGAGGACAAAATTAGATTTAATTGAATAATAAAATTATTTAATCATGGTAGAAGGAATAAAATTAATTTTAATTAAATAATTGGAAATTATTCAATTGAAAGAAAAATTTAATAAGAAATGATGAAACAGGATAAACTAACCAAATAATGTCGATTGTCCAATTAATGGAGGAAAAAGATGGATTTAATCAAATAATTAGAAAATTATTCAATTAAACAGAAGAATTACATGAAAATGAGGAAAATGATGTTAATAGGACAAATCGGGATATGCAAATTTTTAGATGTCTACACAACTAAATCATGATGCCATTGTGCCTTGATCAACCCATTGAAATTGAACAATATTGAAAAAAACACTTTCTAGTCATGCAAATGTTCCTAAAATAATTATTGAATGCTAGACTTCTTTTAAAGAATTAATTGAGTGTGTGGATGCAAATAAAATTCAAACTACTTGCTTGATTTCTAAATGATTAAGATAAATGCAATAACTTTCATTTAATATTTGAAGACATAATAAAATATCATGTAAATTTGTGTTTAGTTAGTAACAAAAAGAATGCATTAAGATGAGAAATTAGTCAAATTTGAATCTAAAAGTTTAAATTAGAGTGAAATGAGTCCAACATCATGATGCAGGAGCATCCAGTGGTGTAAGGGCAATCCTATATCACCCAAAAATATATTTACTTTCATTTAGATTTTTTTTGTAGATGTTTTTGCATTTCTGGATACCCTTTTCGTCGAAGAAGAATTCCCAACTTTCAGAACTGCTTTTCTGCTTTTTCTGCTCAACTGCTATTTTTAGCAGGTATGAATTTGAAGGCGTGAGGACACAAAAATTTAAGGGAAGCTTCAGGACATAATAATAAACACTTTGGTGAAAGAATCAGATCAAGAGCATTTCCGGTTCAAAGTTATTCAAGTTTCAATTTCTGCTTTTTGCCTTATGAAATCTTCGGAGCTAATTTTGAGGTACTTAGAGGCTCTGGATGGGCCTGAAAAATTGGCGGAATACAAAAGTGGTTAGCCTTTAGGCCCCACTTTCCGGCAAGAGATCTTCGCGAGAGCTTTTCGAAAAGGTATTATCATTGAAGATTTGACTGTTAGATCTTGAGTTAGGGCTTCCGAAAGTTGGTGCATAATTTGAATCCCGTTTTTGGCTCCAAACAAAGAAACGGGCTATTTATGGGCGAGTTACTGTTTCTTTTAGGCAGTTTTTGGGGAAAGAAGATCGCATGCTGCGAATAGGGGAATTTCTGTAGTTTCTTTCTGTAATTTGCATGTATTGCAAAACTGGAGGATTTGAGATCCTCTGCATGTAGGAATTTCATACTTTGAAAATAATAAGATTTGTTAGTTTTTCTGTGTGATTTTCTGTGTCTCGGGTTGCACCCTCATCAAGTGGTATCAGAGCGGGTTTTCTTGAGCGTGTGGACAGATCGCCGATCGTGAGGCAGTTCGCACCAGGACTGTGGTTGTGGGTTCAAGATATTCAAGATGCCTCCAAGAGTGGCACGTGGTAGGCGAGGTGGTGCCAGAAATGCTGGTGGAAGAGATCCATTAGCGGCTGAGGGTTTCAGAGCCCTCCAGAGACAAATAAATGCATTACAAAGAGAGTTAAGAAGAGGGGTAAACCCGAGAAGGGGAGAAGAAAGTGAGGATGAAGAAGAGGTGGAAGATTCAGATGTAGAAGAGGAAGAAGAAGCTATTGATCAAGATCAAATGCGGCTGATAAGGGCCATTTCGAAGATCGGAAAAAGACCTAGAGTAGAAGTTCCCAGTTTTTCCGGAAGTCTAGACCCGGAAGAGTTGATTGATTGGATCAATGAGTTGGAAGAGTATTTCGAGTATGAAGAAGTAGAGGACCCAGATCGGGTTAAGTTTGCAAAAACAAAGCTAAAGGGCCATGCCAGTATCTGGTGGAAAGAGGTCCAACTAGAAAGAAATAAGAGAGAAAAGGGAAAGATCACCAGATGGGATCGCATGGTGGAGAAACTGAAGAAGCAGTTCATGCCAATGGACTATGAGTTAGATCTATTGAAGAAATTGCAAGGGTTGAAGCAAGGAAGTAGATCTGTGAAAGAATACACAGAAGATTTTCACAAGATGATCATCAGAACGGGACATGCAGAGGCCAACAAGGAGAAGGTAGCCCGTTATCTTAATGGGTTACGGCCGAGCATTCAAGAGGAGTTAAGCCTGGTCAGAATGGCCACCATTGAGGATGCTTACCAATTTTCGCTGAGAGTTGAAGAGAAGCTGAACAAGAGATTTGATAGCAAGCAAAAAGGACGAGGAGGTCAAAGCGGAAGGGGTAGCGGAAGATCTTTTGGAAGCCGAAATGAGGATGAGAAGAAAAATGAAGATGTGGGTACCAGTCGAAGCCAGAGGAATGATAACTTCTACCGCCCACGTGATCAGAATGGTGGTGATCAAAGAGGTAGAGGACGAGGAAGATTTGGGCAAGGACCTGGAAGAGGTGGTTTCAGAGGAACTTGTTTCCGATGTGGTGAAGAAGGGCATCGAGCCTATGAATGTCCACAATACCAAGGAAGGACAGACAAAAGGCCAGAAGGTCGTGCAAGAGTTGCGCATGTAGATGAGGAGGCTCAATCTGAGCATTCAGATGATGCTGAAAGGGGAGAAGCCCTAGTGGTTAGAAGAGCCTTGGTGACTGAAGAGAAGGAGCCAGAACAGAGGAAGAATTTGTTTCGCACAAGGTGCAAGTGTGAAGACAAATGTTGTGATGTCATTATTGATGGTGGGAGCACTGATAATCTAGTGTCAGAAGAAATGGTTACAAAGTTGAAGCTGAAGAGGGAAAGGCATCCACATCCATATCGGATTGCCTGGTTGCAGAAAGACCACAAAGTTCTAGTCAATGAGTAGTGCCTGGTGAAGTTCAAGATCGGAAGCTATCGTGATGAGGTACTCTGTGATATCATCCCCATGGATGCATGTCACATGTTGTTGGGAAGGCCGTGGCAGTTTGACAGGCGAGCTGTACATGATGGCCATGCAAACACTTATTCCCTGATGAAGGATGGAGTCCGCCATAAGTTGAAACCCCTGAAGAAGGCCGAAGAAAAGGTATGCAGTAGTGCTAGAATTTGTTATGTCGATGGAAGGAAATTTTTAGAAGGCATAAAACATGAGCGTGTGTATTATGCATTGATTCCTAAAATGGATAAGGAGGGTAGTGAGAAGGTTCCAGAGAAGTTTCTGGGTTATTGAATGAGTAGGATATTGTTTCTGATAATGTACCTGAGGGTTTACCACCAATGAGGAAGATCAGTCATCAGATTGACTTGATCCCAGGAGCCAGTTTGCCGAATAAGGCAGCTCATAGAATGACTCCTGCAGAAAATGAGGAGTTAAACAGACAAGTTGAGGAGTTGTTGAGAAAGGGTTTGATTCGAGAGAGTTTGAGTCCATGTGCAGTACCTGCAGTACTAGCACCAAAGAAGGATGGGGAGTGGAGGATGTGTACAGACTCTCGGGCCATAAACAAGATAACAATCAAGTATAGATTTCCCCTGCCAAGGATGGATGACCTGATGGACTGTTTGAGTGGAGCTCAGTACTTCACAAAGATTGATCTGAAGAGTGGATATCACCAGATTCGGATTCGAGAGGGAGATGAATGGAAGACCGCCTTCAAGACCAAAGAGGGCCTGTACGAGTGGTTAGTCATGCCTTTTGGGCTAACCAATGCACCGAGCACATTCATGCGGCTCATGAACGAGGTACTGAAAGAGTTCCTAGGAAGCTTTGTTATTGTGTATTTAGATGATATTTTGATATTCAGTAAGTCACTGGATGAGCATATAATGCATATTGGTAGAGTCTTTGAGAAGTTAAGAGAAGAGAAATTGCTGATTAATCTGAAGAAGTGTAGTTTTGTGAAGAAGGAGTTAGTGTACTTGGGGTTTGTTGTCTCGACAGAAGGTCTCAAGATGGACCCAGAGAAGGTGAAGGCTATTCTGGAATGGCCTACCCCAAGAACTACTACTAAGGTGAGGTCTTTCCATGGTTTGGCCAGTTTTTACAGAAAGTTTATTAGAAACTTCAGTAGTATTTGTGCACCCCTAACTGAAACAATGAGAGGGGATAGAAAAGAGTTCAAGTGGAGCACTGGAGCAGCAAGGAGTTTTGATCTATTGAAGCAGAAGGTGATAGAACAACCTATTTTGGCTCTCCCGGATTTCAATAAGGTGTTTCAAGTGGATTGTGATGCCAGTGGTTGTGCCATTGGAGCAGTGTTAAGCCAGGAAGGTAAGCCCATTGCCTATTTCAGTGAAAAGTTAAATGATGCAAAGAGAAAGTACTTTGTATATGACCAAGAATTTTATGCAATAGTTCAAGCATTAAAGAAATGGAGGCATTATTTGTTGCCGAAGGAATTTGTTATGTATACTGATCATCAAGCATTGCAGTACCTGAGTAGTCAGGGAAAATTAAATCAGAGGCATATGAAATGGGTAGAATTTTTGCAGAGTTATACATTTGTTTTAAAGCATAGGAGTGGGAAGTCAAATAGGGTTGCAGATGCCTTAAGTAGGAGGCATACATTGTTGATAGAAATGCAGATTGAGGTGGTTGGGTTCAGTGAACTCAAGACATTGTACCCGAATGATCCTGATTTTGCAGAGGCTTGGAAAGCTTGCAAGGAACCTGTTACAGTTGACAGGACAAAGTGGTTGGATTTCCTAATTCAAGAAGGCATGTTGTTTAAGGGAAGTCAATTATGTATTCCGAGGAGTTCCATGAGGGGGAATCTGATAAAGGAGAAGCACATTGGAGGAATGGCAGGACATTTTGGTCGAGATAAGACCATTTCCATTATCAGTGAGCATTATTATTGGCCTCAGTTATCACAAGATGTGAAGAAGTTTGTGCAGAGTTGTAGGGTATGTCAAATGGCTAAAGGAGTGAGTCAGAATACAGGGTTGTATCAGCCCTTACCTGTACCAGAGAGGTCGTGGGAGGATATAAGTATGGACTTTGTTCTTGGTTTGCCAAGGACACAGAGAGGGAATGATTCAGTATTTGTGGTGGTTGATAGGTTTTCGAAGATGGCACATTTCATCCCATGCCAGAAGACCCATGATGCAGTCCACATTGCTGACTTGTTCTTCAAAGAGGTGGTGAGGCTACATGGTTTGCCAAAGAGTATAGTCTCAGATCGTGACACAAAATTTGTTGGATACTTTTGGAGGACCTTGTGGAAGAAGTTGAAAACAGAGTTGAAGTTTAGTTCTGCACACCATCCCCAGACTGATGGGCAGACTGAAGTTGTGAACAGGAGTTTGGGTAACCTACTGAGATGCTTGGTAGGAGATAAACCAAAGGGATGGGATTTGATCTTACCCCAGGCAGAATTCGCTTACAACAATTCTGTCAATAGAAGCACTGGTAGATCACCGTTCCAGATTGTGTATGGAAGTAGTCCTAGGACTGCTCCAGAATTGAGGAAGATGGACCAAGAGAAGAAGACAAGTGCTGAAGCTGAAGACTTTGCAGAACACATCAAGAATATGCATGAGAAGGTAAAAGAACACATTAACAAGATGAATATGCAGTATAAGGCTAAGGCAGATCAAAAGAGGAGGTATAAGGAGTTTCAGATTGGTGATGAAGTGATGGTCCACTTGAGGAAAGAAAGGTTTCCAGTAGGAACCTATAACAAATTGAAGATGAAGAAGTTCGGTCCCTGTAAAATTTTGAAGAGGCATGATTCAGGGAACGCATATGAGGTAGAGTTGCCAGATGGATTCAACATTTCCCCTGTGTTCAACATTGCAGATTTGATAGAATATCATGAGGGTGGCGCAGAGGAAGTACCAGCAATGGAACAGTGCGGTATTCCAGCACCTACTTCAGAAAAGGAGGAGATTGAAGAAATCTTGGATAGCCGTGTAGGAAGGAGTACCAGAAATAGGCAATATGAAGAATATCTGGTGAAGTGGAAAGGAAGGCCTGTGGAAGATTCATCCTGGTTGTCCAAGGCAGAGGTTGACCGTTTGGGTTTTCCTCAACCATCTGAGAAGTGACGGAGTCACTTTTCAAATTACCCTGGGTGTCTGATGCAGGAGCATCCAGTGGTGTAAGGGCAATCCTACATCACCCAAAAATATATTTACTTTCATTTAGATTTTTTTGTAGATGTTTTTGCATTTCTGGATACCCTTTTCGTCGAAGAAGAATTCCCAACTTTCAGAACTGCTTTTCTGCTTTTTCTGCTCAACTGCTATTTTTAGCAGGTATGAATTTGAAGGCGTGAGGAGACAAAAATTTAAGGGAAGCTTCAGGACATAATAATAAACACTTTGGTGAAAGAATCAGATCAAGAGCATTTCCGGTTCAAAAGTTATTCAAGTTTCAATTTCTGCTTTTTGCCTTATGAAATCTTCGGAGCTAATTTTGAGGTACTTAGAGGCTCCGGATGGGCCTGAAAAATTGGCGGAATACGAAAGTGGTTAGCCTTTAGGCCCCACTTTTCGGCAAGAGATCTTCGCGAGAGCTTTCCGAAAAGGTATTATCATTGAAGATCTGACGGTTAGATCTTGAGTTACGGCTTCCGAAAGTTGGTGCATAATTTGAATCCCGTTTTTGGCTCCAAACAAAGAAATGGGCTATTTATGGGCGAGTTACTGTTTCTTTTAGGTAGTTTTTGGGGAAAAAAGATCGCATGCTGCAAATAGGGGAATTTCTGTAGTTTTTTTCTGTAATTTGCATGTATTGCAAAACTGGAGGATTTGAGATCCTCTGCATGTAGGAATTTCATACTTTGAAAATAATAAGATTTGTTAGTTTTTCTATGTGATTTTCTGTGTCTCGGGTTGCACCCTCATCACATCATGAAAAAAAATAGAATTATGTAAACTAGTTTTAAAACTTTTAAAATAAATTAGTCATAGTAAATGTCATGTATATGAAAATAAGTGTGAATATTAAAATATTACATAAATGCACAATATTAATATAATAAAATATATGAACATAGAAAAATAAATAAATAAATATAAATAAAAAATAAATAACATGAAACTTCAGTCATATAAAATTATACCATTTAGTTAAATATTAATCTACAAAAATGCAACCCAAAAATGACATCATTAGTATGCAAATTTCACAAACTTGTATATAAAATATGGGTTTCATGAAATAATATAAAAATCCCAACATGGTATAGTCACCATGTATGAATGACATTTGACACATAGAGAATATGTCTTAATAAAAAAACAAAGGGCTAGTCACACTTTATGAATAATAAATTCTGACAAGATAGAGAATATGTTATGATGATTTCCTCTTAACAAGTGGCTATATATAAAGATGCAACGTTACTATATAACTATACTCTCACAACCCACCAAATCTTTTCCACAAATTTTGAATAATGCATGCCCTTGTCATGGTATTTGACAAGACTAGAATATATAACTACCAAATTCATAATTAAGATACAAAGTCATCATACTTTACAAGGTTATATGATGATACGCTGTGGTGGTATGCCTAGATAAAGATTACGTCTTTGAATTTAAAAGACTACATAAGTATGAAGTGACTAGGTAATTACGACATTCAAATCATTCATTTCATGAATTTAAAGGTGGGCAAAGGTAGTTGTGTTTATTTTTATAATGTTGCACTTGAGAAAAATTCATTCTCCAAATGGTCATTACATATATTAATCTTATGGTAAACATATGTATTGAATATCCATTTAAAATTACTTCAATATCTACAACCTATATATTCTATGTGTATTCTTAACAAGTGGCGTTTTCTAATAGTTCCATAGTTTAATTGATTTGGAGGGATTGACATGATAAGTAGCTTTAGAAAAAGCTGCAGCTGATTTGAAGTCTTCACCAAATATTAGGGAGGTGGGGCATGGAGTAGGTGAGGGAAGATAAGGTTAAAGAGTTTCAAGGAGGAGAGGGAATGCAGGCTGAGAGACTCGAGGGTTTTGGGTTTTATGAAGTGTTATAGTCGATCTTAAATCATGTCACTTTTTGTCTTTTCAAGTAGAAGTATTATTGGTTTAGGTATGCGATTAGTTAAATAATTTGAGATATAATATTTCTAGGTCTAATAATTTTAGCGAGTAATTACAAATAGTTTAGTTAACGTAAGTTTATAGATGATAATATAAGTTGATAAATTTGTTAGTGATATTTTCATAGTATATCATTTTATTTAGTTCAGTGATTGGATTCTTGATGAAAGGTTTAAACACAATATTAAGAAATAGAAATTCATCTTACATGGAGCTACAAGGAAAGTAAGATCTTATAAGGTTAAAGTTATGTGCTTGGAGGTACCAAATTTATAATATATTGTTCAATATCTATGCTATAAACTACTTTTGAGTGATTTTCCAACCAAAGAATATGTGAAATGTACCCCTTTCATAGGTATCTAATAACCTCAACAATCCAACCCTTGCTTTCTAATTATGCTTAGTCCCAAGTAGGGGTCATGGTACAATGAGACTCCTTTTAAGAAACAACAAAATATTCTTTATTGTAATCACTAATAACATTTAACACATCATTGGGAATTAAGCCTTAGTCCTAAAGAAAACCATGAATGGTATACCACAAACTATGGACTAAAACCATGAATTAATATGGTTCCCAAACCAAAGGTTCAAATTCCAACCTTGTCAAACATGATGAGTTAATAGGTTATTTTAGAAGATCATGTTATGCGTCATATAATCATTATAAAATCTCTTACACATCTTTATGGCATTAGATGTTTTTGCAACTTATTGCACATTTCATAAATGCCATACACTTGAAACATAATGGAAAAATAAAGTGGGATACCTTATTCTAGAACTTACAAGTAACTAAGAAATAATAAATAAATAAACTTTTAGGATGCAAGGTGCATGTCATGCCCATTCAACATGATGTTGATAAATCTTTAATTTTTTTGGAAAGTGTAGGAAGAAAGCAACATTGAACACAAATGATGGTGTGATTATGATGCTAAGTGATTTGGACATTTGGCTTGGTACAAATGAAATCTAATGCAATGGATGCTAGAGTGACTTAGTGTACCTTTTTCCATGTGTTAATGCAAGTATTGATATGGAAACCTATATAATAATTGATGAATTTTCCTTTGTAAAAAATATGTGCAATGATATTATCCTAGTTATGAATGGATTAGAAATTCCTTGCAATATCAAGTGACCTAGGAGTGATGTCCTTTTATACTCGACTTAGATGCATAGTTTGAATGTGTTGCCACAAATAATAATGCATAGCTTAGTTAATTAGAAAAGTGTTGGTTGACCTATGATTAAATTTGAATATAAAAATTCTATGATCAATTTTGATGTATAGAAATGATCAAAATCAATAATGTGACACAAATTTGAAACTAATATAATTGTAAAGAATTCAAAAACTTAAAATTCATAAAGAATTTGATTAAATTATATTATTGATTGTTAAATTGAGCTTTTAGATAAAAAGATATCAAATCACTTAAAATCATACATTAAAATCAAATAAAATGATGTAAACTAAATAATAATATACATTAAAAATATTTAAAAAATTATTTTAAAATTTGATGAGAATCTAACCAATTTTACAAACAGCTCATATAAAACATAGATATCAAATCACTTAAAATCAAATAAAATGATGTAAACTAAATAATAATATACATTAAAAATATCTAAAAAAATTATTTTAAAATTTGATGAGAATCTAACCAATTTTATAAACAGTCCATATAAAACATCTTGAGCCTTTGACTAAACCACCGACTAGGTGAGTACTCTTTCCAAAAATTCTAGAAATAGAATATTGTACTTTATTTTGTAATGGAAGTAGTACTTACAAAATGAACAAATAAATAATAAAATGTATATGAACAAGTTGGAGCACATATAAAATACATATATATTTGATTGACAGCAAGGCTATCATATGGCCACGTCCAAGTATAAAGATATATGAGAATAGCGACAAAATCAAACGTAGCATGAGGATAATATTTAGCCCCTAGTCAACGTTCTCCAACTATAATATTTAACACAATCACAACTACTATGGATAATGTTTTAAAACTTCCACATCATAAGCCTTTTCAGTCCACTGCATTATGAGTGTCTACAATGCCTTCTAAATAAGTGTCAAATGTTATTGATTAGTGTCATATACTAGTGGCCATTCCTGTCAAAAATATTATTATAATTTGTTTTGTTTGTAGGTGTTGAGGCATATTCATTATAAGGTATTATATGAGATTTCTTATATAGGTTGAATACATATTTTAAGATCAATATGTCATGTTTTTTAAATTATATATTTAAGATATCTATCTTAGTTTAAATTATGTAGTGTGTAGAATAGTTTAAATTATGTGATGTGTAAAATTTGCATTCTAAATATTTACTATAAATTAGTTGTAAATTTTTAGTATCTAATATTATCGTGATTTTGGATATATAATTGTTATTAAAAAAAATTCATATTTATAGATTGTAGGATATATCATGTCTTTTATATCAAGAACGTTGAGAATGCCTTCCAAAATAAGAGATGATTACAAATATATTTTTTATGATAATTATATGGTGACTATTACCTACTTAAAAACTGATGTAATTTGTTTTGTTTATACACATTAATGTATCAATTTTAGAAGTTTCAAATGAGATTTGTCACATTGTTTAGAAAGGTGCATCAAGATTTATATATCTCAATATATTTTAGATACATGTATTTATGATATTTATTCTAATTTAGATTATGAAGTGTGTGAAATTTTAATTGGAATATAATGTAGAAGATATAATTTAAATATTTGAATAATCTAAATATATTAAAATATTAATTTGACATGCAAATAGTTGTCAAATATATGTCAAGAAGTTTTTTGAACATGTCCACTCCATTACAATCCATCCCTTGAAATTATTTTAACTATATCTATTAACATAACTATTAAAAAAGCATATAACAAATATCACTTATTTCCAAAATAATATTATAATTTTTTTTTATTAAGGTGAAATGTTATTTTGGAAAGGGCCAAACCTTTATACAAAAATAAAGTTAAGACAATAAAACTTAAAACAATTAAGGTCAATCACTAGACGCCTACAAAAAAAAAACCTTCAATAGCAATAAAAATCAACCAATAAAGAGCAAACTGCGATCTAACAAATGACTAACCCAAAAGTAAAATGATCTTAACCAAGATTGTTAAATAAAAAACTTTGATTAATCATAACCATATAAAATTTAGAAGATAATACAAATACTAATAAATTAATTTTAAATTACATTTTCAAATAGTTTAGAGCTTTGTTATAAGGTTTACCAACTACTTACCAATGTTTAAATATTAAATAGTTTATAAAGCTTAAAACTAATTACAAAAGAACATGCATGTAAAGAAGGGAATATCTTGAAAACATGGTTAATGTTTTGAGTATTTTCCAATTAGTATACATTTTAGAATGGGTTTGCCTATAATTGGGCATACTATAAACTCAACATAGCTTTCAAGTAATTATCTTGATACAAGAAATTAAAAACTAGTTTGAGTTTATAATTATCAAATTATTTTATCAATGAAATAAATGAATTAAGATATTTAAAGTATAATAATAATAAATATATATTGAATGGGAAATTAATAGTAGAATATTTTTTATATTGTAAAAAATAATAATAAATGAATCAAATAAATTAGTTTTGAAATTTTATTTTAGTATTATCTTTTAATGATATAATTTATAA
Organism: Sequoiadendron giganteum; assembly: GCA_007115665.2. Lineage (NCBI taxonomy): Eukaryota > Viridiplantae > Streptophyta > Pinopsida > Cupressales > Cupressaceae > Sequoiadendron > Sequoiadendron giganteum. The sequence continues at coordinate 212,588,007 of CM021100.1, forward strand.
TAGAATATATATTATCTTTTATATCATAAAATAAAATAAGTATTAAAAATAAATAAAAATAGAAAAATCAATATTTAATATTTTTATATGTGTAATATTATAATAATAAATGATTTTATTGATTATATTTTTCTAATATAGTTGATTGTTATAAAATTACTTTTTATATTTAATATTGTTATTTAAATTATTTTTTGTTGTCTCAAAATTGCATAAAAGTTTAATAAGAAAAAAATAACAATTAAATATCATATATGAATCTCATTTTATTTTCAACAATATAACTATAACAATATTCTAATGTGAATATATTATATATCAAATTCAAGAAAAAAAATAAGATAATAGAAAATATATATACTAATTATAAAGAAGGGATTAGTATTCAATAAAATTAAAAAATACTCTTAATTAAAAAATCTAAAAATAAATTACTATTAGTATGTTCTTTATTTATAAGGTTCAATAAAAAAATTGAGTAGTAAGTGATTGAATCCATGAATTTCAAACTTTGTATCTATGTTAATATTTTAGGTTAACATGTTAATTAATTTTTCCAAGGGTAATTTGGCAATGGCTTTATTGTGGTGAGGTTAGAGGTATTTTTTATATATTAATCATAGTTTAACGAAAGGACTTACAACTGCCACTTTTTAGTTACATGTATTGCCTATCAAGGCTTCTAAGAGGAGGCTCAATATCTAACAGGTTAGTGTTGGATCTGACCACCTCCCATGTTTCATGTTTGTCATTGTCTAGCCCATGCAATCCTAGGCCTTTACTGGCATCTTCCATTTTATATCTATTGTTGTATTTCCTCTAAAGTTTCATGTACTCCTCCCTGAATGGAATGTTATCATCAAAATTGAACAAACAATGTCTCGCATATAGGGCCTCTTGTTGATTTTGACCTTTTCATTCTTTGCCAATTTCACAAACTTTTCTTTTGAGATCTCAATCATTGCTCTCACCTACATTTCAATAGAGAAAAACGAGTCTTGTAGAAGACTCCGTAAGTGCTCTCTTTTTCCCTTGACATTTTTCCTCATTCTTAGGTTTTCAAATAAACCATAATATTTTGATAGTTAGTAACAACCAAAATAGATTAATATATTTTTCTACATTCGTAATTTTCCCAAAAAAAATTTTATGTTTGCTAATAGAATTTAGATTCTCCCAACCAATTAAATCTACAAAAAACATTAACCGTATTTCTTTTGTGAAAATACAATAAAAGAAAACATGAACAATAGTTTTAGGATTTTTACATAGTTCTCAAATTTCTACATTATAGATAAGGATACAAATAATTTTTGAAGCAACAACATCCATTTAAAACATGCCTATTTTGGTTCAATTAAACTATTCCACTTGCATTGAAACATATTTTTCCATACTTTTTCACTTTATTTTAGATTCCAACATTTGCTAACATGATCAAAGATGCAACTGGATAAGCTTAGTGTATTTTGAATCATTTTGAGATTCAATGTATCTACCTTGGATCCATCCACCTACTTATAGCAATTCAGATTAATACCCCCATGGTTATCACAACAAGGATTATTATTTGTTGGCATTTTCCAAATTTTCCATGACTCCCCGAGAACTATGTATGTTCTCTATTAGGAATTAGGTAGATCATACCCATTTCTTAGATTATATAATGCTTTTAATTTCTCATTATCAATTACATCATTGAAAAATTTGAAGCCTTTTTTTCTCAGGCTTTAGCTAAGCAACCCTACAATAGAGCTAGGTGTTTATCTTTATGGATCAGATACCACCAAATTGATTTATTCATGTAGTTTATAATTTTATTTTTTCTAAGTTTCCACTATTGGAAATCTTAATTTAACTTTCTCCCACGCTTTTCAATCTGTTTTGAAAATCAAGGAACCACTGGGGGAGATTGAGAAGTCTCCATAAACAAGATCACATACAAGGATATCTTTCCAAGATTTAGCATTTTTAGGGTTCACTCTTTCAATATTTTTCTTGATAAGGAATTTCTATAGTTCATTTCCATCAATTGAGTTAATTATCCATTTGATGGGTAGCGTTATACCATGTTTCTTAAGGTCCTTTAAGCCTAACCCACCACTCTTTTTCTCCTTACAACACCATTTCCAACACACATCATGTTTCTTTTTCTTTCTTTTTTCATCAAACCAAATAAAATGCCTTATCTTTTTTTGCACTTACTCCATTTTGTAGATATAGAAATTCCAAACTAATGAGTGATGAGTAGTATAATGTATAAGAGGATAGCACTTTTTGACAAACTTGAAATCTTCCTACTATGGATAGATAATGCCTATTCCAACTATCAAGTTTCTATTCAATCTTGTTTTTGACCCAATTCCACATATCTTTCAAACATGGGTTAATTGCTAAGGGGATTCCTAAATATTGAACTTTTATGTTTGGAGGTCTCTCCATGCTATCTCAAACCTATTAAACCAATCTAGGGGGTAGCTTTTACATCTTACCATGATTGATTTTTCTTTAGATTTTTTTCTGCACCCAAGGCATCACAAAGAGATTAGAGGTATTGAATTTCTAATGAAGTAAATTAAATTGTTAAAGAATTTGTGGTTTGAGAACTATTGTACATATAATTACTTGTGTTCAAAAAATCAAGACTTTGATGTAAAATAATAGAATTTGCTATGTAACACTATTGTGCAACTATTATATGCTTATTATGCAACTATCTTCACTTAGTACATAAGACTTAGTTTCTATGAAACTAATTTTGTTGGAAAATAAATAAATATGGATGTATAAAACCTTAATTCGTAATGTAGCTAATCTTCAGTTGATACACAACTAAATCATTATCAAACTAGAATAATTATTTTATAGCAAATCAATACTTGAATGTATAAGACTTATTTTTGTGCAAAACTATATAATTGACACATAAGTCATCTTTATTTGTTGCATGACTATCTCCCTTTAGCACACTAATCCTCCATTATTTACAATATTATTTACTTATACCATATATATGATTAGGTAACATTATATTATTTTATTTTTTTATAACATTAAAAGAAAATATTTTTACTATTGTTTCTATGTTCTTCGATTGAGCATAAAGGTTGTGTATTTGGAACTCTATTTTAGTAGTGTAATTATTTTTTTGTTAGAAATAGAAAGGTGAGAAAATAAAAAATGAGTTACATGTTTAGAGTGTTTTCTTGAAGTATTTTTACAGTTATTATTGTAGAATGCAATAAAAATAATGAATCAAAATTTAATTTCTTAAATTCATATGCACGTTACTTTTTCCAAAATAATTTAGCTAGGTTGCAAGGTGTTATACCCTTAACCCATTGATTGTTTTTAGATATGTGTAGCCAAATTTTGTTTAGAATAACCCTTAATTAAGTTTTATGATAATTTTTATAGTATTTTATAGGTATTCAAGTCAGCGTAATGGCATCTAAGGAATATTTATGCAAAGGATCAAGTGGTTTATTTATTATCATCATATTCCAATTTTATTATGGTTGGACAATTTTAGAGTTTCACCCCCTTTAGTGACTTATTATTACCAAATATTTGTAATAATTCTTATTATATTTATGATGTACGAGCATCCTTGGTTGTAAAGAAATCCCATATCACCCAAAAAAAATTATTTTCTTGCATTTTACTCATTAGCAATTTCAATATTTCATTCCACATTTTATCACATCATTGTTTATTACCTCACAAAGAAGGCTATAGCATCTATACACTGACATCTACCACATATCTAGATTTCAAATCATTTGCATTTGTCTACCAAAAGTTAATGCTCTCATAATTTCATTATAATTACCAGTCAAAACATTTGGTGCCGAATTGGTCTAGATTTATTAGTGTAGACCTACTCTAGATCATGCAAAGCTTAATGGGACACCTTATAAGCATCTTAGGTTCATGGGAACCTATCCTAGAGATTCATAGGTTATTTCATTTTGAGTTTGACATTCATAGGTGATCATTCATCGAGTTGTACACCATTGTGGTTGATAAAGACCTTTTTTGGAGCTTGAGAAGCATATTTATAAACATTTGTAATTATTTGAAAAGTAGTCCATTTAGTTAGAGTTAGATGAATAGTTGGATTTTTGCACAAACCCTTCAAAGGAATGTAATAAGGACTTTTGGCTAGTTATAATGTTGAATTCCCTTGTGGCAGGCATGTGAGCCCTGGATATTCACCCATGAGGCATATGTTGCATGTAATATTGCCGATTTAATAAAGAATCATATTAGCAGATCATTTTCTTATGTTATTTTTGTTGTGTTGACTCTAAGTTGCATTGTTTGGACTATTCTTATTGAACCCTTCATTTGTGACTACACCAAGTGGTATTCAAGTGAGTTTGCAAGTCTTGAAGGCGTTCCTTGAGGTGAATAGATCATTGAATCAAGGTAGACTACATGTGTTTTCAATTAGTCATAGATTGTGAGGCAGTCAAAACCCTTGTAGCCAGATTGTTGAAGTGAGGCAATTGCATTGGTTTGAAGGGAAAAATGCCACTAAAGAGAATTCTTGCTATGGTGAATGTTGTTGGAAGAATGAATGAGATGTTGGAATTGATGCATGAGATGCAAGTTTGAATAGATGCAGTAGAAGAAGACTGAAGGTGAGGCCTAAACCCTAGACATGAGGATGAAAGTGATGATGAAGAAGATCATGTTGCAAACCAATTTATAGAAGCCCTAGGTAAAGAAGAATAATCAAAATCAAGTAAATATGTTAAAAGTGATTTCAAAAATTAGAAAAATACCTAGAGTTGAAATTCAAAATTACACAAAATCCTAAAGAGTTGATTGATTGGATCAATGAAATGGAGGAATACTTTGAATATGAAGAAATTGAAGATCTTGAAAGAGTCAAATTTGTGAAATAAGAACTTAAGGGTCATGCTTCTTTATGTAAATAATTTTAATAGGATAGGAATACGAGAGGAAAGGATAAAATCATAAAATGGGATAGGATGGTGACAAAACTAAAGAGTCAATTCACACCTAATGACTATGAGCTTGAATTGTTGAAAAGATGTAGAACTTGAGACAAAGGAAATATCCATGAAGGAGTATACTAAAGAATTCTACAAGATGATAATCAAAACTTGTCATGGCGAAGCTATAAAGAGGGTAAGTTAACATCAAAGATAAAACAAAACAAAAAGAAATGAATTCAAATGCATAAGTGTATACATTCAATAACCCTCCATGGATTGAGCTCAAGAGTGCACCCTTGAAGTCTTGAAGATTTTCTCAAGCATTGCAATGTGGATTGCTCATCAAAGTGCCAACATAACAAGTCTATGATTCAAGACGTGAAAATGAGGGGATGAAGCTCCAATTTATAGAAATTGGAGGGGGGAATGGAGAGCTAAGATTGATTAGGTGATGAAGGGCTAGGATTGATTAAGAGGTTGAGGTTTGGATCAAGGTGGTGTGGGTTGTTAGCATTGTGACAAGTATCACAATAGAGTGTGGGAGAGGTGATGAGGTGTGTGAGCACATCTTGTATACAGAAGCCATTAATTTTGGAGGCTAAGTGTACAAGTTAGTGGGGGTAGGTGAGGTCTCTCATATTTATGAGACAAGATTGGGGAGATGAGAGTGAATTTAAAATTAGGGAAATAATGGTAATGGTGATTAGACATGTAGGTTAGAGTGATTAATCAAGGGTTAATTAGTTTAATGGGGTAGGTTGAGTCAATAACCCATGGGTTTATTAACTAGGCTAGGGTTAGAAGTTGGAGAATGAGATAATGAAGGTTAGGAGGTTAATTAATCAAGCATTAATTAACTCAAATGGTATTAGAAGGAAAGGGATTAATGATGGGATTAATTAAAAATAATTCAATTATTTAATAAATTTTATGAACTTTAGTCTAGGGGATGATATAATTAACTAAATAGTAAAATATTTAACTAATTATAAGAATAATATTGAATAATTAATTAAATGTTGAGAATGGGTGAATTAATTAAATAATGGAATTTAATTAATTAAGAAGTATTGTAAATATTAGGGTGACTACATAAGCAAGTAAAGAAAAGTTTGCAAGATATATCAATGGATTGAGAACAAAAATTCAAGAATAATTAAACCTAGTAAAGATGACATCAGTTGAGAAAGAATTCAATTTGTAGTGAAGGTAGAAGAGAAGTTGAAGAAGGGAAAAGGGGGGCAAGAGGAAGATTCCAGAGGAGTGGAACCCAATCTGGAGAAAGAACACCTTATACAGAGTAGAACAAAGATGTAAAACCTTACTAGATTGAAGAAAAGGATGCTAATTCATATCGCAAAGGTAGATAAGACATAAATTTCTACTGTAGTGATAGAGGAGGTCATAATTCTTACTTCAATGAAGGATACCAGAGAGAAGAAGGAAGATTTAAGAGAAGACCATTCAAAGGAACCTATTTCAAGTGTGGAGGTGAAGGACACAAAGAATTTGAATGTTAGCAAGGAAGTACCAAAAAGAAACCTGACCATACCAAAAGAGTAGTTTATGTGGATGAAGAACATATTGAATCCACTAATTTAGTTAGGAAACCTGAGAAGGGAAAATCATTGGTGATGAGGAGAGCTTTAATGCATGAAGAAGTGATTGAAAACCACCACAAAGAGAGAGTTTTTAAAAACTAGATGTAATTTTGAAGGAAAGGTATGTAAAGGTATCATTGATAATGGTAGTACTGATAATCTAGTTTCAGAGGAAATGGTAACCAAGTTGAAATTAGAGATATTCAAAATCCAAACCCTTATAGGATAGAATGGATTCAAGATGAGCATAAGATATTGGTGAATGAGCAATGTTTAGTGAAATTTCATATTGGATCAATATAGGGATGAAGTAATATGTGATATTATCCCTATGGATGCTTGTAATTTGCAGTTAGGAAGACCATGGAAATATGACAAGAAAGAAATTAATGGTGGAAGAAGGAACACTTACACTGTGATATCAAATGGAAAAAGAATCAAGTTGATTCCCTTTGAGGAAGAGGAGAAGACTAAATTTTGTGGCACTGTCAGACTATTTTTGGTAGATGGAAGGAAATTTCTTAATGGATTGAGCCATGAGAACATGTGTTTTGCATTGATTCCAAAGAAAATAAATGGTTCAAGGGTATATAATACTAACATAAATAATGGAGAAGTAGAAGAATTGTTAGAAAAGTATGAAGACATTATCTCAGAGAACATACTAAATGGACTCCCACCAATCCAGAGCATCAGTCATCATATTGATCTTATATGAGGATTGAGTTATCCAAACAAGCCAACACATAGAATGGCATTGACATAAAATGTAGAGTTGAACTGGAAGATACAAGAATTGTTGAAGAAATAATTGATCAGATAAAGATTGACCCCATGTGTGGTACCTATTGTACTTTCACCAAAGAAAGATAGAGAGTGGAGAATGTGTAAAGATTCAAGAGAAAGAAATAGGACCAGTGTCAAGTATAGGTTCTCATTTCCAAGGATGGATGACATTATGGACTGTTTGAGTGGAGCAAAATATTTCACAAAGATTTAAATAAAGAGTGGATATAATCATATTAGAATTAGAGAAGGAGATGATTGGAAGACTACATTTAATACTAATGAGGGATTTTATGAGTGGTAAGTAATTTATTTTGGGTTAACCGATGCATTCAGAACCTTCATGAGATTGATGAATGATGTACTAAATAAATTCTTGGGTAATTGTGTCATAGTTTACTTTGATGACATTCTACGTTTTAGTAAGACCAGTGAAGAATATTTGTGGTATATCGGGCAAGTATCGCAAAGGTTTAGAGAAGAGAAGTTGTTTAATAATGTCAAGAAGTGTAGCTTTATGAAGACAGAGTTGGTATATTTAGGTTTTGTCTTTTTTTTAGAGATTGAAGATGGACACTAAGAAAGTAAAATCAATTGTTGATTGGCCTACACTGGTGAACATTGGAGAAGTGAGATCATTTCATGGGTTACAAAATTTCGACTAGAAGTTTATCAAAATTTTTGGTAGTGTTTGTAACCCCATGACTAAAAAAATGAGAGGAGATAAGAAAGACTTTAAGTGGACATTCAGATCACAAAGAAGTTTTGAGGTGTTGAAGAAAAAGGTGACAAAGCAGCCAGTGTTAGCATTACTGAATTTTGACAAAGTATTTCAAGTTGATTTTGATGCAAGTGGAAATGCAATTAGAGAAATATTGAATCAAGAAGGTAGACCTATAGCTTATTTCATTGAAAATTTGAATGATGATAGAAAAAGATTTGGTTTATGATCAAGAATTTTATGCCATAATTCAAACCCTAAAGAAGTGGAGACATTATTTATTGCCTAAAGACTTTGTGTTGTATATAGATCATCAAGGTTTGTAGTATATAAATAAAGGAAATTTGAATCAGAGACATATGAGATGGGTTGAGTTCTTACAGCGTTACACATTTGTGTTGAAGCATAGGAGTGGCAAGTCAAACAAAGTTGTAGATGCATTAAGTAGAAGTAATTTGCTGACAAAGATGAGGATAGAAGTATTGAGATTTGAAAATTTGATGCATATGTATGAGGAGGATGTAAGGAAGCTAAGGTATTGGAAAAACTTCCTACACTAATCTTTAGAGGAGAATAATACAAAAAAATTATAGATATTTAATAATTACAAAAAATTAACACAAATATCATGTATACCACAACACAATGATTTACGTGGGTAAAACCCTTTTGGGAGAAAAACCCCACACTCCAAAAGCCACCCAATATATTATTCAGAAATCAAAAGATTACAATATAATTGAAGAGAAAGCTTCTCACAATAGCATCACCACCAAATATGATGAGACACCATGACCGCTATCAGACTCTCAGAATACACCCCCATCTACATACATCCCACCCACTTATAACAAGTTTTATGGAACCTTCTAGAATTAGGGTTTTACAAGGTTGTTTTTTTTATTTGACATGTTAAAAAAAAAACTTGATGTGTAGTAGGAGAAATCATTGAAATGTTAGTGGGAAAAAACCTTGACGTTTTAGCGAGAAAAAACCTTGACTTGTTAGTGGGAAAAACCTTGACATGTTAACAAAAAATATTTTTTGAGACGTTTCCACAAATCCCACATCTTGTTATGAGTGTATAGTATTTGCTTGATCAATCACCACATACCAACATACATCTTATCAATAAATCGTATATAAAGATAAAGTTGAGACATATTTTCCCAATAGAGGATGCAAATTTTGCTAAATTTTGGAGAGCATGTAAGGAGCCAGTAGTGACAGACTAGAGCCAATGATTGGATTATTATATTCAAGAAGATATGTTGTTCAAAGGAAATTAGTTGTGTATTCTTAGGATCTGAATGAGGGAAAAATTTATTAAGGAGAAACATAGTGGAGGTTTAGTAGGATATTTCAGAGTAGATAAGATAGTAGCTATGGTAAGTGAACATTATTTTTTGTTGTAGATATATAAGGATGTTAGGAAGTATGTCCAAAGTTGTATAATTATTCAAGTTACAAAAGGGATTAGTCAGAATACTACGCTTTATAAACCTTTTTCAGTACTAGAGAAACCTTGGTGTAAGGAAGCTAAGGTAGCGGAACAACTTCCTACACTAATCTTGAGAGTAGAAAAATATTAAACTTTATAGATCTTTAGTAGTTACAAATACTACTTTATAAACCTTTTTCAGTACTAGAGAAACCTTGGTGTAAGGAAGCTAAGGTAGCGGAACAACTTCCTACACTAATCTTGAGAGTAGAAAAATATTAAACTTTATAGATCTTTAGTAGTTACAAAAACTTAAATAGAAATAATATAAATATCATGCATACCACGATACATTGATTTATGTGGGGAAAATCCTTTTGGGAGAAAAACTCCACACTCAAAAAGATGCCCAATATATTATTCAAAAAACCACAAAGAGTACAATATACTTGCGGAGCAAGTTTCTCATAGGAGTATCACCACTAGAGATCAAGAGACAACATGACCACTATCACACTCAAAATACATCACCATCTACAATCATAGTACAATTCCCTCATAAAATAGGGTTACATTCTAGGGAAAGATAGGCCAACAAAATATCCACCATTAGATCTAAAACCTAATAATTAATAGTCCAAATTTACAATATATCATTATTTAATGTATGTCAGCCATTTTAGGAGTTTCCTAAAAAAATTGACACTCACATTTTTCTCTTTGCTACCATTGTATACACCTATCGGTGTAACTAGGAAATATATATAAGTATATATACATCCTATCAACAATAAACCATATATAATTGCAAGGTTGAGACACATTTTCCCAAAAAATATCGTACTTGTCGAACACCTTGCAAGAGCAACGTGAGGGTGTAAACATCATCTCTTTAATTGCTAGGGGTCGAAAGACCCATAGTATCTGAACACCATCTAAAATTCTATATGCTCACAAGTTTAGTTAAAGAATCGAAAACATTCATCAAATTCTACCTTAATCACATTCACCCTACCATCTTCAACAATATCTCTAACAAAATGATACTATACATCACTGTTCTTGGTCTTGGCATGAGAGTTTGGGTTCTTATCTAGACATATCACACTCTGACTATCACAATAAATTATCACTGCACCTTATTTGATTCCAATATTTGAACAAAGTCTCTTAAGCCAAATGGCTTCTTTACAAGCATGAGTAGCTTCCATATACTCTACTTTAGTAGTGGATAATGTGAGACCATATCTTTCCTCTTACTCATCCAACTAATTGCACCACCAAATAAAGTAAACACATAAAAACTAGTGGATTTTCTACTATCAAGATCACCTACCCAGTTTGAATCCACATAACCATAAATATGAAGGGAAATCTCATCTACAATAATATTACTATAATAACATAGGGAATAATCTGTGCTAGCCCAAAAATATTTGTAGACTCGTTTAACTACATCCTAATGAACTCTACCAAGATTATACATATATCTAAAAGTAACTCCCATTGCTTGGGAAATGTTTGGTATAGTACAAACCATAGCATACATAAAAATTCCAACTTCACTTTGGTATGAAACTCTACTCATGTCTTCCATCTCTGATGGAGATGTTGGACAATCTAACATAGATAACTTTGTTTGAACTAAAAAAGTAACACACAATGGTTTACAATCCTACATATCAAACCTCTATAAAATTGAGTTGACATACTTACTTTGGCCAAGCAATAGCTTTATGTTCAATCTATTTATTTTAATTTCCATCCCAAGAATGTGTTTAGTTGCACCAAGATCTTTCATTTCAAATTTAGTAGCAAATTGAGATTTTAGTTTTGAAATCATACATTTCCCTCTACCAATAAATAACATATCATCAACATATAATGCAATAAACAAAAAAGATCACCATTCATTTTATAATAAACATAGTGATCTGATTTAGAACACTCAAATCCCAAACTCAACACATATGTATCAAATTTCTGGTACCACATCCTATGACTTTGTTTTAAGCCATACAAATATTTCTTTAAATTTCAAACCAACTTACTTTTACCTTTCACCACGTAGTGCTCTAGTTGTGTCATATAAATATCCTCTTCCAAATCACCATGAAGGAAAGTAGTTTTCACATCCATTTGCTCAAACCTCTAAATCATAAGCAACAACAATAGAAAAAAAAATATAATGGATGTCATTTTTACAACAGGAGAAAATATCTCACCATAATCAACACCCTCAACTTGAGAGTAACCTTTCACAACCAACCTTTCTTTGTACTTTTCAATACCTCCATCTGAACTAATCTTTTTCTTGAACATCCATTTGCAACCAACAATTTTTCATCCTTCAGGCAATGGTAAAAAGATACCATGTATCATTATTTTTCAAACATTTTCTTCATCCATAGAAATCATCCAAGATTGTACATCATTCATACCTAGTTCCTCTTCTACAAATCTAGATTCATCCATGTTAGTATTCAAAGAAAAAGTACATCTCCAATCATTAGGTGAATACCTTTCACATGGTTTTCTATGCCTAGTAGACCTATAAACAAGACGAGTTGGAGGTTCTTCCTCCTCTTTTGAAGATCTAGAGCTAGATAAGCTCTCCTCAACTTCTTGTCTATCCCAAGGCCTCAATTCAAAATTATCAGCTATAGAAGGAAATTGAATCACATCTTCCTGTTTACTTTTTTCTAGCTACAATGTAATAGAAGAAGGCTTAGTTTCTCTAAAAATAACACTTATACTATGTATTACCTTTTATGCAACAAGATCCCAAAGTTTGTATCCTTTCACACCATAACTATATCTGATGAAGATACATTTCACATCATTGTTCTCCAACTATGTTCGCTTCTCCTTTGGAGCATGTGCATATGCCTTGCAACCAAGAAACTCTAAGATGTATTAATAAAGAATTGTGACCTGGCCATGCCTCTATATGTGTCTTATCAACAAGAGCTGATGTAGGAGACCTATTAATTAGGTAACAGGTAGTGGTAATGACTTCAATCCAAAACCTTTGTTCTAGGCTAGTACCACTCAACATACTCTTAGCCTTCTCTATTAGTGTCTTGTTCACTTTTTCTACAACTCCATTATGTTGTGGAGAATATGGATTTGTATTCTATTTATGAATACCACAATCTTTATAGAATCTATCAAATTAATTAGAGAAAAATTCACCGCCATTATGAGTCCTTAAGAATTTTATTTTCTTTCTAGTCTGCAACTCAACCATTGCTTTAAATTCTTTAAATCGACCAAAATTTTTATATTTACTCTTTAGAAAATATACCCATTTCCTACTATAATCATCAATAAATGAAACATAATATGTGGATTTTCCAATTGAAGGAACATCTATAAGACCAAAAACATCTAAATGAATAAGATCCAATACACCACAAGACTTATGAGAAATCGAGTAAAACTGAATGCATTTTTTTTCCATTAATGCAATTGTCATAGAAATTGAATTCAATATTTACAATCTGATAAATCTTTAACAAGGTTTTTATTTTTGAAGATCCTTAGACCCTTTTCTCCAATGTGGTCAAGGCTCCAGTACCATAAAATAGTTTTATTTGTAGGTAACTTTGACTCAAAAGAAAGAGCACCCTTGGGTACCCAAAAGCCATGACCATCTGTTGAAGGTAAAACCCTCACTTCTTCCACAGACTTACTCTTCACAAAACTACTATTGCAATATACAATGGATGCATCAAGCTTACACAATGGTCCATATCTAGCACCTCTATAAATCACCATAGCAACTCTAACCATCTTGCATCCTGCATCAAAAAATATTACTTTCACACTCGCATCTATTAGTTTGCTCATAAATAACAAATTTTATGCTAATCTAGGAATATGAAACACACCATTAATCCTTTTTATTCTAGTATCAGGAAACTTGATTTTAACTTTACCACGACCAACAATGGATAAATGAGAATCATCACCCAAGTATACCTTACCTCCATCAAATTCTTCATATTTAGAAAACCAATCTTTATTAAATGTTATATGGAAGGATGCACTTGATTAAATTAAACATGCATCATTACATACACAAGTTGACAAAGCTATAATGAATGTGTCACCATCTTCCTTCTTAGACTCAGAATCAGAAGAAAAAAAATCTTATTTTTCTTCTTTTCTTCTTTGCATTCCTTACGAACATGTCTAGGCTTACCACAATTCCAAGAAATAACTTTGGACTTTCCAAGAGATTTAGATCTCCCCCTGTACTTGTATTTTTCATGCTCCTCATTCTTCTTTCCTTTTGGTCTTCCATGAACGTTTAGGGCCTCCTTGGCAGTGATGGATACCTTCCTCCTCATCTCTTCAAAAAGAAAATAACCCACCACATCTTCATTCTTCAATATAAAATAAATACTCCCAATATCCATAACAAGAGAATCCCATGAATTAGGTAAATAACAAAGCAAGATCTGACATTTCTCCCCCTCCCCCATTTTGACACCAATTGATGCCAATTGAGCCTCTAACATATTGAATGCTTCTAGGTTGTTTGTCATTCATCCACCCTCTTCCATTCTCAAGGAATACAACTTCTTCCTCAAGAAAATATTATTCACTAAATATTTATCCTGACACATTTCAACAAGCTTCTTCTGTAGTTTCTATGCAGAGGTCTCTTCATGGACATTAATTAAACCAAAGTCTACAAAGCACAATCTGATTATACCCTTGGCTTTACGGTCCATAACATCATATTGAGAAGCTTGAGTAGGATCTACAGGCTTCAAAAATTCTCATCAACAAAATCCCATAGATCTCAATCTATTAATAGATCCTCCATATTTCGCTTCCACATCTCAAAATTATTTCCAAAAAATTACTCCACCTCTATTCTCCCTAATGAACTTGTCATCTAAAAATTTCTGCAACAAGATCACAAATTGTCTTCTACATAAGCTCTCACTCAAATATAGATAACCCAACAACCCACAACTGAAACCAAAGGTGATCAAGCTCTTATACCTCTTGTAAGGAAGTTATGGTAACAAGACAACTTCCTACAATAAACTTGAGAGGAGAAAACTGAAAACTTTTACAGATCTTTAACAGTACAAAAAATTAAAAAGAAATATTATAGATATCATGCATACCATGACATAGTGATTTACATGGGGAAAACCCTTTCAGGAGAAAAACCCCACACTCCAAAATCTACCCAATATATTATTCAGAAAATCACAATGATTACAATATACTTGCAGAGAAAGCTTCTCACAGGAGTATCACCACCATAGATCAACAAGAAACACAACTTCTATCACTCTCAAAATACATCACCATATACAATCATACTACAATGTCATCATAAAATAGGGTTGCATTCTAGGGTAAGACAAGCCAAACAAATATCCACCATTAGATCTCTCAAAACCTAATAATGAATGGTCTAGATTTACAATATATCATTTTTTATGTATGCCAACTATTTTAGGAGTTTCCTAAAAAATTTAACATGGTCACATTTATCTCTTTGCTACCATTGTATACACCTATCAATGTAACTAGGAACTATATATAAAAATATATACATCCTATCAATAATAAATCGTATATAATTGCAAGGTTGAGACACATTTTCCCAACACTTGGGAAGATATAAGAATGAATTTCATATTGAGATTACCAAGAACACAAAGAAGAAATGACTCTATAATGGTTGTAGTGGACATGTTTTCTAAAATGACACATTTCATTCCTTACAAGAAGACTAATGATATGCATGTTGCTGACTTATTTTTCAAGGAGATTGTGAGATTGTATGGATTACCTCTTAATAACTTCTAGCAATTTTTTTTGGTAGACTTAGCTACTCCATTTCCTTGTGGGTAATAGTTGGAAGAATATTTTAAGACTATTTTATACTCAGAGGCCCACTGAATAAACTATGTAGAATAAAAATTAGGATCGTTGTCACATACCAGAGCGAAGGGTACCCCAAACCTGGTAATAATATGATCATTCAAGAACTTGATAACTACGTTAGTAGTGCAATTCTTGTATTCCTAAGCCTTCATCTATCACGAACAATAATCTATCCTAGTCAAGATGAATTTATGACCTACAAAGGAGTTTGGGTTAATCACTCCAACAAAATCTAATGCCCATTGGGCAAAAGGTCTTACCTCGTACACTTGATTAAATGGAATTGTTGGGTTATGCTCTTTGGATGTTGACGCTTGAAAATTATGATATGTTTGTACGTGGTGGTGAGCATCCCAAAATACATGTGGCCAATAATACCCTGATCTCAGAATTTGATGAGCCATGGCATCTACTGAACCATGTCTAGTACCATGTTTTCTATGAAATTTTGTTATAGCTTGCTTTGCTTATTGCTTGTCCAAATAGTGTAAGTAAAGACCTTCAAATTTATTTTCATACAAAGCTCTAGTATTAATAATGTAATGAGAAATTTCTAGTATCAATGCTCCTCCCTTTGTTGTGTTCATCTCTTCTGGGCACTTATTATTTAGTAGCAAGAAGATTAGATTAACATACCAAAGATCTCTAGTGAAAGACTACACTATATATTGTTGACATCTAATCGTTGAGTCTACCTCAACCATTTATTTGGACAAACCCTGTCCTTGAAACAATTTCACGGGATGTATTTCAAGATCAAACTCTTGTAGGATTACCATCCACTTCCCTCTTCTCTCTCCTATTTCACTATGTATGAGTAGGGACTTTGTTTTTGGATCTGAGATGATGACTATGATTTTCTTGCACAAGATATATGTCAAAACTTCTTGACAACTCTTACCAATGCAAAGGCTTTTTTTTATAATGGAAAATAATGTATCTCATAATTTTTGAAAGGGGGGTTCATGAAAGAAATTATTCATTCATCCTCTCCTTTTTTCTATGTCAAAACAATAATGCACAAATGTTCAGATGCAAAAGAGTAGATGAAGAATGGTTGTACAAGTAGTTTGGACTAGTCAAGATAGTTGCTTATGAGATATATTTATTAATCTATGAGAAGGCAGCCTTTGTCCCATTTCTCCATCATCTCGTTCAATGGTTTGATGATCTCCACAAACCCAGTTATAAATTTTCTCACAAAATTTATCTTTCCGAAGAAAGATCTCATCTCCTTTTTTCTACCCAGTATAGGAAAATGCAAAATTGATTCTACTCTATCAGGATCAATATAAATTCCTCTTTTTGAGATTATATGTCCCAGCAAATTTCCTTCCAAAACCCTGAACACCCATTTCTTCGGGTTCAACAATACACCACATTTTATACATTTTTCAAAATGTTTTTCTAAATCAGCAGCATGATATTCTCTGTTTTTGGAAAAAATTGTCAAATCATCCATATAAATAATAATGCATTTACCTACCATATATTTAAATAATACGTCCATCACACACTAAAAATTTTCTCCAACATTAATCAAACCAAAAGGCATTATGTGATAAGAAAATGTTGTCCACTTTGTTGTAAAGGAAGCCTTCATATGATCTTCATACTTGACAAGTACTTGGGTATACCCTAAATAACCATCTATATATGACATAAGTTGTGAGCCATTTACAATTTGTAAGACTTTGTCTAGGGAAGGAAGAGGGTAATTATCCTTTGCTGAAGCATTATTTAGATTTCTAAAATCTACGCACGGTCTAATTTCTCCTTTTTTCTTATGTACTAGAAGGAGATTAGCTACCCATGTGGAGTGCCTAACTAGAAAGATTATTCTGGCTGATAACAACTTTTGTAGCTCTTTAAAAATAATAGGTTCAAGTAGAGAATTGATTGGTCATTGTTTATGATGAAATTGTTTCACCCGAGGCTTCAAGGAAATAGTATGGGTTATTACCGAGGTATGAAATGTCTTCAAATCGTTATACCCCCAAGCAATAGATGTAGTATCTTATTTCAAAAATTTCAAAATTTTATCATGAATATCTATTGGGTAAGACTTTTCGATGAGTACATTCCTTTCTAGGCTAGAATCAACTAGATTGCAAGTTTCATACTTACCTCCATCAACATCAACAGTCAATTTTTCCTGAGCCTGAGGACCAGAATTGAAAATTCTCTCTAATGCTACCATGCCTTTGGGAATACTATTAGTTTTTAGGATGATAATGCCTTCCATATCCAGATCCTTGAATTCCAAGTCTCCTAGATCTCTATCAGACTCATCAATAATTTTTCCTTCAAAAACATCTAAACTTTCCAAAAAGAAAAGAATATGTTGATCATCATCAAAAACTTGAAAATTCTTTATATTATATAGGATGGCTAGGACTGAAACTAACTCCACTGTAAACCTTCTCATTTTGGAATCTTTCATTGGCTCTAGTGTACTTTTTTCTACTTCCAATGCATCTTCAATATGATTATTATCCCTAGAGATTAACTTTATTATGATAAGCAAACAATCTCTTATTATGGCATGTATATTGACTATGAACTTGTTTCACAATAAATTTTGAATCCCCCAACACTCTAAAGATTTTCACATTCTTCTAGTGGGAAAACATGAGTCTTCTAGTCAGTGCTTCATACTCTGCCACATTATTAGTTCATCCAAACTACAACCTATAAGAAGAAAAATATTTTTTTTTCTTTCAAATTAGTCAATTCAACTTCGGCTCCACTTCCTTGTTTAGATTTAGAACCATCAAATTTGAGGGTCCATAACTACTTTTCAGTTGAACCTCCTTAAAATCCATTTTAGGCTATTGTGTAAGGGGAGTGTATGATTTTTTTGTCTCATAATTTTTTTTAGGAGATCCTTGTATTTGAGGGATTTCAGATACTTCATTTAGAACATGCAGGTGTGCATAAATAGTTTCTAGTAAATTTTCATAGTTATTCATCTCATGACTCACTTTTCCCTTGAGTAACTCTTTTGGAATTGGAAGGTGAGTAGGAGAAGGGGTACCCAACATTTCTTGTAGTTTTCTAACCTTAGTTTTTAAATCCTCGAATAAGTTTAGGGGTTGCCTAGTTAATGGTGAAATACTTTCTTGTGTGTTGTTGATTTCTGGTAAAATAGATATATTATTGGTTTCAAGTAGAGAATGATTTGGGACTATTGTAAAATCTTTGTTTTGATTATCTCCTAATTGAAAAAATTTATTTGGAATATCTAGAAAAGGTTGAGAAGTTAACTCAGAATGGTTTTGATAATGGACTCTACACCAATTTGGAAGCAACAAACTCCACAAATCTGCCTCTTCTCTAAGAACCAATTTATCTTGATGTAGCTTTTGGATTAATTCTTCTTGGTTAATGGAAGTCATATAATCACTATTTTCTAAAGGTTGCACTCATTCATGATTTGGTGCTATAAAGGTCATAATTGCATCCATCCTATAAACTCCTATTTCAGTTTCAAAATAAGCAACCTCGTTGGGGTGATCATATTATGTTATAATGTGTTTTAGGTGAGGTTCACTCTCAATCCTAATCTGACTTGCCATGCCTTTCAGTGGCAGCCACACATGAGAGAATTCTAATGCAAGATAGCCTCCTATAGTCTTTTCCCAATCCCTGCTTGGAAGCATACTTAGGGATATCCGTAATTTGGATATCCAAGTATTGCTAGATCCTTGGGCCTAATCCAAACTGTATAAGCACATCTTTCATGTCTCTTGTGAGATTTAGTTCAATTTTATCTAGTTGTATGACCTTTTTTTGGGTTTGGATAAGGGTTAGGCCTAATTTCTTACAAATAGAGAACGACATAAAATTTTGTGAGGCCCTAGAATCTATCAAAATAATGTGCAAGTTTTTTCCATTGATTCTCAAACTTAACAAGAATGGAGGTACTCCTATCTTTCCTTTATATAAGGTTACATTCATTTCAATAGCAGGGGTTACCTTTTATTTTCCCTTCAACTAATATGCCTCCCCCAAAGATTTCAACACAAATTTTTATTAAGCAGGAAACCATTTTAGAATATTGAAGAAAGACAAAGATATCGGTTCTTTATACATCTCCCTAATCAGGTTATACTCTATATTATTGCTTTATTGCTATTTTGGAGGAAAAATAGGATTCCCTCTGCTAGGAGTTTTTGTTGGTCCTTTGGGTGAAGGAGGATTGTTATCTTCTCTAAGATTTGGTGGTACCATGTTATTGGTAGGAGGATCAGATGTGGTGAATGGTCCTTTGTTTTGGTTTCTCAAAAAATGACCTCCTTTAGCTTGAAAGCTTGAGCATCGTAAGTATTAGTCTCACGTTCATTTTCCTCTTCGAAGGGAAACTTAAACTCATCATAAGTTTCAAATTCCATGTAAATATCTATAGACCCGCCACTCTTGTTAACATTTCCATGTATTGGATGAGAATCAACTTGAGCTATTTTAACCATCTTTTCCATTTCTCAGCACTTCACCTCAAAATGAGCAACAATATCGTGTAACCTACACTAGTTAGTCATGAAGTTTAGATATTCTACATTAGTAGTGTGTGTCCTATCCTCATTATCCTAGTTATTGTGTGGGAATCCTCCATTATTTGGTCTTGTATCCCATTTTTGATTGATGGGCCTTTGATTATATCCTTTGTTCTATTTTGATAATTTTAATTTTGGAAATTCATCTATTTATGATTATTGTTTTGATTGGGATAATTGTTCAGATTTTGATAACCTCCTTGATTTTGGGGACTTGGGAGATGGTTTTCTTCAAAGTATCCAACTCTATAGACAAACATGTTGTTTGTTCATTTTCCACAGTCATTCCAACTTGATTAGTCTTCAATGTAGTTGGTAGACTTGTTTGAGGATTATGTCCTCCTATGTAGTTCTAAGGATGTTGTTGCTGGAAGAAATTTGGGGTTCCAGGATTTGGTTCCATACTAGTTTGAGTGTGGTTGTTTTTGTTGGTAAACCAAGGCAACAAGGGTGGAGGATGTATTTAAGAAAGTGTTCCATAAGAAGAATTAGACATCATGGGAACTATATTCATGAGTGGAGTTCCATTGGTCATCACATTATTAATTGCAGTAATTTGTTAGGCATGCCAAGATATCCCAATTAAGGTAGTGTTCCTCCTATACTGTCTGGATGAGGGGTTATTTGTTATTGGAATTTAATGGCTATATGGTATACTTTTTCCAACAAATCGATGTTTTCCTTTGGGTAAGTTATTTGCAAGAATAGACCAGTTAATGGGTCTATAGATTTGAGATATGCTTGGATTACAATATTCTTAGCAACTACATAGGGTGGTTACAATCACCTATACATCCTTCGGAATCAGGTGTTGAATAAAGGCAAGGGTTCGTGGGGTTCCTTCCTGATTGTAGTGAACTAATGATATAAGATGGTAGGGTCTAAATAGACCCAAAAATAATTAATAAATGCATTCTCCAAATCTGTCCAACTGAGAATGGATCTAGTGTAGGTTAAGGTACCAATTGTATTCCATGTCTCTTAATGAATATGGGAAAAATCTGCAAGATACATCATGATGTTCTATCTGATCCTATTAGGTCTCAAAAGTGTAGGTTTTGGACCTTAAGAGGGTGCCAATCTCTTAGTAAACTCTTGGCTAACGAATGGGGAAAATGAGGTTTCTTACCTTCTACTCTTTAGGCTTTGCTAAACCTGGGTGGGTGTACCTGAGTGATGGTAGATTTTGAACGTTGTTATATCTAGTTTAAACAATCTACTCACAATGACACAGGGGAGTGAAGTAGATGTAAGGTTTAATTGTTGATTCCTATTAAAAATATTGGTGATGAAAAAAGTTTGTGTAAGAGTATTTTAAAATGACCAATATCTATACAATTGGGTGAGTGGAGTTAAAATGTGGATCATGATTATGGAGATAGGTTTGTGTAAAATGGATGGATTTACTCTTTAGCTTAAATCAAACAATTGGACACTTTAAATGTCTACACTTTATGCAAATGTACAAATAAGTTAGTTGTTTGGATTATTCTGAGTGATCCTAGTGATATCCCCTTATGTTATTGTGAAATTGTGAAAGGATTTAATTCAAATGTGAAAGGAAACCAATTAAGATGATCTTTTAAAAGGAATTTAATATAGATAAGAACCTATTAAAATAAAACTATTAAGAGGAATTTTAATTCTTATCCACACAAAAACCAATTAGCAATACCACACAACTACAACAAATGTATATCCACACACTTAATTTGAATAACATAAACAACCACTTTGGAGACAACCAAATAACATGTAAGCATATAAATCAACACAACTTTTGAATACTTGAAAGAAAATCAATATTTATCTGTAACCTTCTCCATTGTATTTATCTTTGAATAATATGCATTATAATAAGATTTTTTGATATCAAATGGATGAGCAATATTTTGCAATCTATCTTCTTACTATGCCTATTCTAAAAAAAATATGATGATGATTTTTTTTAATCATCACAAGTTCAACATATATGTCAATATCTTGAAGAGGGTATAACCCTTCACAAGTGTCTTTTTGAGCTTAAAGAATATATTAACTATTACATCAAGCTCTAATGAGCCATAAATGAACCTGTGTAATATGATCTATATATTTTTGGCTCAAATGTGTATCAGCATCCTCCACAACATTCCTCGCAACAATATCCATGACAATCATCTTCTCCAAGAATTCACAGGCCTTTTCTTGTTCTTGATCTTAATGTTGAGCTACTCCTATGGCTTCTTGGAGTATCAATCTGCACTCTTTTATCCATTCATCCTGATTAATTATTTCCTCATTATCTTTGAATAGTGTTGGCACACCCTCTTTTGAAGCATCGATAACATATTTGGAATCCCCTTGAAGCTCCTTATAATATTTTTTATGATTCTTTATCAAATCTTCAACAACTACAATGGCCTCAGCATTAGGAGTGTTTCTCTTTTGAATTTATTAGAGCTTTTCCTAGAGCCTGTCATCTATCCTTTTGTGCTCTTGAATGACAATATGAATCTTGGAGTGTGTTACCTAGAACTTGTCCATCCAAATCATTATGTTGGTGTTCCTCTTCTAGAGTACTATAGAAAGGGTATCAAATCTAGCCTTAACCATTTGAATATGTATTTGTTGGATATTCATTCATGACTCCTCACACTTGTATTTTGATTGAGAACCCTCTCCTTGAGTCAACATTCTAGAATATCCCTTGAATATGATTTTGATTCTCTCTCAGGAAATCATTTTCTTTCAACATTCTTTCATTATTTAATTTATACATGTCTCTTTCTTTGATCAAAATTTGGATTTGGGCCTTGTTTAATTTGGCTAAATTTATGCCTATATCAGTTGTAACCATAGGATCAACCTCACCTACTTTTAATGTCATTACATGCCCAAATGACTTTTTTGTATCAATGATTACATACTTCTTATGTGGAGAGTATAGGGCCCAAATCATGAGGGAATTCTCATCAGGGTTGTATCTCATCCTAGTGTATACCTCTATCAGACCTTCTAGACTGAGCTTATGATTAGCATCATTATTATGTAGAAAAATATCAAAAACAAGAGCATAATTTAAATCTAAACCAAGGAAAATAATTACACCAGACTCTTCCAATAATTTTCTTCCTCTTTCTAGAGTCATGTCCTTTATCTCATTCCCGACATCCACCTTCAATGTATTAAGCAACTGATCTTCATTGTTGGGTATGATGTATGTGACCGATTCCCTTATTGATTTTCCTTTTTTATTATACAAGAAGGATCTAAATTCACAGGAATTTATCAACTAATCATAAAAAACAAAGGACTTATAGGTCGATTTCCTTGTATTAGTGTTAGATGATTCTTCTACTTCTTTTTCTATGCTCAGAGGTTGATATTCTTCAATTCTCAGCTTGGGAATCTTTTCCATTTGGCCTTGAGGTTCCCTTCCATCAGAGGATTCCTCTCTAGCAAAGGATACCATATCTGCTTCTTGTAATTCCCTCATATTTTGCTCCATTTCTTTATTGTAGTTATCAATTGTCAATCCAACCTCCTCCTCTTCCATGTTACTAATAATATCATCATGAGGATATGGCTTATGATCATATCCACCTAGATTTTATGTTTTCCTTGTAGAACCAATATAACCTTCAGGATCAAATCCCTTTCTTGGTGCACCCCTTTTCATATTGAAATGTGATAACTTATCCAAAATAAGATCATACCCTTCCTTCAATACCACAGTGAAATCTCCAATACATAATGTACTGGGCATAAATGATTGTTTCTCATAAGCACTCAAATTCATAAAGTTAGAGTAATCCAACTGCCTAAAAATTTCTAGATATGCAATCTTATTTTTTACAGTTTTCGGTAGTAGAAAAGGTGTGTCTTGAAAACCATAAACTCTGATCACAGTGGAATTAGTGTAGCAATACCATTCACCCTAATTGTGATCCATAGTTGGTGGTCCATTAAAGTCCTTGTGCCTCAATGATCTTTTAATCTCA
The DNA here is from genome assembly GCA_007115665.2 of Sequoiadendron giganteum. Taxonomy (NCBI): domain Eukaryota; kingdom Viridiplantae; phylum Streptophyta; class Pinopsida; order Cupressales; family Cupressaceae; genus Sequoiadendron; species Sequoiadendron giganteum. The sequence continues at coordinate 212,611,981 of CM021100.1, forward strand.
CTAGACAACGAATAATCACAAGGATGGTTGTAAAACCTATACAGTATTTTGACAAAATGTTCCTCAAAATAGACATAACTGGAGTTAATAAACCTGCTATCCCAAATGGAAGTCCACAATTGTACTGGTAATGGTTATTTCTCTTTATCTAGTTGTGCAATATCAATTCCTTCAGCCACATTCCCGGTTCCTGACCATAGTACAATATCATGTGCATGAGAATGGATTAGTGTTTGAAATGCATTATAGGAGATCCATTCTTGATGGTCATTAGTCCAGAGTCTATTTCTTTAGCAATGTGTGAGGCATAATTGAAAGTTCCTACATTATGGCATTCTAGATCTGCAACAATTACCATTGGACTTATAGTCATGAATTTAGAGTCTTTCGTTCCCATTAATTGGCACACTGAGAAGTAAGTATATTTCAAGTAGGGCTCAAACATATCAACATGAAACAAAGGTCCATCATTATCTTCAAGTGGAACTAGGTTTCCATATTTCCTAGGACTATGTAATGGCAACCTCCATCCTTTATAAGTTGTTTCCATTCTTCAATACTCCTCCAAATCTGCATGCAAAATAGGTTGGTCATGTGTGTCATCCAAGTTAAAAATTTCACAAATTGCAGTCCTAAATACATGTATGAAAGGATTCCCTTGCGGGTCAAAAATGGATTTGAGGTCTTAGTTATAATATTTAGCCAAAAGTTTAATGAGTTCTACATTCACAAAAAAATTCAGAACAACCAATTTTCCCAAATTGAAATGCCATGGGTTGCAGACTGGTTCAAACCTATTTCTCCGATAGTAATGGAACATGAATAATTTATACCCTCTAGCGGGAGTCCATACATCACCTATATGTTGGAATTTTTCTTCCAAAATCTCTACATCAGCTCTTAGTTGTGCACACCTTGCTTTTGGTCTAGAGTTAGGGAATTTATCGATGAGGTCCTGGTTCAATCTACGTTTTACTTTTGATCCCATTTTAGTTTTTAGTTTTTTTCTCTTGGATTGGCTACTTTCACCCTTTTTATTCCTACCCTTTGATTCTACAAAATTTAAATCTCCCATTTCAATCCTTCATGAGATGGCATAATTGAATTGCAAATGATCAATTACAAGGAAATTCAAAATGCTTACTTGTGTATCTTTGGCCGCACAAACTCCTTGACTCCTGTTTGATCTCACATCCTTCCCACTGCGATTTCCAAAAATCCTTTTGGCTCGATATTTTCTCAAACAGAATTTACATAAGGTTCGTTCATGCAACCATTAATGTACACCACTAGAAATGAATTCAATAATCTTTCAAAATTTGAAATGTCAGAGAGACACAAAGGTTGCATTGGTGAAACTCTTATGAGATCAGGTCGATTTATGTTCTTCATTTGGTGCCATCTTTGTTTATACATTCTCAAATAATCGTCAAGACATAATTGAATGAATTTTCAACATGAAGTGTCCCTTTAGTTCTCAATATTTATTCAAAAAGACCACTTAATACATTCACCGATGTTGTGCAGTAGCCCTTTCTCTTGTTTTTCAACTCCTTGTGTTTCAGAGAGAACATTACAGAGTCTACCCGATATCAATGTAGTCTAGATCGCTAGAATTTCCTTTGGCCATCACCCAATGTCTTTCCGATGAGAAGATGCCATTCCATATCACCATCGAGCTGACATGAACCATTGCCAAGATAATAGAATGCCTTCTCAATGTATTTCTTCTAGCGCTTTGTTCACTGTGAAAAGTCGAAGAGACTTTCCCCGAAAATCATTCTCATCGGCATAACCCTCATAGTCAAAGACATATGAGGGACTCAATCTAATCATACATGTCTCTCTAACACAATAGTCCTCCTATTTTATCGGCGAGAGTGTATTTGTTTCTTTTTTATGAAGTCTCCATCGGTGTGACTCTTGAGCTCAGCATGACTTGAAAACTTCACTTCAACTACTTTATTCATACCAATGGGTTTTCATCGATGAGACGATAGGAATTATTCTCTTGATTATGGTTTCTTGTTGTCTCTAGGGTCTTTTGATCAATGTGACCCGATTCATGTCTTCCTGATATTGCAAAAAATGTTTAAATGAAGGGTTCTATGACTTGTCGATAAAAAAGAAACACATATGACAATGTTCCAAGCATGTACCAAATACTCACGACATGAGAAAAAAATTTGTTGTATTTTGGCTTGGTAGGAAGTGATAACAGAGATGGATGATGAAATGACAAATGGCAATAAAAAGTAAAGAGGGAACTTGCAAAGTGAGGAAGAAAATTCTTAGACAAGTAGATATCGGGGAGACCACCCTATTTCATGACAAGAATCAGTTCCTTGTAATTTTTCTTAATTGTGATCAAGGAAATGTTTGTATGTAGAAGGCCATATTCATGGGATCATGGGCTATAATATGGATCTGGTCAGACAAATCTCAATGATTTGTATTGATCATTAAATTAATAAATGGCAATTTTTTGTGGTATGTGAAAGGTGAGTGGATAGAGACCAGTGAAAATGTGAGATTTTTTCAGTTCTAATAGATCCCTTATACATGCATCTTTGAATGCTTGAATGCATTCCTCGACACTTCATGATTCCCCATGGGCATATCTAGGGAAAAATTATTCTAGGTTTTTAGGAATCTCATGAATACTGCTAGGAATGGTTCCTAGTGGTGATGGGTTTCCTATGAAGAATGCCATTTGTGGAAGCAAGTTAGGTTGTTTTAGTTGTGGTATGAGTGGAAATCTTGGTAGGGTTACTAGTGGTGTTAATGGTGATGGGATTGGAGTTCTATGTGTTCTAAGTTGAGTAGGAAATTGGAGTTCTAAAAATGGCTCTTTTTTCAGAGAAGATATTAGAATCGATTCAAACCTGACTAGTGAAAATGACCCAATTCACTCTAGTTTGTTCCTTCAGGCCCTCCTTCCAGCAACATTTTTTTTATGGCCAAATTGACATAGCAAAGATTAAGAAGAATATTTCTATTCTACTTCTCCTGAAAAAGATAACTAATAATAAATGTACCTATCTCCCAAGGTCTTAGTAGTTGGTTCACAACTATACTATATTACTCAATGGTTAACATGACTATAATATTCAAGGCTCGCCTTTGCTAGTTAAAAGTAAAAATCTAATATTTTAAATGTTTCAACAACAAGTTTTTTTAAAAATAGAAAAAGATACATCACAAGGCTCGGAACAAAAAATGTGAATACATATAGTTCAAATATTGAGACATGCAATCACGTAACAAGCTTTCCTTAAAGTCAAAACTAAAGAATGAAACAACTCATAATCGTTTGTGCAATTATATTCATTCATAGTGTAGATTTAATAAGCATACTTTCAATTTGTTTTACCAGAATTAATGAAAGACACATTCAATTAACTCAGTACAAATTTTGCAAATCAATAAACAAAAGGAAAATACATGTAGACACCCAAAATTGTCTTGACTAGAAAACAACACTATTTAACTAACTTTGACTCTTATGATTAAAAAATACATTATTATTTAATTATTGTAATTTCTCATATTCATCTATTTATTATGTTATTTAACATTATTTAATTAATTCATCCTCAAATCATTAATTGTATCAAAAACCCTAATTTCCTCTACTAATTGAATAATACTACATTATTTAATTAATTGACTTTTTCATTATTTTTGACTAATTAAATAAATTTTATTTATTTAATAAAGTCTTAATCTAACTTTATTCTTCCTGATTAAGTAAATAACACCAATTATTTAATTATGTTGCTAATCTACCCTATCCCCCTAAATCCATTAAATTATTAAAACATAATAGTTTAACTATGTCACTTTCCCTCAAATCAAATAAATACAACTTTGTTTACAAAAGTCAAACATGATTTGCACGTTCAACTCAAAAAGATTAATTAATTAAATCCATTAATTAATTATCCTCACCCACTTTCATGATTGATAAAATTACGATCCCCTGATTGCTCAATCTGATTTGTTGATTGATCCATCTATTCTTAACAGATAAATCTATTATTCAATTTGATAGATTATTCAATCTATTTCCTCAATCCCATCAAACTGATTTCTTCAATCACATCAATTATGTAATCAATTTTCACTAATTATTCCTATCTAAATCCTCTCAATAGTTTCAAACCATTGATCAAGATATTCTTTTACGCAATCTCGAGTGTTCATTTAAAAAAAAAAATTCTATATAACAACCATCTTTCTTCTAAAAAATGATCAAAGAATCAACATCATTTTTATGACGAAGTAATCCCAAAATCACAATTAGCCTTTTGAAGCTTTACATATATCTTCGATCAATGACATTGCACATTCTTCAAGCTTTTTCTATACACAATGGAGGCTTTGCACTGATACAAACAACCCAATATCTTTGCGAACAAACTCTGAAAAAGGATGGTAAAGCTACATTATTTTGAGTTCATTGTTATTGTTTTCTTTCAATTACGTTCTTGAATTCATTGATTTTGTAGTTTCACTTCGTGAGTAATGGGTATGAGTCATAGGTTTTGTTTGGATTAGATTAGCTTCAATTCATTCATTTTTATTACTTTACATCATCTAATTTCCCCCTTACACATTCTAGCACACCTGGTGGGACCATAGTCCTTAGCACTAACCATTTTATGAGCAAATTTTTAATTTTCAGGTTCCATAAATGCACTGGAAAAAATTTCATGCATAGGCTACAAGAATTTTTCGCAGTCGATTTCATGTTTCTTCCACACTTGACTTTTTCCTAGCCTCTTTTGATGTTTTTGGAAACTTTTCCAAAATGATAGGGGAACACTTGAGATTTTTAGCCACTTCTACTTAAAAATAAAAACCAATTTTGAGTTTTACATTCGCACATTCTTTCTGATAGGGCCACTTCTGCTAAAAAAAAAATTCTCTTGCTCTATCAAATCTTTATCCAAAATTTGCAAGTCACGTTTTCGATTTCTAATACTAATGGTCGTTTGGTTTGGATGTTTGACAGGTGCTAATTTTGTTTATGTAGGATTTGTATAAGTATGGCATGTGTTTATGCAATTAAATTTAACACATTTATTGTAGAGAAGGTGAATGGTCAAAGCTTTTAGTTTTTCAAAGATTTCACAGTAAGAAAACTTCAATTTGGTGCACTAAAAGAAACTCAAAAATTTAAATGCTTTTAATTGGTGCTCTAAAAAATACTTTTCAAATCTTTCTAGCTTAGCAAAATTTCAATTGGTGCTCTAAAAAAATCTTTTCAAAGCTTTCTAGGTTAGTAAAATTTCAAATTGGTTCTCTAAAACAAACTTTTCAAAGCTAGAAGCTTAGTAAATGCTCTCAATTGCTGCATAAAAAGTACCTCACAAATCCAAGTGCTCTCAATTGGTGCTCTAAAATGAGCTTTTCAAAGCTTTTTAGCTTAGAAAAATTTTAATTGGTTCTCTAAAATGAACTTTTCAAAGATTTCTAGCTTAGTAAAATTTCAAATTGGTTCTCTAAAATGAAATTTTAAAAGCTTTCTAGCTTAGTGAATGCTCTCAATTGGTGCATAAAAATAACCACACAAATCCACACACTTTCATTTTGGTACTCTAAAAAGGGTTTTCCAAAGCTTTCTAGTTTAGAAAAAACAATTCCTTTTGGTGCTCTAAAAAATATTTTCTTTTGACGATATGATTTCAATATGTTGATGAAACAATCAGTTTACTTTTGTTGATTGATTAAGACAAGGCTTTAGAAATGATTCATTTTTTATTTAAAAATGAACAAATCTATTTTGGTTGTACATTGTGATACTTCTTGAAGTCTTAAAAGATCTAAAATTGGTGCACATAAAAAGAACAAATTGCTATCTTGTACACACTTTTATTTTCATTATACTTTATTTTATTTTTCCTTTTTCTTGAGGCTTAAAATGAACATTGCAATGAAGTGTATACTATGTACTATGTGTTTGGAAAACTAGGTGTCTATCCTCTCCCCTCACACCTTTTGGTAATCTTGGGCGACGAAAAGAATTTTGAGTTTCACACTTTGTTTACATTTCAAAGCATACCTTTAGAGGGCCTACGTCCTAATTTGTGAGAGGGAATGACCCAAGCAACACTTTTATTTTCATCTTTTATATAAATAACTATGGGTTTGAAAAAATTCATCAACCACCTAGTGTGGATGTTCTATACCGAAGGAAGTCTCCCTCAATATCTATGAGATACGTAGAAATCTGCAAGGGTTGGGATGCCTCTTAATTGAGTGAATTGCCGCATGTACATAAACTAGAAAAAAAATTGAAAAACATGACTAAGAACCAACGTTGTAGAAGCCACACCTTTCAACCAAAAAAATTCTTTTAAGTGTTGCATCGAAACTTTAATTCTGAGAAGTTACTTACCAAGTTTGACTTCTTGTTGAGCTTACAAACCTCTCCATTCATTGCATGTAAAATCATCCCTTTGCGGCATGAGGTAAGTCCACCTAAAAGGAAATGTCTATCCCTAGGATGTAAACTATTTTTAGGAAGTTGCCAAAATATTTTACTTACTTTTTAAATATCAAAAAAATTATTGAATTAAAGTGAACACATCAAAACAAGCATTTTACATGGTTCTCAAACATCAAACCCTTTGAATTTAGTGTGAATACTTTAAAAAGAGCCATATGTTTGCACTCCCTAAAAGATATCTTAAACAAATATCTTTGAAGGTTTCTGAAAGTTTAGACTTACATTTCAAGTCGCATTAAGGATGAAGTAAACATTGGGAACTATGACTTTAGCTTTTATAACTTCCATGAAAATTGAGATTTTGTAGAAAGAAACGTGCCTAAAGTTGTAGACGTTTTAGGTTCAAATAAGTTTTGATTGTTGTGTTGCATGATATCACTTGCCAAATCTCAAAAAACAGATCAAACAAATTTATCCAAAACTACAAAATTCATCCAAACTACTGCAAACACAAAATCTAGAAAACAAAACTAGACAATGCCTACTTTTTCTTCTATTTTTGCTGCAATTGATAAAATTTACTAGTCGTAGTTGACTAATAAATAGCTGCTTTTTCCCAAAAATACAACTTTCACCTATGCAATTCACTACTTTGAAAAATTAAACGTAGAGGCTACTTTTGAGAAAATAGGCTACAATTGCTCTTCTAATTTGGCTGCACTTGATCATAATCAGGCCATAGTTGACTTTTTCAACTGCTTTTGCTTCAAACCTACCGCTTTTTCTCTGTTTCTTACTAAAAATAAAAAACCCAATCCGAAACCATTAAAAAATCCTTTTGAAAAATGAAACAATTAGACTTCCAAAATGTGTCATAATTTACATCGATCCAACATCCATTTGAAAAATTCAACACCTCATCCTACTTTTAAAAATTAAATCAAAACAAACAACTTGGATCATTCCTTCATTCAAACTTCTAAGATAGCGACATTTTCTTGAACCTCAAAACTAGTTCAAGTAAATTTCCCATGACATATCCTCTAGAAAAAAGAAGTGAAATATCGATCCAATTCTTTCAACATTTTGAGTTCCAAATATAGCGTCATCCAAAAAAATCACTCAAACCTTAGGGTCTTGGGGTGATCCCACATAATTGGTTAACACTTTTATGGAGGAAGGAAAAGTTGGTTTTTTGTGTTTACATAAAGTGAAGGGGTTCGCTCGAACCTAATGGTTCGAGCGAACCCAATGTTGACTTGAACCCGTCCCATTAATGAGTGAAAATATTAAAATAATGGGGTTCAATCGAACCCCTTGATTAGGGATTTAAAAAAGAAAAAATGATTGTCATTTTCACATGTAGTGAACAGAGCATGTAAGCGAACAGTGTGGGGAACATTTGAAGCATGTGAAGAAGCGAATTGTTGGGTGAACGAACGAGCCACCTTCTCAACCTCCAAAGTGTATCACCCTCCAAGGCATCCTCCAAGGTTGGTTACATGCTTCCCATTTGCATAGATCCATGAATTGCATTTGGTTGAACATTCAAAAAATGTGACATATACCCTAAATATAGAGAAATCAATTCCATGAGGCCAATTATTTTGTAAATTTTTAAACATTCAAAAATTTTGATAGTAATTTGTTTATAGTTTCAAACAATCGAAAATAATGATATATACATTGTTCCAAAGCTACCATTTTGGCCCAAGCAGGGCAAAGGTTGTAGAATTTGGCTTTACAATGTCAATTTCATTTTCTTGAAAGTTCCTAAAGCCTTTACAACAAACCCATTTACATGAACATAATTTGGATTTACAACTACCAATTGCATTTGTTCTATAATTTAAATGCTTTGATGGGTATCCATACCCTATTCCAAAACCCCTATTTTTACACAGGCAATGAGAATGATAACAAATATAAAACATATAATCTATTTTCAACACCTCTTCCATATTTGCTTTAAAATTTCTAAAGTATTTGAACAAAAAATCTATTTTGTTTTGCACAAGGAATTCCATAAGAACGCATTTCTTGGAGGCATTTTTTCAAACAGTTCAAACATTGAGATTGAATTTTTTTTTATATTAAACCTTTAATTTATAATCGGTAATATTATCATATCTAAATATCATAAGACATTGAGGTTGAAGATTTTTTTGATATAAAACCTATAATTTATATGGGAAATTTACATCCTCTACATGAATTCATTTCTTACTCATCACAAATATTTCTATCCATTCACCTAGTCTATAGGTTAGAGAATTTAAATAATGTCTCTTCAATTACATCATTTTGTAATTTGGTGGCCAAAAATAATTTTGAAAAACTAAAATTAGACCTATAAATAAAGATAAATTTATGAGCTTTAGATTGTATAATAAAGCTTTCACTTCTCTAAATTTATTGTCTCTATATATACAAAGTTGAACAACTAAATCATACTTAAGTTAAGATTATCCTAACTCTACAATTTTTTTCCCATATCTTCAACTTGACCATTTCATTATCTTTAATAATATGATCTTTTTCTTCAATTTCTTCCCACCAATGCTTTATTTTTTACAACAATCTTACTACATAATGAACTTTTGTGAATTTATCTAGGTTGGACTAGATTCAAACAAGTTTTCCACATGATCATACCACATGTATAGTTAGCATCATAGGTATCTACTATTTTTTCAATGGTTCGGATAAAACCATTTCTTGAATTAGGTCTCATTTGTTCTAGATGGATATTTTCAAGGGATTCTTTCATTGTCTCATCAAATCAATGGATAAAACTATCCTAACATGAATTTCCCAATCTTCTATGTCAAGTTCATTTTCACTTAACTCTATATGATCATGGTTATTGGTTATTGATCATGGTTATCATTGTTTAAGGATTTTGAATAGTTATTAGTTTTGGAGTCTTAATTTTAAATAAATATTTATTAGATTTAGTATCATGTATTTAGAATTTTTTTCTTATTATATATTTGTCAACATATATAAAATGTATGGTTGGATTAGTGAGATGTTTATAACAAATATATACAATATGAAGTCAAGTTATTCTAGATTGATTCTTAATAAATTAGGAATAATGATTAAATTTATAGTTTTATAGAATCTATAGATATAGATAGTTTGATGGTAGAAAATTTATATATACATACAAAAATATGATAAATGTGTGATTATTTTGCTTTCCAATCTATAAATTTTTTATGTGCTTGGCTATATAATTGAGATGATTCACTCATAACAATGATAAAAATTTAGTAGCAAAGAAATATGTTTGAGACATTGCTACCATTCTACATAACTCTCATGGAAATAAGAATATTATTTTATTTTAACTAAATATTGTTTGTACTCTATCTTGAATTACTAATAAATTTTGAATTATATACTTATAAAAATAAAAGCATCCTCTATAACATAAAATAGATAGGTTAATTAATTTGAAATAATTTATATGTTTTTATATTAAGAAATAATTACAAATATGGAACTCATATGAGAAATTGACCAAGACAACTATGTGTGAGAATTAAGATGAGAATCATATATACCTTCTTTCAAGAATTAACATTAGATTAATACTTAGCTCATATTGTATAATCACAAATTAGAAACCAACAATGGAAGATTGAGAGTCTCAACTAAGAATTCCACCTTATAAATCACATTCATACTAGAAGCCAACAACTAAAGACCAAATTTCATATTTAATAGAGTTCCTGTGTTATATTTCATATTTCATGTGTTATAAAATTCATGAAATAGAATATTTGGAATGAGTGTGTAAACCATTTGTAACTAAATTCAACCATCAAATTAATGGAAAAAGATAAATATTCAGAACTAAAAGAAGGATCCAAAACATAAAGTAAAATAAAATATTAACTTAAAACCTCAATGTCAACACAAGAGTTGAGATAAAATTAGACAAAATGATAGTAGGAGGAAAGATGATTTTTTTTTAAGATACCCATGGTAGATGAGACCAAACAAAGAAATCACATTTTCTTCATCTATGATACCTAATATTCCATACAAATAATCTTATTCCAAGTAAAATATGGATTTTCAATATAATGTGACAAGAATATCATCAAGTCTTGATGGAAATTTTATAAAAAAATAAATTATTAGTGGTGCAGAATATGAAATTTATGTTATATTCTAAATTTTAGGCCTACCACATTCAAATAATTGAGCTCAAGTTAGATAGATTAGTTGAGGATAAATTTATAGCATAACACTATCCAAATAATGCCTCAAGAAATATCACTTAACTAATATTACATATCATGTGACATGAATAATGACTCAAGAAAGTTATCACTTAACTAATATTGCATATCATATGACATCATGTCACATACCAAGCACACTAATCCGAGTCTCCACTCACTAGGTGTCAAGATACTAATCCATGAAGAGATGGTTAGTAACCAAGTGAAAGGATTATCCTATAATTGTGATTTTATGTACTTCCTATGGAATGATAGCTAATAAGGGCATACCAGCATGCATGAAGAAACATAGGAAGTTTCTAAATATTTGTAGAGAACTATATTTTGTAACCTAATATGTTTGGTCTCCCACTAGGAGGCTATGGCATGGTTTTGGGAGAATAATAGTTACATAAACTTGAGACCATCATTTATGAATTCTTTAAAATGTGGATTAAATTTACTACTAGTTCCCACAAGTACACTCTCATAGGGGTGAAATTAGGTTCCACACACCTCATTAGATCACATAAGGTATCATTGGGTAACAATTTACCAATTTATTATCTAAATAAGGTATCAGTGGGTAACATAGGGAATTTATTAAATAAGGTATCATTGGGTAAAAACTTAACAAGTTATTACCTAAATTTGTTGCATTGAATCAATCATCAAAATTACATGAAGTGATAACCAAAAATATCTCAATGTTTATAGATTCCCATATATTATCACCTCAAATTTCCCATAATCATGAACATTAGTTGATTCCAATTAGTAAACCAAATAATATTTAAGTACCTTGATATGTTTTTTGTGCAAAATACCTTGAGACAAAACAATAGTGCACAACCTTCTTTAGGTGGGGGTAATTCAACCTAGTGTTGTCCACACTATTCCCATGTACTCTTTATTTAATAAAAAGGATGTTTCAAATTGTTTAAGTGTATATTTTTATATATAAAAAAACTCACAACCAAGGATATGTTTCCCAATCCTATGATTGACTAGCTACTCAATGAATTTCATGTAACAAATTTATTTTCCATAATATACCTAATAATATAGCTATCACCATATCTTTCTACTTGAAGATGACACTACTAATACTAAAATTTAAGTTCATGGGGCCACAAAAAAAAATTCATGATGTCATTTTTCATTACTCATTCCATGTCTACATTAGAAATCTTGATAAATAAAAAAATTAACCCTTTCTTTGGAAATTCATTTTTATATTCTTTAATGATATACTTTCCTATATATACATACATCATTAAGAAGAGAACATCCTTTATCTATATCAATCCCTCCAACTTATTTCAAAAAAATAATCGTGTGTAAATCCTTCCAAGTATTCATTTGGGCAAAAGGGTGTATTAAATATCAAGAAAACATAAAGATGTAGTGAGTTAATATAAGCCTAAAACACAAAAAAAAAGAAGTACATAATAGCTATTTTAAATTTATTATAACTCTCATAATTTTTATGGGTATCACCATAAGAACATAATATTAGACTTATCATCAACTTAAGTAAAATTGTTATGAAAGAGATTATAATTAAATAGTTTTATAAAGATAATATCATTTTAAATCTTAAATAATGATCTTTTAATTTTATCACAAATAAAAATATAAATTTGCGTATGGTTGTCTAAGTTTAGTTGACACACTATTGTAGACACATAAAAATGACCTAGGCGTACAAGCTCTATTTTTAATATTTTCATCCTAGCATAATTATAACATTTTAATTATGTTTCTAGCTCACTTTCAACTATTAATTAAATAATTAATAATTATTTAATTAATTCATATCTGTTTATTCTTCATGGTTATTAAATAAATAAATTTTAATTATTTATTTAATGCATCACTAATTGTATAATGTCTTTCTATAATTAAATAAATTTCTTAATTTATTTAATTATTTTTGTCCATTATGTCTTCCTAAATATTAAATAAATAATTTTATTTATTTATTTAATTATGTCACTAATTAAGTCCTCTTTTTTCTAAAATTAAATAAATTCTCATTTATTTAATTTTGTCCACCTTCCACTATAATTAAATAATTATGTTTAATTATCTAATTATTCATTAGCCTCTTCTCTCCTAAATTAAATAAATTTCATTTATTTAATTTGGTCCACTCCCCTGAATTTTGAATTAAATCAATTTATCTAATTCAAAAGGTTCTCTTTGTCACATTCTTCTATAAACTAAATAATATATTTATTATTTAATTTCCACCTAAATTAAATAAATTTTATTATTTAATTTCTTCTAAATCTTATTTATTTAAAATAAGTCCCACCACCTAAATTAGATAATTTTATTATTTAATTTCTCCTCTTTTATTGTGCTCATTTTAAATAAAATGTATTTTAAATAAGTCCCACTTTCTAATTTCTCTCTTTGAGTAAATAATTAAAATTAAAATTATTTACTGTACTTTCCAAAATGAAAAAAAGTGATGCATAAGCTCTGCTAGGGTTTTGTGTTTTCTAAGGTAATTCGTGGCCCCTCCTGCATCATATTGTGCTTCTTGCATAGGAAATTGTTTCCTTCATTGAGTACGACCGCATTTACTGCGGTTTTAGGGGTTCATTATGCCTTCAACCGGTTCTAACCCAACAATTTTTGCTGGTGTTAGCAGTTCATCGGCGCAATTTAATGGCTCCCCCACTGAAGAAACACCCTCGAAAATTTGTTCTCAAAGTCTTTCATGAGGTAAGCATTATGACACTCCTGCTGATGTAGTTTTACCTTTACCTAATTTTGGTTATGCATGCCAATGGCTTGAACAACACACCCTTGTGGGTTATTTTGTTGGGAGGACTCCCCTCGAAAGTGTGCTAAAAGACTGGGTTAGCAAGGCCTGGGTCCCTCATGGAGTCTGCCTTGATATGGTCCAAAACCTGACCAAGGGTTTTTTTTTGTTCCGCTTTATGGAAGTTAGTCATGTCCAAGCTATTCTGGGTCATGGACCATGGTATGTTCACTCTTCCTTGTTGGTTTTCTAGGCTTGGTCCCAAGATTTTATTGTCTTAGAGGACACCAAAATGCGTGTTTCGGTCTGGATTGAGTTTCCCGGGTTGCCTTTTCCTTGTGTGCCCTTCTTGAACCATATTGCTTCCTCTCTAGGGAGGGTTGTTTGCATCAAACCTGATAAGTTCTTTCAAGCCCATCCTCAAAAGAGGGTTTGTGTGGAAGTTGATTTATCCAAGGATTTGAAAAAGTCTATAGACATTCAAATCAGGGATATTTTCCACACCTAGAAAATCACATATTTTAACTTGCCCAACACATGCTACTGGTGCCAATTAGCTGATCACAAGATCAGGGACTGCCCTTTGATAGTTCCCTATAGAGCCTCTCAACCACGGGGTGCTGAAAAGCCTCATTCGACAGAGACTTCAGTTAAGGCGAACACAAAATGGACTATGGTTACAAATCAAAAGAATAAGTCATCCGGTGTTGGGTCGGCTCCCAAAGCCCTGAAACTGACCCAGCAGGTTTCAAACCCTTCAGAGAAGGGGACCGCTACTCCCTCAGGAGTTGCTTCTACTATTTTACAGCCCAGGCCGAAGGTCGCGCCCTA
>CM021100.1:212626379-212754773 GCA_007115665.2 Sequoiadendron giganteum
AAGTAGATATCGGGGAGACCACCCTATTTCATGACAAGAATCAGTTCCTTGTAATTTTTCTTAATTGTGATCAAGGAAATGTTTGTATGTAGAAGGCCATATTCATGGGATCATGGGCTATAATATGGATCTGGTCAGACAAATCTCAATGATTTGTATTGATCATTAAATTAATAAATGGCAATTTTTTGTGGTATGTGAAAGGTGAGTGGATAGAGACCAGTGAAAATGTGAGATTTTTTCAGTTCTAATAGATCCCTTATACATGCATCTTTGAATGCTTGAATGCATTCCTCGACACTTCATGATTCCCCATGGGCATATCTAGGGAAAAATTATTCTAGGTTTTTAGGAATCTCATGAATACTGCTAGGAATGGTTCCTAGTGGTGATGGGTTTCCTATGAAGAATGCCATTTGTGGAAGCAAGTTAGGTTGTTTTAGTTGTGGTATGAGTGGAAATCTTGGTAGGGTTACTAGTGGTGTTAATGGTGATGGGATTGGAGTTCTATGTGTTCTAAGTTGAGTAGGAAATTGGAGTTCTAAAAATGGCTCTTTTTTCAGAGAAGATATTAGAATCGATTCAAACCTGACTAGTGAAAATGACCCAATTCACTCTAGTTTGTTCCTTCAGGCCCTCCTTCCAGCAACATTTTTTTTATGGCCAAATTGACATAGCAAAGATTAAGAAGAATATTTCTATTCTACTTCTCCTGAAAAAGATAACTAATAATAAATGTACCTATCTCCCAAGGTCTTAGTAGTTGGTTCACAACTATACTATATTACTCAATGGTTAACATGACTATAATATTCAAGGCTCGCCTTTGCTAGTTAAAAGTAAAAATCTAATATTTTAAATGTTTCAACAACAAGTTTTTTTAAAAATAGAAAAAGATACATCACAAGGCTCGGAACAAAAAATGTGAATACATATAGTTCAAATATTGAGACATGCAATCACGTAACAAGCTTTCCTTAAAGTCAAAACTAAAGAATGAAACAACTCATAATCGTTTGTGCAATTATATTCATTCATAGTGTAGATTTAATAAGCATACTTTCAATTTGTTTTACCAGAATTAATGAAAGACACATTCAATTAACTCAGTACAAATTTTGCAAATCAATAAACAAAAGGAAAATACATGTAGACACCCAAAATTGTCTTGACTAGAAAACAACACTATTTAACTAACTTTGACTCTTATGATTAAAAAATACATTATTATTTAATTATTGTAATTTCTCATATTCATCTATTTATTATGTTATTTAACATTATTTAATTAATTCATCCTCAAATCATTAATTGTATCAAAAACCCTAATTTCCTCTACTAATTGAATAATACTACATTATTTAATTAATTGACTTTTTCATTATTTTTGACTAATTAAATAAATTTTATTTATTTAATAAAGTCTTAATCTAACTTTATTCTTCCTGATTAAGTAAATAACACCAATTATTTAATTATGTTGCTAATCTACCCTATCCCCCTAAATCCATTAAATTATTAAAACATAATAGTTTAACTATGTCACTTTCCCTCAAATCAAATAAATACAACTTTGTTTACAAAAGTCAAACATGATTTGCACGTTCAACTCAAAAAGATTAATTAATTAAATCCATTAATTAATTATCCTCACCCACTTTCATGATTGATAAAATTACGATCCCCTGATTGCTCAATCTGATTTGTTGATTGATCCATCTATTCTTAACAGATAAATCTATTATTCAATTTGATAGATTATTCAATCTATTTCCTCAATCCCATCAAACTGATTTCTTCAATCACATCAATTATGTAATCAATTTTCACTAATTATTCCTATCTAAATCCTCTCAATAGTTTCAAACCATTGATCAAGATATTCTTTTACGCAATCTCGAGTGTTCATTTAAAAAAAAAAATTCTATATAACAACCATCTTTCTTCTAAAAAATGATCAAAGAATCAACATCATTTTTATGACGAAGTAATCCCAAAATCACAATTAGCCTTTTGAAGCTTTACATATATCTTCGATCAATGACATTGCACATTCTTCAAGCTTTTTCTATACACAATGGAGGCTTTGCACTGATACAAACAACCCAATATCTTTGCGAACAAACTCTGAAAAAGGATGGTAAAGCTACATTATTTTGAGTTCATTGTTATTGTTTTCTTTCAATTACGTTCTTGAATTCATTGATTTTGTAGTTTCACTTCGTGAGTAATGGGTATGAGTCATAGGTTTTGTTTGGATTAGATTAGCTTCAATTCATTCATTTTTATTACTTTACATCATCTAATTTCCCCCTTACACATTCTAGCACACCTGGTGGGACCATAGTCCTTAGCACTAACCATTTTATGAGCAAATTTTTAATTTTCAGGTTCCATAAATGCACTGGAAAAAATTTCATGCATAGGCTACAAGAATTTTTCGCAGTCGATTTCATGTTTCTTCCACACTTGACTTTTTCCTAGCCTCTTTTGATGTTTTTGGAAACTTTTCCAAAATGATAGGGGAACACTTGAGATTTTTAGCCACTTCTACTTAAAAATAAAAACCAATTTTGAGTTTTACATTCGCACATTCTTTCTGATAGGGCCACTTCTGCTAAAAAAAAAATTCTCTTGCTCTATCAAATCTTTATCCAAAATTTGCAAGTCACGTTTTCGATTTCTAATACTAATGGTCGTTTGGTTTGGATGTTTGACAGGTGCTAATTTTGTTTATGTAGGATTTGTATAAGTATGGCATGTGTTTATGCAATTAAATTTAACACATTTATTGTAGAGAAGGTGAATGGTCAAAGCTTTTAGTTTTTCAAAGATTTCACAGTAAGAAAACTTCAATTTGGTGCACTAAAAGAAACTCAAAAATTTAAATGCTTTTAATTGGTGCTCTAAAAAATACTTTTCAAATCTTTCTAGCTTAGCAAAATTTCAATTGGTGCTCTAAAAAAATCTTTTCAAAGCTTTCTAGGTTAGTAAAATTTCAAATTGGTTCTCTAAAACAAACTTTTCAAAGCTAGAAGCTTAGTAAATGCTCTCAATTGCTGCATAAAAAGTACCTCACAAATCCAAGTGCTCTCAATTGGTGCTCTAAAATGAGCTTTTCAAAGCTTTTTAGCTTAGAAAAATTTTAATTGGTTCTCTAAAATGAACTTTTCAAAGATTTCTAGCTTAGTAAAATTTCAAATTGGTTCTCTAAAATGAAATTTTAAAAGCTTTCTAGCTTAGTGAATGCTCTCAATTGGTGCATAAAAATAACCACACAAATCCACACACTTTCATTTTGGTACTCTAAAAAGGGTTTTCCAAAGCTTTCTAGTTTAGAAAAAACAATTCCTTTTGGTGCTCTAAAAAATATTTTCTTTTGACGATATGATTTCAATATGTTGATGAAACAATCAGTTTACTTTTGTTGATTGATTAAGACAAGGCTTTAGAAATGATTCATTTTTTATTTAAAAATGAACAAATCTATTTTGGTTGTACATTGTGATACTTCTTGAAGTCTTAAAAGATCTAAAATTGGTGCACATAAAAAGAACAAATTGCTATCTTGTACACACTTTTATTTTCATTATACTTTATTTTATTTTTCCTTTTTCTTGAGGCTTAAAATGAACATTGCAATGAAGTGTATACTATGTACTATGTGTTTGGAAAACTAGGTGTCTATCCTCTCCCCTCACACCTTTTGGTAATCTTGGGCGACGAAAAGAATTTTGAGTTTCACACTTTGTTTACATTTCAAAGCATACCTTTAGAGGGCCTACGTCCTAATTTGTGAGAGGGAATGACCCAAGCAACACTTTTATTTTCATCTTTTATATAAATAACTATGGGTTTGAAAAAATTCATCAACCACCTAGTGTGGATGTTCTATACCGAAGGAAGTCTCCCTCAATATCTATGAGATACGTAGAAATCTGCAAGGGTTGGGATGCCTCTTAATTGAGTGAATTGCCGCATGTACATAAACTAGAAAAAAAATTGAAAAACATGACTAAGAACCAACGTTGTAGAAGCCACACCTTTCAACCAAAAAAATTCTTTTAAGTGTTGCATCGAAACTTTAATTCTGAGAAGTTACTTACCAAGTTTGACTTCTTGTTGAGCTTACAAACCTCTCCATTCATTGCATGTAAAATCATCCCTTTGCGGCATGAGGTAAGTCCACCTAAAAGGAAATGTCTATCCCTAGGATGTAAACTATTTTTAGGAAGTTGCCAAAATATTTTACTTACTTTTTAAATATCAAAAAAATTATTGAATTAAAGTGAACACATCAAAACAAGCATTTTACATGGTTCTCAAACATCAAACCCTTTGAATTTAGTGTGAATACTTTAAAAAGAGCCATATGTTTGCACTCCCTAAAAGATATCTTAAACAAATATCTTTGAAGGTTTCTGAAAGTTTAGACTTACATTTCAAGTCGCATTAAGGATGAAGTAAACATTGGGAACTATGACTTTAGCTTTTATAACTTCCATGAAAATTGAGATTTTGTAGAAAGAAACGTGCCTAAAGTTGTAGACGTTTTAGGTTCAAATAAGTTTTGATTGTTGTGTTGCATGATATCACTTGCCAAATCTCAAAAAACAGATCAAACAAATTTATCCAAAACTACAAAATTCATCCAAACTACTGCAAACACAAAATCTAGAAAACAAAACTAGACAATGCCTACTTTTTCTTCTATTTTTGCTGCAATTGATAAAATTTACTAGTCGTAGTTGACTAATAAATAGCTGCTTTTTCCCAAAAATACAACTTTCACCTATGCAATTCACTACTTTGAAAAATTAAACGTAGAGGCTACTTTTGAGAAAATAGGCTACAATTGCTCTTCTAATTTGGCTGCACTTGATCATAATCAGGCCATAGTTGACTTTTTCAACTGCTTTTGCTTCAAACCTACCGCTTTTTCTCTGTTTCTTACTAAAAATAAAAAACCCAATCCGAAACCATTAAAAAATCCTTTTGAAAAATGAAACAATTAGACTTCCAAAATGTGTCATAATTTACATCGATCCAACATCCATTTGAAAAATTCAACACCTCATCCTACTTTTAAAAATTAAATCAAAACAAACAACTTGGATCATTCCTTCATTCAAACTTCTAAGATAGCGACATTTTCTTGAACCTCAAAACTAGTTCAAGTAAATTTCCCATGACATATCCTCTAGAAAAAAGAAGTGAAATATCGATCCAATTCTTTCAACATTTTGAGTTCCAAATATAGCGTCATCCAAAAAAATCACTCAAACCTTAGGGTCTTGGGGTGATCCCACATAATTGGTTAACACTTTTATGGAGGAAGGAAAAGTTGGTTTTTTGTGTTTACATAAAGTGAAGGGGTTCGCTCGAACCTAATGGTTCGAGCGAACCCAATGTTGACTTGAACCCGTCCCATTAATGAGTGAAAATATTAAAATAATGGGGTTCAATCGAACCCCTTGATTAGGGATTTAAAAAAGAAAAAATGATTGTCATTTTCACATGTAGTGAACAGAGCATGTAAGCGAACAGTGTGGGGAACATTTGAAGCATGTGAAGAAGCGAATTGTTGGGTGAACGAACGAGCCACCTTCTCAACCTCCAAAGTGTATCACCCTCCAAGGCATCCTCCAAGGTTGGTTACATGCTTCCCATTTGCATAGATCCATGAATTGCATTTGGTTGAACATTCAAAAAATGTGACATATACCCTAAATATAGAGAAATCAATTCCATGAGGCCAATTATTTTGTAAATTTTTAAACATTCAAAAATTTTGATAGTAATTTGTTTATAGTTTCAAACAATCGAAAATAATGATATATACATTGTTCCAAAGCTACCATTTTGGCCCAAGCAGGGCAAAGGTTGTAGAATTTGGCTTTACAATGTCAATTTCATTTTCTTGAAAGTTCCTAAAGCCTTTACAACAAACCCATTTACATGAACATAATTTGGATTTACAACTACCAATTGCATTTGTTCTATAATTTAAATGCTTTGATGGGTATCCATACCCTATTCCAAAACCCCTATTTTTACACAGGCAATGAGAATGATAACAAATATAAAACATATAATCTATTTTCAACACCTCTTCCATATTTGCTTTAAAATTTCTAAAGTATTTGAACAAAAAATCTATTTTGTTTTGCACAAGGAATTCCATAAGAACGCATTTCTTGGAGGCATTTTTTCAAACAGTTCAAACATTGAGATTGAATTTTTTTTTATATTAAACCTTTAATTTATAATCGGTAATATTATCATATCTAAATATCATAAGACATTGAGGTTGAAGATTTTTTTGATATAAAACCTATAATTTATATGGGAAATTTACATCCTCTACATGAATTCATTTCTTACTCATCACAAATATTTCTATCCATTCACCTAGTCTATAGGTTAGAGAATTTAAATAATGTCTCTTCAATTACATCATTTTGTAATTTGGTGGCCAAAAATAATTTTGAAAAACTAAAATTAGACCTATAAATAAAGATAAATTTATGAGCTTTAGATTGTATAATAAAGCTTTCACTTCTCTAAATTTATTGTCTCTATATATACAAAGTTGAACAACTAAATCATACTTAAGTTAAGATTATCCTAACTCTACAATTTTTTTCCCATATCTTCAACTTGACCATTTCATTATCTTTAATAATATGATCTTTTTCTTCAATTTCTTCCCACCAATGCTTTATTTTTTACAACAATCTTACTACATAATGAACTTTTGTGAATTTATCTAGGTTGGACTAGATTCAAACAAGTTTTCCACATGATCATACCACATGTATAGTTAGCATCATAGGTATCTACTATTTTTTCAATGGTTCGGATAAAACCATTTCTTGAATTAGGTCTCATTTGTTCTAGATGGATATTTTCAAGGGATTCTTTCATTGTCTCATCAAATCAATGGATAAAACTATCCTAACATGAATTTCCCAATCTTCTATGTCAAGTTCATTTTCACTTAACTCTATATGATCATGGTTATTGGTTATTGATCATGGTTATCATTGTTTAAGGATTTTGAATAGTTATTAGTTTTGGAGTCTTAATTTTAAATAAATATTTATTAGATTTAGTATCATGTATTTAGAATTTTTTTCTTATTATATATTTGTCAACATATATAAAATGTATGGTTGGATTAGTGAGATGTTTATAACAAATATATACAATATGAAGTCAAGTTATTCTAGATTGATTCTTAATAAATTAGGAATAATGATTAAATTTATAGTTTTATAGAATCTATAGATATAGATAGTTTGATGGTAGAAAATTTATATATACATACAAAAATATGATAAATGTGTGATTATTTTGCTTTCCAATCTATAAATTTTTTATGTGCTTGGCTATATAATTGAGATGATTCACTCATAACAATGATAAAAATTTAGTAGCAAAGAAATATGTTTGAGACATTGCTACCATTCTACATAACTCTCATGGAAATAAGAATATTATTTTATTTTAACTAAATATTGTTTGTACTCTATCTTGAATTACTAATAAATTTTGAATTATATACTTATAAAAATAAAAGCATCCTCTATAACATAAAATAGATAGGTTAATTAATTTGAAATAATTTATATGTTTTTATATTAAGAAATAATTACAAATATGGAACTCATATGAGAAATTGACCAAGACAACTATGTGTGAGAATTAAGATGAGAATCATATATACCTTCTTTCAAGAATTAACATTAGATTAATACTTAGCTCATATTGTATAATCACAAATTAGAAACCAACAATGGAAGATTGAGAGTCTCAACTAAGAATTCCACCTTATAAATCACATTCATACTAGAAGCCAACAACTAAAGACCAAATTTCATATTTAATAGAGTTCCTGTGTTATATTTCATATTTCATGTGTTATAAAATTCATGAAATAGAATATTTGGAATGAGTGTGTAAACCATTTGTAACTAAATTCAACCATCAAATTAATGGAAAAAGATAAATATTCAGAACTAAAAGAAGGATCCAAAACATAAAGTAAAATAAAATATTAACTTAAAACCTCAATGTCAACACAAGAGTTGAGATAAAATTAGACAAAATGATAGTAGGAGGAAAGATGATTTTTTTTTAAGATACCCATGGTAGATGAGACCAAACAAAGAAATCACATTTTCTTCATCTATGATACCTAATATTCCATACAAATAATCTTATTCCAAGTAAAATATGGATTTTCAATATAATGTGACAAGAATATCATCAAGTCTTGATGGAAATTTTATAAAAAAATAAATTATTAGTGGTGCAGAATATGAAATTTATGTTATATTCTAAATTTTAGGCCTACCACATTCAAATAATTGAGCTCAAGTTAGATAGATTAGTTGAGGATAAATTTATAGCATAACACTATCCAAATAATGCCTCAAGAAATATCACTTAACTAATATTACATATCATGTGACATGAATAATGACTCAAGAAAGTTATCACTTAACTAATATTGCATATCATATGACATCATGTCACATACCAAGCACACTAATCCGAGTCTCCACTCACTAGGTGTCAAGATACTAATCCATGAAGAGATGGTTAGTAACCAAGTGAAAGGATTATCCTATAATTGTGATTTTATGTACTTCCTATGGAATGATAGCTAATAAGGGCATACCAGCATGCATGAAGAAACATAGGAAGTTTCTAAATATTTGTAGAGAACTATATTTTGTAACCTAATATGTTTGGTCTCCCACTAGGAGGCTATGGCATGGTTTTGGGAGAATAATAGTTACATAAACTTGAGACCATCATTTATGAATTCTTTAAAATGTGGATTAAATTTACTACTAGTTCCCACAAGTACACTCTCATAGGGGTGAAATTAGGTTCCACACACCTCATTAGATCACATAAGGTATCATTGGGTAACAATTTACCAATTTATTATCTAAATAAGGTATCAGTGGGTAACATAGGGAATTTATTAAATAAGGTATCATTGGGTAAAAACTTAACAAGTTATTACCTAAATTTGTTGCATTGAATCAATCATCAAAATTACATGAAGTGATAACCAAAAATATCTCAATGTTTATAGATTCCCATATATTATCACCTCAAATTTCCCATAATCATGAACATTAGTTGATTCCAATTAGTAAACCAAATAATATTTAAGTACCTTGATATGTTTTTTGTGCAAAATACCTTGAGACAAAACAATAGTGCACAACCTTCTTTAGGTGGGGGTAATTCAACCTAGTGTTGTCCACACTATTCCCATGTACTCTTTATTTAATAAAAAGGATGTTTCAAATTGTTTAAGTGTATATTTTTATATATAAAAAAACTCACAACCAAGGATATGTTTCCCAATCCTATGATTGACTAGCTACTCAATGAATTTCATGTAACAAATTTATTTTCCATAATATACCTAATAATATAGCTATCACCATATCTTTCTACTTGAAGATGACACTACTAATACTAAAATTTAAGTTCATGGGGCCACAAAAAAAAATTCATGATGTCATTTTTCATTACTCATTCCATGTCTACATTAGAAATCTTGATAAATAAAAAAATTAACCCTTTCTTTGGAAATTCATTTTTATATTCTTTAATGATATACTTTCCTATATATACATACATCATTAAGAAGAGAACATCCTTTATCTATATCAATCCCTCCAACTTATTTCAAAAAAATAATCGTGTGTAAATCCTTCCAAGTATTCATTTGGGCAAAAGGGTGTATTAAATATCAAGAAAACATAAAGATGTAGTGAGTTAATATAAGCCTAAAACACAAAAAAAAAGAAGTACATAATAGCTATTTTAAATTTATTATAACTCTCATAATTTTTATGGGTATCACCATAAGAACATAATATTAGACTTATCATCAACTTAAGTAAAATTGTTATGAAAGAGATTATAATTAAATAGTTTTATAAAGATAATATCATTTTAAATCTTAAATAATGATCTTTTAATTTTATCACAAATAAAAATATAAATTTGCGTATGGTTGTCTAAGTTTAGTTGACACACTATTGTAGACACATAAAAATGACCTAGGCGTACAAGCTCTATTTTTAATATTTTCATCCTAGCATAATTATAACATTTTAATTATGTTTCTAGCTCACTTTCAACTATTAATTAAATAATTAATAATTATTTAATTAATTCATATCTGTTTATTCTTCATGGTTATTAAATAAATAAATTTTAATTATTTATTTAATGCATCACTAATTGTATAATGTCTTTCTATAATTAAATAAATTTCTTAATTTATTTAATTATTTTTGTCCATTATGTCTTCCTAAATATTAAATAAATAATTTTATTTATTTATTTAATTATGTCACTAATTAAGTCCTCTTTTTTCTAAAATTAAATAAATTCTCATTTATTTAATTTTGTCCACCTTCCACTATAATTAAATAATTATGTTTAATTATCTAATTATTCATTAGCCTCTTCTCTCCTAAATTAAATAAATTTCATTTATTTAATTTGGTCCACTCCCCTGAATTTTGAATTAAATCAATTTATCTAATTCAAAAGGTTCTCTTTGTCACATTCTTCTATAAACTAAATAATATATTTATTATTTAATTTCCACCTAAATTAAATAAATTTTATTATTTAATTTCTTCTAAATCTTATTTATTTAAAATAAGTCCCACCACCTAAATTAGATAATTTTATTATTTAATTTCTCCTCTTTTATTGTGCTCATTTTAAATAAAATGTATTTTAAATAAGTCCCACTTTCTAATTTCTCTCTTTGAGTAAATAATTAAAATTAAAATTATTTACTGTACTTTCCAAAATGAAAAAAAGTGATGCATAAGCTCTGCTAGGGTTTTGTGTTTTCTAAGGTAATTCGTGGCCCCTCCTGCATCATATTGTGCTTCTTGCATAGGAAATTGTTTCCTTCATTGAGTACGACCGCATTTACTGCGGTTTTAGGGGTTCATTATGCCTTCAACCGGTTCTAACCCAACAATTTTTGCTGGTGTTAGCAGTTCATCGGCGCAATTTAATGGCTCCCCCACTGAAGAAACACCCTCGAAAATTTGTTCTCAAAGTCTTTCATGAGGTAAGCATTATGACACTCCTGCTGATGTAGTTTTACCTTTACCTAATTTTGGTTATGCATGCCAATGGCTTGAACAACACACCCTTGTGGGTTATTTTGTTGGGAGGACTCCCCTCGAAAGTGTGCTAAAAGACTGGGTTAGCAAGGCCTGGGTCCCTCATGGAGTCTGCCTTGATATGGTCCAAAACCTGACCAAGGGTTTTTTTTTGTTCCGCTTTATGGAAGTTAGTCATGTCCAAGCTATTCTGGGTCATGGACCATGGTATGTTCACTCTTCCTTGTTGGTTTTCTAGGCTTGGTCCCAAGATTTTGCTGTCTTAGAGAACTCCAAAATGTGTGTTCTGATCTGGATTGAGTTTCCCGAGTTTCCTTTGCCTTGTGTGCCCTTCTTGAACCATATTGCTTCCTCTATAGGGAGGATTGTTTGCATAGAACCTAATAAGTTCTTTCAAGTCCATCCTCAAAAGAGGGTTTGCGTGGAAGTTGATTTATCAAAGGATTTGAAAGAGTCTGTAGACATTCAAATCGGGGATATTCGCCACACCCAGAAAATCACATATTTTAATCTACTCAACACGTGTTACCAGTGCCAGTCAGCTAACCACAAGATCAGGGACTGCCCTTTGATAGTTCCCCGTATGACCTCCTAGCCATGGGGTGCTAAAAAGCCTCATCCGAAAAAGCCTTCAGCTAAGGCAGACACAAAATGGACTACAGTTACAAACTGAAAGAATAAATCGTCTAGTGTTGGGTCGGCTCCTAAGGCCCCTGAACCAACCCAGCAGGTTTGAAACCCTTTAGAGAAGGGGACCGCTACTCCCTCAGGAGTTGCTTCTACTGTTTTATAGCCCAGGTTGAAGGCTGCACCCCAGCCTGCTACTATTTTATGTGCTCAGTCGGCTTTGTCCTCCGTTGTGGGGACCCAGCAGCGTTCTCGCAGCCCGTCTCCTCCACAGGAAGAAGGTGAATATGTGCTGAAAAAATGAAGATTTTCTCCCTCTATTCAAATAGGTTCTATTCCGCAAGAGTTTTTGAAGAACAACTTCTCTTCCCTGGGTGAAGAGGAAGTATTTTGTTAGGAATAATTTGAAGAATTACCCAGGGATTGAAGTGCTTTGTCTCTAGGAAGTTAAATTTCAAGTTTTTTGCTTGCTTCGACTTGTCATTCTATTTGGCCAGCTGGTTCTATGTTTTCCAATCTGCATGAGGCTGGTCGTGGTGGAGCTACTACTCTTTTGGCCCCATGACTGCTTTCTTATGTGGTGGACCATGGGGTTGACCCCTCCTAGCGGGTTGTCTAGGTTCTTAATATTTAGAATCATTCCTTCGGGATTATTAATGCCTCTAATGATTTCGTGGAGCATTTCTTGCTTTGGCGCTGGATTGTTGACTCCTTGCTAGTTGCCACCTAGTTGCTTTCTAGGGATTTCAACATGGTTGAAATGGCATATGATAAAAATGGCACTTTGCCTTTTCGTTGGGCTATGGGTGAAAGGGAAGCGTGGTTTTACATGAACAATAAATTGGGGCTTTTTTATCCCAATATGGGTTAGCGCCATTCTCATTCCCTCTGGCACACTTGGTGTAATTATAGGGCTGGTTCTGACAGAGTCTTTAAATGCCTTGATCGTGCTATGATCTCAGCTCAGTCCTTCTTTTCCTTCAGGAGCTTTGCCTTGCATGTGAAGCTGTTAGTGGATGTGACCCTTTCTGATCACTTCCCAATTAATTTTCGCATTAAGTTGGTGTCTTTTCAACCTCACACGTGTAAGACTCAATTCTTCTTGAACACATCTTTGCTCTGTCACAAGCCCACCCTGGCCCACATTCTCCAGGTGTGGAATTTAGAGTGTCATCCTCCTGGCCGTACGGGCTGGATTGTTTGGTGGAATGATGCCATCACTCATACTGCGCATTTCTTGCGCATTTATGGGTGCCAACTTGCTATCTTCCACTGGCATTCTTATGAGACCACCACTGTCGACTTGCGTTCTGCTATGGAGGCCTTAACAGCTAGTCCTTTTTCCTCGTCACATCAAGTCTGGGTGGCGGATTTAAGACACCAACAACAAGTGGCAGATAATTATTCTGCTAGGGGCACTCAAATCAAGGCTCGGCTCCACTAGCTCAAAATTGGGGATTGTGCCTCCAAAGATTTTTTTTCTGCTCTTCATGCTAGGCACTCTTCCCCAAGCATTAAAGCCATCAAAGATGGTAAACAAGTTCTTTTTGAGCTACCTGACATTCTCTAGGATTTTGTGCATCACTATGAGCATGTTTTCACAGCTCACAACCCCATGCCTGGGTGCCTGCAAGCCCTTCAGAGTTGCCTTGTTGTTGTGCCACATAGGCTTTCTTCAGCCCAGATTAATTTTTGTGATCAATTGTTAACAATTGATGATCTCAAGGAAGTCGTTTCCTCCATGGCCGATGATAAGGCTCCTGGGATTGAAGGCTTTCCTTTTGAGTTTTATAAAGCTCTTTGGGAATGTATTGGGAGTGATTTGCATCATGTTTATCTTGAAGCCTTTCAAACCAATTCTCTAGGTAATTTAATAAATAAAGGCAATATTAAATTCATACCTAAGTCTGGGGATCTGGAGGATATTTGCAACTGGTGGCCCATCACGCTTCTTAATGTTTCTTACAAAATCATTTCCAAAGCCTTGGCTCTGAAAATTCGCCACCTATTGCCTCAGGTTGTGCGTCCTGAACAGACTAGTTTCATTAAATTCAGGTTCATTCTTGATAACATTATTGTTGTTTGGGAAGGCATGGAG
This sequence comes from Sequoiadendron giganteum, assembly GCA_007115665.2. Classification (NCBI taxonomy): domain Eukaryota; kingdom Viridiplantae; phylum Streptophyta; class Pinopsida; order Cupressales; family Cupressaceae; genus Sequoiadendron; species Sequoiadendron giganteum. The sequence goes on from CM021100.1 coordinate 212,640,291, forward strand.
TGGGCCCGACAGTCGAACCAGAAAACAGTTTTCATTAAAATTGATTTTGCCAAAGCCTATGACCGTACTGACTGGCCTTTCATTCTTGCGATGTTACAGGCCTTGGGCTTTGGGCCCAATTTTTTGCACTCTATTTGTATTCTTTTTTTTTATGCCTCGGCTTGCATCTCCATTAATGGCCTCCAATCTTTTGCATTTGGTCTTTTTCATTCTATTCGCTAGGGATGTCCTCTTGCCCCTGCTTTGTATATTCTGGTTGCTGAGGGCTTTGGATATCTCTTGGCCAATGCTATCTCACAACAACATGTTAAAGGAATTTCTCTCCCAGAATCTCAAGAGCAGCTTGTCAATGGGCACTTCGCAGATGATTCCTTTCTCACTCTTTTAGAGGAGGAAGGACCGATTGCTGCTGCCCTTGAATGCCTTGATACTTTTTGTCTTGCGTCTGGCTCCGCTATTCAATGACACAATACCATGTGCTATAGACAGTCGGTGCTCCCCACTCCTACGTGGCTTCAAATTTATAACTGGAAATGGATTGGTTAGGGTGAAATCTTTTGATTTATGGGCATCCCTTTCGCCTTTCAAGCTTACCCTCGAGATCTCTAGCAAGTTGTGCTCTCTAGGGTTGAGTAGAAGCTGGCCTATTGGGTTACCAAGCCTCTTTCTCTAGCTGGAAAATTTCAGGTGTGCTCTAAAATCTTGGTTGCAACCCACTTCTACTATTCTTTCTATTGGGCTCCTTCTAAAGTAGCCTACAACAGGCTTGAGAAATTGCTCTGTGATTTTCTATGGGCCTCTTCTAAGACCCATAAGGGCTTTCATCAAGTTGCTTGGGAATTTCGCTGTCTCCCCAAGGAGTCGAGAGGGCTTGGTTTGCTCTCCACTCAATGACAAGGGACTTCTCTTTATGTCAAGTGGATTATTCGCTCGCTTACTGGAGACAAAGCCTAGAAGATTCTCCACATGCATTGTATTCATTCTGGTTTTCCTGTTCACAGACCCGCCTGGAAAGGAATCAATCTCCAAACCCTCCTAGTTATGAGGGAGCCAGCTCAAATTATGGGCTCCTTTGTGGCCAAAAATATTTGGTGTTCTTGGGAAACCATTAAGCCTTGGCTTTGTTGGGCTAGGGCTGACTTTCATGATCGGCTCTCCATCAACCAACATAACCTCTGGTGGTCTCCCCTTCTGGCTCAGAATGGTCAACCCCTGGCTAAGTCACCTTGGCTCAAAGCTCTCAGATTTCATAAGAAGGGCATTCATACACTGCATCAACTATTCCATTGGCCTACCATGTGTATTTTGTAGTGGGATGCTTTTAAAACCTAGTAAAGTCTTCAAAACTAGGATTGTCTTACTTTTGACGGGCTAGTGAGCGCCATTCTGGCAGAAATTCTTCACAAAGTTAGCATTCGTGGGCATAGACCTTGGTGGAAAAACTAGAAATGGTTTCCAGATACTCCTCTATGGAGCTACAAGCCGTGGCTTGGTTACAGGTGACTTTCACCCCATTTTCCTATGATAAGCTCTTTGAATCAGAGGTGGCTTCTTAACTCCTCAGACCATACTTGGCATAGGAGGTTTGATGCCACTTGGTCTGCAATTGTCAATCCAAAGCTGGCCCACTTTGCTTGGTGTATTCTTTTCCAAGGCTTGTCTGTGGGTTCTCGGCTGGTTCATTTGGGGGTCTCTGACCCTCGCTGCCCTTTTTGCGGGCAGCCAAAAAGCTTCAAGCACCTTTTTTGGTTTTTTCCCAAAGCTCAGCAGCTTTGGACTTGGATTCATGATTTCTTTCGGCCTTTTAAGCCAGAACCCTTTTCATGGCATATGGTTCTGCTGGGGGACCCACCTAGAACCTCGGTTAAGTTCACCTAGCTTTGACACACTTTTAGAGTGGAAATCCTCTTCAATATCTAGATAGATAGAAATGCTTATGTTTTTGCTCATTCTCATTTAGATGTTAATGTGTCTCTTTATGCTAAAGCAGTTATATGTTCTAATGTAATGTTACAGATTCAAGTACAAGCCAACAAGGTTGCACTGGAAGTGGCTCACCTGCAGGTTCTCCTAGACCACTGGGGCAATGCCCATTGTACTATGGCTCGGATCCCTGATTCGCCCTCCTCTTCCCACGGTCGGTCGCCTTCTCGGGGTCGAAAGCGGAGTGGTTCAGTCCAATCTCGCTCCCACCCTCCTGCTCGGCGGGATTCTCGATCTCCCAGGCGAGCTCATTCTCCTTTGCCACATCGTGGTCAGGGATGGCACTCTAGTGGTGTGCGGAGGAGTAGTGGTGGTGGTTTTGGGTGGCCCTCTGATACTCCATCTGCTTCGGGCTATGGTTGGCCTTCCATTGGCGAAAGTTTTCTGTGGCTAGCTCTCACAATCTCGCCTCGATGCGAGGATAAAGATGCAAAAAAAAATGATGATAAAGTTGATGATGGTTGGGGTGCTCCTCCTGATGTCACTCCAAACCCCGCTGATGTATGGGGGAAACATCTAGATGGCCGAGACCCCCCAGGATCTACTGGCACTGCCTTGGCTGCCTAATTTTATTTCTGTTATTGAACCTCTGGGCTAGGCCCATGTGATCTTTCAGAATTTCTAGGCTGGGCCCATTTGTTATATTGGTTTTTTAGGGTTGGTCCCATGTGACATTCGGGGTGTGCCTTCTCCCACCCCTTTTTTGTGAATTTGTAATTTTCTCTTTATTAATATAGATATCTGAAAAATTCATCCAAAAAAAAAAAATTATTTATTATCACATGACCCTACCACTTTTGAATTAAATTAATTTTTAATTCAAAAGGTCAACATCCCCTCTTGAATCAAATAATTTTAAATTATTATTTGATTCTCCAACTATTTCGTTTTGTGTGCCCAAAATCTCTTGTCAAATGCATTGTCAACCATTGATTTGTTTTTCTAAAAATCAATCTTGTCTATTCATTTCGAATCTGACCTAATTTTTCCCTAACCCTAATTGTGGGTTGTTATATTGAATCTTGTCCATTGATTCTAGGGCACTTGCTAACTTTTAATCTTGGCCATTCACACAAAATTGCATTTTCTACAAAATGGAAATTTTCATCTCATTTTGGCATATCTTACATTTTCATATCTTGCAACCTCACATCTTCCAGTCTCATTTTATTAAAATTTCATACTCTTGCATGTTTCTTCATTTGTCATAGGCTTATTTAGATTTTATTTGACATAGTTTAGACATTTTTAGATGCTTACTAGTTGTCGTAGGGCATAGTATTGCATATAGTTGTTCAAATCCTTCAACATTTTCTTAGGGCTTGTTATTTCCATTGGCTTGCTCATCATAAATCTGAGGGCAACAACATATTTCAACAAGTTGAGAAGGTATAATGGAGGTCACCCATGGAGGATGAAGACATTTTGGTGAGATTGTTTCATCTATTCCTTTGCACTTCATTATTGCTTTGGGTTTTTATGTTTTGCATGTGATATTGCTAACCCTAGAAAAATTCTCATAGTTACATTGGTGAACCTGACATATTTTGAGAAATTTTGAGGAATTTTGGAGTTGGATTTTTTTTGTTGCAGGTTTTTGTTGACTTTTTGTTGCAGGTTTTGCATCATTTTGGAGACAAAACTCTAGTTTTCAAAGGTTCAACCTTATCTCTCAAACGGTTGCAAATTTTTTGACAAAATTATGTTTGCAGGTTGAAGACAATATCAAGAGCTTCTAGTCCGAAAATTATATTTTTTGAAGCTATTTTTAATTTTTAATAATTTTCTTTGTTATTTTCATGAAAAATTAATTTTGAAAGAAAAATAGCGAATTTTTTGGATTTATTTACATTTTAGGAAAGCTCTCCAAATTTCAATAGGGGTCTGTTTTTAATGTTTTTAATTTTCCTGCAAAATAATTAGACAAAAACTAGATCTTTCAAAATTAGGCTTTCAAAAAGATTTGGTTATATCTCACAAACTGTTATAGATCTATTTACAAATTTTGTTTTGCAGATTGGGAATAATATCAGACACCTTAAGTAAAAAATTCATATTTTTGAGTCCTTTTTTGAAATTTTAATAATTTTTTAATGATTTTTCATAAAAAATAATTCTGGATGCAAAACACTGAATTTTTTGGATTTGTTTACATTTTTGGAAAGCTCTTGAAATTTCATTAAGGGTCTGTTCTCTATGATTTTATTTTGGATGCAAAAAATAGTTTCAAAAATCAGATCTATTTTGACTAGCTAACCCTCTAATATTAGTGATCAATTATCTTGTTAGGGTCTAGCTTGGTTGTTGGTTTTGTGAATGTGCAAGAAATTTAAACACTTCAAAAAATAAATTGGATAAAAAAAAAAATGCTCTTAATTTTCATGGGTCTAAGACATCTTTTCAGACTACTAACAAGTGGTTTTGTAGATTCAATTGTCCAAGACTTTCATTTTGAAACCATTTGTGCTTGTTTTAGATTAGAAAACACTTCCATTGGTGCTTTAAAAAGAACCTTTGCTTGTCTCATTTAGATTTAACTAGGGGGTTAAGGAACTTTTCTTGATTGTGCTTAAGGGTGGTAGGTGATTATGCTCTCACCTTGTGCAAACTAGGTGATAAAAAAAACTAGACCCATCTATTTTTGTGTCATCCCAATTCAATAATAGAAGTATCCTCTCCCCTTGCACACTTGTGCGATCCTGGGTGTAAGAGAAACTATTATTGACTCTAGGAATTGGGCTTGCACTAGGTCAATTAGGGTTAGGGCAACACTTTTTTTTGTATGGTAGTTTAAAGATTTTGGGTTATTGATTTTCTATTTGCAGCTTGTGGTGAGGAGTCTAATACTTGTTTGTTTTGTTTTATTTTACAAATCTTAAACAAACAACTATAAATTTGCATATTTTTTCACATTCATGAGTTAAAATGAACATGCATGCATATTTATTGGATTAAAAAGAACACAATCTTGCATGATAACTCATTGGATTAAAATAAATTTGCATCTCTTCATAGCATTGGGTTAAAATAAACTTTTAGTTAGCTCACACTATGAATGGTTAAAATGAACCTCATGTTTTGACAAAAACTACAAACAGTTAAAATGAACTCCATGTTTTTTATTTTTTTCAACACATTTCATTTTGGGCTTAAAATGAACACCATGCGAGTGTGAGTTAAGATATTCATGTGCTCTCTCTTTGTTTTTAAATAAAGATCGATTGAACTATGAATATTTTGGCTTGCTTTTGTTAACCTTAGATTTTGCGCCTATTTTGGTGGGTAAAAGTACTCACCTCAAAGCGACTCAAACCGGCAATGAAGCTCTTTGGCCAAGCTACTCCCGACTGGTATACAAATGTGAATCCTAAGGGAAAGCCTAGGATTACGAGTGCAGATATGTCATATGGACCAGGTAGTACTCCCCAAAACCCTATTGAGCTTAACCTCTTCAGGCTAGAGTGCCTCCTTAATGGAGCTTAATCTTGTGCCCCATGTATGACTACTTGAATGGGTTCCTAAATTAAAACCCTTTATTTTAGAAATCCACAAACCTTCTATTCTTTGGTGCAGAAATGGTCATTGCCAAGGCACCCGCACCTGCATAGTTCTTAGTAGAGATGATCAATCTGTCATGGGAGTTTCATGGAGGTTGGAAGCTTGGTTACCCTGAGAAGTGAGTGCATTGTAAGGGGGAGCTTGTGGAGCCAAGCTTTTGAATTCATTCACTAAGGGTATGTGGTTAGTGGGATCCATAAGAATATTGTCCTTGCAGCCATAGGATTTTTGTAAAATGACTTCTATGTGGTTGATTTTCATTTTTTATAGCACCATGTGTTTGCCAACTTTTTTCAGACAATTCCAACAAATAAACATCAAACTTGCCAAAATCTGAAACAAATTTTCCAAACTAAAGCAAATCTTTGCAATCGGCCTAAAATTTTGTCAAATCACTTCCTGCAATGCATTTTCCATCATGAACCACATTTGTCAAATCAAGTCCTCAATTTTGCACACTTTGGGATATGAAAAATTTCCTTGCTTTGTCAAACCATTTTCTCAAAAAGTAAATTGTCATTGGACCAATTCAAACAAATCAATTCTTAGTCATTGTCCTTTGGTGAGCTTCTTCCAACTCATAAGTCTAGTGTGGAAATCTCACCTAGTCATTTTTTCATCTTGTCCTTCAAACCAGTCCTTTGACAATCCAAATTGAGACATTGGAAAAACTTTGAATGGTTAGAAAACCTTTCCTAAAGGTCATTTGACATAAGGCACTCATTACCACTTTTCATTTTACATTCCTTTTTGTCCTCATTATCACTTTGCATAGCCTTAGTCTCATTCCATCCACCATCATGTCTTCAAGTCACTATGACATGCTTGCTAGGTGAATTGAATGCCAATTCAGTAGTAATGGTCAAGTACAACTTGCTAGGGACTTCAAAACATTATACCTCCAATCCAAGTCAAAATTTGCAACCCCTAGCCCTTCATCCATCTATCCATCTTACCAAAAATCCATGAGTTCTAGTCCTTTATCCATCTACTATCAAGATTCCCCTAACACCATCCATGGCATTAAGTCACAAAAAACTTCCATTAGTCATACCCACCCTAACTTTGACAAGGGAAATCGACCATCCATCAATCCAAACCAACTATCCACATCATATCCTAGTCCTCCATCCACATCATATCCTAGTCCTCCACTGATGTCATATCCTAGTCCTCCATCCATGTCATATCCTTGTCATGCATCATTGGCCTATTTTAATCCTTCATCTCATCCTAGTCCTTCATCCACTAACCCTTTCCAAACCTCCATATCATATAATAATCTATTACACACCAATCCATTCCAAGACACTCCATGTTTTCATGAAAACATATCTAGTCATGGTCTCCAAAGTCCCATCTTCTTACCTACACTTGAGGATACATGTCAAGAGGCAAGTCCAAAGCATGACATCATAACATCACCATCTTGTCTAGATCAAAGTAGTCTATTGGAACCCATGTTTACATCCATTCAAGAAGTCCTCCTATACAATCATGGCATACCAAATACACCTATCCTTGGTCAAGAGTCCATCCAAAACCATGTCATTCAAGATGAAACTATCCTTGGTCAAGAGTCTATCCACAACCATGTCATTCAAGATGAACCTATCCTTGGTCAAGACCCTATTTTTGATCATGTCATTCCAACTAATCCCATCTTTGATCAAGACACTACTTTTGAAGAAGTCCAAAATGATCCACTCCTTGACCTTTATGCCCTTCATGATGAAACACTTGAAGATGACCCTCTCCAAGCTTCCAACATTGAAACTACCAAAAATGAGACACTTGCCTCCATGGGACACATAGATGATCTAACACTAGAACAAGAGTCTCCTAGCATGGAAATATTTACAAATGATCAAGCTATAATTGAATTCAGGGGGTTCTATGACCATGACCATGACCATGAAGACGGTTTCGACATCAACTTCAAAGTATCAACACAAATCATCATAATCTGATATGTCAAAAAATAAACCAAAGTTGTTAGTCAAATTTTTGTCCAACATGTCAGTGAAGCTACAAAATCCTATCAATTAGGATCATCTATCTTTTTCACAGCAGGCTTTCTCACATATGAGAATATTTCAAGCATTAATTTCCACAATAAGGATGGGTCAACATCTTTCTTCCAAAGTAACAAGTATCCCATCGCGAACAAAATCTGTCTGAACATGAATTATCAAGGAAAAGGACTAGGCCTACATGAGCAAGGAATTATTGAACCAGTACAAGTTTAGGAAAATTATAGACATGAAGGTCTTGCTACTCCTCAGTCAGAAAATCTAACAATGTTAGTGGTCCCTCCTCGATATTGGAGGCAACTTTATCAAGTACAAACATCAAAAATGGGTGTCATGAGTAGTCTTTGTCATAAGATTTTTTCCAATACCCCTTCCCTCCACACCCCAAACCATCATTCCATCATGAATAAAACTTCCATTTGGAACCAACAAAAGTCTTACGAATCTAAAATGCAAAAATCAAATATCAAAGGTCATGGAATTAGACAAAAAGTCAAGTGGACAAATAAAGCTATGGATCCTAAAACAAAATAGATCAAGTCAAGAAAAGAATGAATCAGGCAAAGAAAATATGCCAAACCCAAAATTCAATCAAAATGTGGAGCCACAACACAAGAGGACTCCCACATATAGTACATGTCCACCTCCTTCAAAATGGTCATCTAGCAAGACATATAAAATGTCGGTTCCAAACACTATCCTAATAAAAATTTCCAACTTCGTCATCCAACACCACAAGTTTGGAAAATAAAAATCAATGCATCTAAATGTCCAACTAACCTGTCCATGCTTACCATCATCCATCATAATCCTACATCTCGCCTAAATTCCAAACGTCCCATGTCACAAATTCATCGCATCTTGGCAACAACGCTTTATCATAAGGACTCTCATGACACTCTATCATGATGTGTGTATTCTGATAAAGCCAACTCTAGTATCAACAAGGATCACAATGACATCAGTCAGCTGTATGAAAGCACTATCATCCTCACAAGGAAACTACTTCAGAAAGGTCATTATTGGCATGTCATGGCACTAGTCTCTACATCGGCACCATCAAAGGCTTCATCACAGTCAGTGATCATCTAAAGCATCAAGGCTATCTAAAAAAATGCAAAAATACAAAAAAATTGAAAAAAATAAAATAAAAATCGTCACTTTGATGAAAACTTGGCAAACAGGCATCTTGGTGACACCAAAAAAATCAGAAAATATCAAAAATAGTAAAGAGAAAAATTTCATCCAATAGTGAAAACCATTCTTATGGTGCTCTGGATAAGTACCATGATGAAAACCTAGCAAATAGGCGTCATGTATAGAATAAATCATCTATCTAGACCATTACACTTGGGGGAAAGTCATCTCATCTCCCATGCCCTTCACATGACATTTCTTATGACATTTTCATCTATCCATCCAAGCCCTATCATTTTCTTCTATTTTCCCACCTACTTTTGATAAGGACTAAAATACAAACACAGGTCATGCTTTGGGAAAACTTTTGACATGTCTATCCTTTGACCATACCCTATTCCATATCATGTCATTACCATCATGGCTTCATGTGACATTGTCCTTGACAACTATATGATAATAGTCCTCATGTCTCCTATCTTTTATAGAAGCCATCCATTGTCCTTTTGTACCTATCACCCATCTTGGTTTCCCTTGTCAATGGTCTAAAGATCCCTCGTCATCCCATCTAATCCTCATGAAGTCATTCCAAATGCAACAATATGGAAAACCTAGCACATCATCCAAAACATTCCTTGGCTTTGTCCTTGGCCCTATTGCAAACTTTTGTCCTCTTGTCATATCATTGTCATCCTCACGTTGTTTCAAGATGTGTCCTTCTCACGACAAGCAACGTTGTTGTTGTCATCATCACCTGTCAATCGGTATTCAGCTTGACTAGTAGCAAAACCATGGTTGTCCCTAGATTCATGTGTGTCAGCATCATTCACATGCATTTTGTCACAATTTTCACAAAACATCAAAAAATCAGAAAAAGTCTTGAAAAAATGTCCTAAAAAAAAAAGTATAAAGTCTTGAAAAAAGACCCAAAAATTGAAAAAATTTCCTGAAGAAAACACAAAAACATTTGAAAAGTGTCAAAAAAATATCAAAACAAAGTCAATTCTTGCCCCATCAGTCCATTTAGTCAAGTCAGTCACGTCTGTTAGTCTTTGTCATTTGTCTGAACTACGTTGTCTCTGCGCATTTTCTATGTAGGCAAGATCCATCTTTGAGTCCCCGAGACATTAGGTCAATCTTTCTAGGTTTGTCAAAATAAAATCATGATTCAAAATTTTTTTCTTTGGACAAGGTCATTGGTTGTGTCAAACTACGAGGTCTCTGAGTGCACGACGTAGGCTAGGCCATCAATCGATGAGCCCCCGAGGCTGCACTAGGTCAGTCCATTAGGGTTCATGGCACAACATTTTCATACACATCAAACTTTCTTCAAATTGAGAAAATCTTCCATCAATCCTGAGCAAGCAATCTATCAATAGTTTGTTTCATCAGCAATTTTGGTCAGTTTAGCATATTAGCAATGACATGTAATAAAATTCTATCAAGACAATTTAACCTAACAAAACTTTGGGTTCTTCTTCAGATGTGTCCTTGTAAAGAGAAACTCTCATCATTTCTTTATGCTTTTGGATGTGTCCTTCCTAAGAATTGTCCTCATCATTTGGATTTTTGATGGATTATCCTAACTCTGAGAATTGATCTCCTAGATATCAACGTCATTCAGGATGTGTTCTTGAATTTGATATCGCTCGACATTTGGCAACCTTGATATTAAAACACTTGGCGCATGTCTTTTAAATTTTCACCATGTTACTATTTTTCAGTGAGATCCTGACAACAAGATTTAGAGAAACATCGACGTCTCATGATGATTTTTTGTCTTTTGACACTCATGTTACTAGTTTCTCAACAATGTCCTGACTATAGGATTTAGAAAAAAAATGATGTATCATGATAGTGGCTTTATTTTGTTCTTTTGGAAATCATGTTGCTAGTTTCTCAAGGATGTCCTAGAAACAAGATTTAGAGAAGCAACGACAATTCATGGTTTGTCCTTCTTATCTTTTTCTACTTGCGGTTGGTTATGACAAAAAGACTAGGGCAATTACGCTCTTAGTATGAGTCATGATGATCCTTGTTTGTGACTGCTTGTCTCGTGTGATGGTACGATCTTGCACAACTTGGTTTATGTCATATCATGGTATTTGTTGGCCATTACAATAATATGCCCAATGATGATTAAGAGTAATAAATATTAAATTCCTATGGTAATATGTTGAAGGATTTGGTCTAGGAACTAACATGCATCTCATATAGGCATTGCATCCATATCATCATCCATATCTTTCACTAATGCTTTTTTGTCCCATCGTCTTCTAGTCTTCTCATCAATTTTGAGCACACACCCGTGTTCTTGGAACCCGTCTATCCTCTCAAGGGGGCATACCGCAACCCTTCTTGTCATTCTTTCTCATCCTATTTTTCACTCTGGCATTTTTTTGGACTTATTTTCTTTTCCACAATGCAAAAGGCTGCATTATGACAAAGAGGGGCAAATGTAGACACATAAAAATGACCTAGGTGTACAAGCTCTATTTTTAATCTTTTCATCCTAGCATAATTATAACATTTTAATTATGTTTCTAACTCACTTTCGACTATTAATTAAATAATTCATAATTATTTAATTAAATTCATATATGTTTATTCTTGATGATTATTAAATAAATAAATTTTAATTATTTATTTACTGTGTCACTAATTGTCTAATGTCTTTCTATAATTAAATAAATTTCTTAATTTATTTAATTATTTTTGTCCATTATGTCTTCCTAATTATTGAATAAATAACTTTATTTATTTATTTAATTATTTCACTAATTAAGTCCTCTTCTTTCTAAAATTAAATAAATTCTCATTTATTTAATTTTTTCCACCTTCCACTATAATTAAATAATTATGTTTAACTATCTAATTATTCATTAGCCTCTTCTCTCCTAAATTAAATAAATTTCATTTATTTAATTTGGTTCACTCCCTTGAATTTTGAATTAAATCAATTTATTTAATTCAAAAGGTTCCCTTTGTCACATTCTTCTATAAACTAAATAATATATTTATTATTTAATTCCCACCTAAATTAAATAAATTTTATTATTTAATTTCTTCTAAATCTTATTTATTTAAAATAAGTCCCACACTTTCTAATTTCCCTTTCTAATTTCCCTCTTTGAGTAAATAATTAAAATTTAAATTATTTACTGTCACATGATCCCACCACTTTTGAATTAAATTAATTTTTAATTCAAAAGGTCAACATCACCTCTTGAATCAAATAATTTTAAACTAGCAATTGCACCTTGGTGTGCAATGGGTACGCCGAAGAGGTGTGGAAGGTCATTTTGGAGAAAAATATATATTTTTTTTATACTTTCATGTAGTACATGAAGTTAATTGGTAGGTCATTTAACAAATGATGTTTGTGTGACAAAAGTCTCAATAAAGAAGTGATAGCTTCAAATAGACTATGTATCCACTTACATGAACTTTATATATTATTTAATATTTTAAATTTAATCTCCCAAGTGCTACATCCTTGAAATAAAAATAAATAAATAAAGAGTTGTTATGCACTTTTAGTAGTGCAAGCTTCATGTTTTCATGTCTTCCTACCTAAAAATTGATGAGAAAAGTTCATAGTATATGACATTCAAAGCTTGTAAGAATATGAGTATATCCATATGAAGATGTGTGGACCAATTAGTAGTCATTACATCAAGGATGATGATAGGTTGACACCTAGTATGGTGGCTATATCTTTGATATATCTTGGACCAGTGGTAATAGTTTTGATGGGATATTGAATTATTTGTAATAAAGATATTTGCCTTCAATTTTTTTTTTTGAGAGTCACATATGCAATATCCTTTAGTTCCTTGATTCCCTTATACTTCTCAAGTGAGGGATTAAAACATTAAACGAAGGGATAATTTGTCAAAAAAAATTTTACGTAACGACTTGGAAAGTTGGAGCCAAGAACAACAATACTATCCAAAAAATCTCACTTGTATAAATGATTTCATTTATAAATTTTCTTTCCTCCTAATGTAAAGTAGATTGATAGGTTTCAAAGAGAATTACTATTAGATAATTTTTATTGTTTGTATAGATTGTTATGATATTTTAGCTCATCCTTATTGGTAGGAAGAGGATCATCAAACTTATGGCATTTTTTATATCACAAATGTTATCTCTGAAGCTCCTCTAGTTCGACTCATATGTCAGATGCTATATCCATATGACTGTGTATATAATGTTAGTGATTGTACATATTTCAATTCGATTGTGAGTGTCTTCCTTCAAATCAAATGTTAAAGAAATGAAGAGGCACAAAATTCTTCTAGTAAGGCAAGTGGTACATGCAACTCGAACTATGAACTACGCCGTCACAAATAAAGCATTTATGATTGACATATCAATGAGATTGGGTTTTCAACTTGTGTGGATTCAGATTTGGTGTAAAATGATTGTGCTAACAGTGTAGTTTCAGTGAATCCTGAATCCACAATCATGAATGGTCTCCTTGTAACTCGGTCTCTGTGTTGGGCCTCTCACTCGGGGTCTTAGGCTAAGAATGGGCTCTTCTTCCTCATCCTCGTTCCGAGGGAGGTGCAACTTGTGGAAGGAGGAAGAGGAGGATGAAGTTACACCATCTTGCACCATGAAAGGAATCATTGTGAGTAAGTGGGAAAGGAGAGAATCCATGATGCCTAACCTCCGGAGGCAACGAGGATCGGATAAGATCATCTGGGTGGGAAAATGGGTCTCTAGGCACATAGAAGCGGTGCAAGTGAGTAGAAAGAGAGTAGAAATGTTTAGACAAGAACACAACTTAGAAGAAGTGCTTGAGATGGTTGGGAAGATGGGGAAAGCGTGGATTTTAATATAGGAAAGACCGGTTGCACTCGATTACCGTGTCATGGGAACAACCTACCACTTGTCACTGCAACTGCACAGTCTCCCTCCACCCAAACCTTAATCACCTTAATCAACTTAATACCGAGTGGTGAACAAAGCCGGTAATGAAGTAAGCAATAAAATGAACAGTAACCATGGGAATAACACCCACTTATAAACATCACATCCTCCGCAAACACCATCATTGAAATGCAACTAGCACTACACAAACATGCCATATGTGAAGCCTTGTCATGGTACCAAGACAATATTGGGTGGTCTTATTATTTCCTTGATGTTGACATCTTGCATTTTTTAATATGCTTGTGGGTGACTTTGGAACTTGACCTGAATTCTGTCAAGCGACGGATGTGACAGCCCAGTTCCAACCGACCTCAGTCGGCAACCCCAGACTAAATTTTTGATGGTTTAGATCATTCTAATCATCTCCCAACCCTTCTCTAGAATTGCACACCATGGATTGTCAACATTAGCTTGGCGAGCACTTCAAATAGGATATGCCTTCGGTGTAAATTATTATTTGATTCTCCAGCAACTTTGTTTTGTGTGCCCAAAATCTCTTGTCACATGCATTGTCAACCATTGATTTGATTTTCTAAAAATCAATCTTGTCCATTCATTTTGAATCTGACCTAATGTTGCCCTAACCCTAATTTTGGGTTGTTATATTGAATCTTGTCCATTGATTCTAGGGCACTTGCTAACTTTTAATCTTGGCCATTCACACAAAATTGCATTTTCTATAAAATGGAAATTTTGGTCTCATTTTGACATATCTTGCATTTTCATATCTTGCAACCTCACATCTTGCAGTCTCATTTTATTAAAATTTCATACTCTTGCATGTTTCTTCATTTGTCATAGGCATATTTAGATTTTATTTGACATAGTTTAGACATTTTTAGATGCTTACTAGTTGCAGTAGGGCATAGTATTGCATATAGTTGTTCAAATACTTCAAAATTTTCTTAGGAATTTTCATTTACATTGGCTTGCTCATCATAAATATGAGGGCAACAACATATTTTATCAAGTTGAGAAGGTATAATGGAGGTAAGACATGGAGGATGAAGACATTTTGGTGAGATTGTTTCATCTATTCCTTTGCACTTCATTATTGCTTTGGGTTTTTATGTTTTGCATGTGATATTGCTAACCCTGGAAAAATTCCCTTAGTTACAACTATAACTATACTAGATGCCAAATTTTAGGAGATGAGCTAGTTATTGCACCTCTTATTATGAGAATATTATGAAAATATTCAATAATGATCTTAATTAATAAAATCTATAAAATATTTACAAACAAAAATTTCTCATATATCTAACCTTTTCTCTTATTTTTAGGTTTTTCTTTTGTCCTTTGAAAATCACATCCCCTAAAACTTTAATAAATTAAATAATAAAGATTTTAGTAGTAGTTTTTGACATCCTTATTCTTGTTGTAAGTCACAAATTCACAAAATCACAAAATTTCTCAAAATTTTGATAATTTAGATAATTACTAGTTGATTTGAGATGTGACCTCATTATATTCACTAAAAATTAAATGATATGATCAATTGAATCATTAAATTAGGTGAAAGTGAAGGGTAAATTAATGTTTATTCAATTTTTAATTTTTATAAGTTTAGTATTGATTAATCACTAATTCAATCTATATTGGTGGAAGATTTGAGGTAATAGAAAAAATATGTACAAATATTAAATCTTCATTTTATCCTATTCTTTCATTCTTTGATTTTTTTGTACTAGGGTTAAGTCTTCATCTAGGTTTCCTCCTTATCAAAATATTGCTTCAATAATTTAGATATCATATTTACAAGCTTATCATCTCTCTCATTTTCTTTTCTTATTTGTACCTTCAATAATGACTAAATTGATATTACACGACCACCAATGTTAAATAATGATGCTTTCCCTTTATAACTAGTTGTAGGAAATAAATCTTAGATGAAACCTTTATTAATATTTTTTAAGTCTTTAATGGCACATTTTGTACTAGAGTGCACACTTGTAAATTTAAATTTTAGAATTGTTTTAGATTATGTTTTATGTGCAATCTAGTAATTTCAATGTTTTTATTATTAAAAACTATGATAGATGTTGAATTTTTTTTTTTTAGTCACAAGAAAAAATTATTGATGAGTAGATGAATTACTAGAACTATTTTAGGTTTCTATTCCCTATATCTAGAGATATTATTTACCAAGGTCTCATTGCTCCTTTAGGTGTACATACATATATAACATGGAAAATGCAAATTTTTCACCTCCAGAATATTTGTTTGCAAATACCATCAATGAGATTAAGAATTGAGAGACTCATTAGCATAGGGTGCAAACCCAAGGATATATTTTGAACCATGTTTTCCAATATTACATAGTCTAGAAAAACTAAGAGATGAACTTGAGAGGACTAGTGCATTTTCCCCAAATAGAGTAGCTTCTATTCTTTCCTACATGCGGGAAGAAGTACATGGTGAGGTTCTCCTTAAACAAATACAAGATAATGTGACCAAAGAAATGATAAAAACCAATTGTTTTCCATTTTATCAAAATGTACGTAAGGTTAGGGGATACCAGGTCACTATTTGTGTCGATCGTGCTATGGCCTCATTGATCTACCCATAATTTCTAACAGTGCATGGTCAATACCCAAACAATGACCAAATTCAATTATATTTTGTTCAACAATTATATGTTGAGGTCCATTTGGGCCTCAAAGTAAACTACCTAGACATTCCACCATATGTTGGTTAGGGGCATGGTAGGATTATTGAAAGACCCACCTATCATCGAGCAGATAGACCAACCCCAATGTTTAGGGTATTTTTTGGCGAGAGGTATCCTTCTCTCACCCCATCTCTAGCCCCCATAGAAAATGAGGTTGTCATTGCTTCCCAAAAGGAAAAAAGTGACACTGTAGATGAAATTGCAACTGCCACCACTAGGATATCTACTAATCGTGTAGGTCAGTATTTGATGTCTACACATCCCTAATCCATGACAATTTCAGCACAGTGGACCACCATGGATCCTTATACAATTGTAGGCATCCCTACTCCCATAGAGCTTGAGGCACTTAAAAGAGATATGGCATGCATGACTCTGCATTGTTTGGTTGAGGACCTCTTGGAGGCATATGCCTTCACTGCATCAAACTATGGGATTGGTGTAGAGCTTGTTAGAGATCATTTGGCATGTGAAGCTCGTTCACTTCTAGGATCCCATCACTCTCAACCCAGCACTAGTGCATGTTAGGATCCACCATCTGATCATTCAGAAGGTGCACAGACTATGGGTTTTACTGATATGTTGATTAGTGTCAGCTCGTTATCATCGATGTCATCTCACCTACATAGTCCTATTCACTCATAATTTATGGCATAACATGGGATAGATTAGATGGATGCAGATGTTGGTTCGTCACTTGACTGTATAGTTGATATGGTGGAGGCAGTAGTTTTAGAGGACTCAAGGTCATCTGATATCAAATGATGTGCACGTATGTGTGCATGTGCATGTTTTGATTCCTTTTTAATTGTTTTTAAATTTTAGTATTAACTAGATATTCATGTACTAATATATATTTATATACATTGTAGATGGACATACCTCATGTCACTCCTAGCCTTGTTCCAAATTGTGTACATCGACGTGACTCTATGGATGAATCTATTACCAGTGGACACATGAGTTTTAAACTTTTATATATGCACATGCATATGTATGCATAGATCTAGATACATATATAAGAATATACAAGTACATTCTTAAAAATAACTTTCATAAAATTTATTTAATTTAAATTAGATGTATTTAACACATTTTGTAAACCATTTTATTTGTAGGGATCAACACATCCATCAGAGCAGGACCATTCTCATTCAGATGGTCATTTGACTAGGAGTTGACATTCATATTAGGCCCTGCAATACATTTATGATCTTTACTACGTGTATTTTCTTATATGATGATCTTTAGTATTTTAAATTTGATGATATCTAACTTACATTTTCTTATATGATGATCTTATATGATGATCTTTAGTATTCCACATTTGATGATCTCTAACCTAAATTTTCTTTTATGATATACATACATTTGGCTCTTTTCTTATAACATGTTATATGTTTATACATTGATCAATATTGATATGTTTATATGATATATGTATACATTTGCTTATATTCAATATACATACATTTTCTTATTTGATGATCTCTTACAACTTACATTTCCTTATAGGATATACATTTGTTCTCTAGTAGAAATTTAGGAAATGAATGCCACTTTATAATTAAGTCCATTCATGTTGATCACAATAAATATTTTTCACATGCAAACCCATTGAATTTTATAGTAAGAAGTCAAAAATTATAAAATAAATGACTCTCAAGCTCAAGTAAACTAATAATATTTTTATAAATGAGTGTATTTACAAGCCTATCACATGTTCTTCTAGTTTTAAAATTTGATAAAAATAATGATATGAAAATCTTGATAGAAAGTAAGAACAAATAAAGTGCATCACTTTGTGGTACACAAAACTCCTATTTTTAAAAAATGACTTAACATGAACTATTGAGGAGTTGAGAACAAAATATAATTATAAATAATCTAGGTAGGAACATTCCTTTTATAATTATATACCATCCTTCAAAAAAATTCCCTCCAAGTTATAAATTTTTATGTTAAATTATTTCATAAATAATCTCTTAATCTACACCATTATTAAATTATAGGACAATTTTATTTTTTGAAATATTAATAAAATTCAACTTAAATTATACCTCTATATCTTTTTGACAAGTAACAAAATTCTAAAATTACTAGATATGTTGCATACCTATACATTAAATAACAACAAACTCCACAATGAAATAACTTGTTTGATTACCACATGATTAATTTAAACTAGGATCTAGTTATTCCATACTCTAGAATAATTTTTTTCCCATATGCATATAAATACAAGCTTATTTTTCATTATTCTATATCAAAATTTAAGATTAACTCACATTTATATCACTTGGAGCACATATTTTGGAGAAGAGGTTTTTGCACATTTATCAAGGAGGCAAATATTGGAGAAGACAACTTTTCATTTTTATCAATCAAGGAGAAATTTGGAGAACTTAACTAATTTGGTAGAGGATTTGTTTTGAGTCATCTTAAACTTGAAGAAGAAAATGGGACAACAAAGAAAAAGAAAAAATGTGTCTCAATGAAAAATGTCAAAAGAAGAAGAACAAAAGAGGCATGAACAAAACTTAGAAAATTATCATAGAAAGAAACAAGGTACATTCTTGTTTCTTCTCTCTCACTCTCTCAAGTGTGTGTTTAGGACGTTTATTAACACCTCAATTTGTTTTGCCTATAAATATATTCACAATTATGAAAACGATGTTAGATTTAACTTGGAAACGCTAATACTAAAAAATAGTCATCTTGCATAGACATTACCTAAATTTCTTATCATCTATTTCAAATTTCTTTTCTTCCGTGGAATTATTAAGTTCAAGAATATTTGATTTTATTTGTTTCAACTCCACTTAAATAACTCATAGCCTCTCACTTTCATTGCTTGCATGTAAATTCAAACAAGCAGGAAATTCTCAAGCTGAAGTCGAGCCAAATTTAGATATTGGATCAAATGAATCTGTTGAAGAACACATGGATGTTGAAGTTAGGGAGGAGACCCAAGTTCAAACAATGCTTATTGGAGAGGGACCAGGATCACTTCCTTCTACTGGTATGGATCAACATATAAAACTAGTTAAACTTATCTCACTTATAGCATCATGTCTTATCACTTTGTTTACTTGCATGCATAAACTTCACTTATATAGAATCATCTCTCACTTTCTTTGCAAAATATTTTGTGACATGTAGAAAGGGCTCAACAAGAAGGAAGTTCTCATGCTGAAGTCAAACCAAATCTAGATATTGGATCAAATGAATCTGTTGAAGAACACATAGACCTTGAAGATAGGGAGGAGACCCAAGTTTAAAAAATGCTTGTTGGAAAGGGGCCAGGATCACTTCCTTCTACTAGTATGGATCAACATATTAAAATAGCTGAAACTTCTCTCACTTATAGCACCATGTCTTATCACTTTGTTTGCTTGCATACATAAACTTCACTTATATATAATCATCTCTCACTTTCTTTGCAAAATATTTTGTGACATGTAGAAAGGGCCCAACAAGCAAGAAGTTATCATGTTGAAGTCGATCCAAATCTAGATATTCGATCAAATGAATCCATTGAATAACACATGGACATTGAAGATAGGCAGGAGGCCCAAGTTCAAACAATGCATGTTGGAGAGGGGTCAAGATCACTTCCTTCTACTAGTATGCATGAATATTTAAAACTAGCTGAAAAGGTGATGAAACAAATTTCATATAGAAATTTAGATCATTTACTTCAAATAGATATGGAGAAGCTAAAATTTTATGCCAACCAACCTTATAATAAGAGAAAGAGTTCAATGACTAAATCTGTAAATCAATCATCATTTCAATCATCTTGATACAGTTGAAAAAACCCAATTGTAATCACATTTACTTCTTCGTAATGAGCTAAGAGAGTCATTACAATTGTTGGGTGTACATTCAGCATCAAATAAGGATCTTGATCAGTGGATAAGGCCACTACAAGAAGGGTGATGTTGACATCTATTGTACATCAAGATATAGCAAGAAAAATAAAAATGTTTGCACTTTCGGCTGAAATTGGTTATAATAGAAACATATTAATAAAATAAGAGAAAAAGAGAGTTTTTGGATAAGAGTTCATAAGGAAATTGGGAAATTATGTGGAAAGCTCCCCGTTTTGACAGGATTGAAGATGTTACGAACTTGATCTCAAGTTTTTGGCATAATCAGACTCGTCCATCATCAAATACTAGAGATTTTATGAGACATAGGATTGGGCCTAGTATTTATGAAAATCATATCAAACATTGGCTAGAAATAACACAATTTGAGATGTATATGAACTTTTGTAATAGATATCCTCATATAAATATTGGACAAACAATGTTTGAAAGGTTAAAGCCATATTATGTGAAGATAAACAAGTTTTTTGAAACTTGTTTTCATTATCATATTGAATTTGATCTCTACTATTAGTTGTTTTGAAAGATGAGAGAAGAAAGTTGTGGGTTTCAAAATGCACCTCCTAAATAGGAAATTTTATTCATAAAGGCTATATTATGTGATCATGATAATAGACCTCAAATAAATTGCATAAAAGGAATTTGTGAGACATGTGGAAATTTGGTTAAAATTTCCTTCAACAAATGAGGATACTGACCTAACAAAGATAGATAATTGCAAGAGGTGAGTACTATTTTTAGAGATTTTATTTGTTTCAATTTGATTAGAGTTTTATTTGAATTATCTAATGCAATGTTTCATTTATTGTGTGGTTTATTACTTATTCATATATTTTACTCACACAAGTACAAGTATGTAAAGTTGCAAACAAATTTTGGGAAAGAATCCACAAGGTTGAACTATGTAGAAGAGGAGATTCCTATTGGAAAATTTGTGGAATATTTTCAAAAATTCATACAACCATACATACAACATTCCTTTTTTGCTAAGTGGCAAGCACAACAATTCCAAAAATTGAGAGATACTTTCCCACTTGGAACGGTTCTATCAGTAGTTGACTTTGCAAAAAATTACTCCTGTGTACATCAAAAGGAGATTCAATGAGAGTATTAATTTTCAAAGCAGATCACTATTATGGTTCATGTGTGTTATCAACATGCACAATCATATTTGGATAGTTTTGAGAGTACAAATGAAGAACAATCTATTAAGAAAGAATATCACTTTTATATTAGTGATGATAAAGAGCATGACATGCTTTTTGTCCAACATTTCTTTACAATTATTTTTGAGAATTTGAGAAGCAGGGGTGTAAAATTTGAAAATCATTTTGTATGGTCAGATGGATGTGCAACACAATTCAAATCTTCACGGCCATTCTATGCACTTTGTAGATATCATAAAATCTACAAAATACCACATGTTTGAAGTTTTTTTGAGAGTGGGCATGGAAAAGGTGAACATGATGGAGCAGAAGCTTGCATCAAATGAGTTATCTAGAAGATCGTATAGATAATACACATGATGTTGAACGGTGCAAGAAACACTTTGCATCAAATGTGGTTGACACATCTTCAAAAATAAACCGATACATTCCAAATAGAGTGTTTTGAGAGATATCAAGTATGTATAAATTACATTTTAAAAAACTTGAATTTAATTAAATTTAATATTTATATATATATATATACATGTTTGTTTGCATAATTTTGTTGCTGTGCATGTATCTAGGTGTGGACAGAAAATCAATGCATGGATGCAAGAGGGTAGAAAAAACAAGATCTTTGCAATGTGTTAGGAGTTCAGATAGTCGTAATGGATGGACATTAAACACAAGGGATTACTCTTGTTTTTGTACTGAGTGCATTGCAGGAAACTATGATCATGTATGCAACAACCAAGAACTTGGATATGTTGGGAAATTGGATACGGTGCCACTATTTTTTTCATAAACATATGATGAAAATGAGGAAGAAAGATTTGAAGACATTCCTTTGATTTCAATTGATTATGACCATATTTCAAGATTGGTTAGGAAAGGTACATGTGTAAGTTTTCAATAATTTAAATATTATATATATCTAGTTAATGATCTTTAAAGTCTAGAGACATTTCTAATTTTTTAAGATTTTTTTTTGTGTTAATTTGGTGCACAGGAGATGTTTTTGCAGTCATAGCAGAGCCTGGAAACATCAAAGGTGTTAGATATTATTTATTATGTTTAACGGAAGAGAGGAATAAGCTAACACAACCTGAAACAAGTGATGAAATGTTATTTCCCAAAGGTGAGTTTGAATTTAAAATTATATATACATTGTGTTCACATGTGCATATTAAATTATAAACATTAAATATATATTGTACAAACCTTGAGCATGAATTTTTTTTACACGTTCATATGTATTACCTTAGTTTCATGTTTGTACCATGGAGGTTTTGTTGTAGTGCAAGGGACATATCTAAAACAAGTCAAATTTGTTCAACATGGGATTCATTTTGTTGACTATCAACTTGATAACAAGGTATATCAATATAGTCACCTAATAATTGCTACTGCCCTACATCTTCATGCAGTTTCACATGCACGTGGCTGAAGTTAATGGAGACTAGATAGTTAAGATCATCAAAAATTTCTACATGTTATTGAAGAGCGGGCTGAACCAGAATCTTTGACTTAGATTGTATCCATGATTTTCAAGTTCACTTGTAACCCTATACATGTTCAAGTGAGAACTTATAGTAACTTGTACATAGTTGTACATAATTTTGTATAAATTAAAATTATATGTACATATTTGTTCTATGGAATTCTTAAGTTCAAGAATCTTTGATAGCATCATATCTCACTTTTTTTGCTTGCATGTAAGTTACTCGTATATATATGCTTTCAATACTTTTTTGAAACCTAGTGAAGTTTTTTAAAATCATTTTGCCTAAATTACACTTATATACAACTTATATTTGTTTCATGAAAATCTTAAGTTCAAGAATATTATATAAAATTATATACAACTTATATTTGTTCCATCAAATTGTTCCATTGGAAATTATGTAAATTTTAAAATTAAATATTATCTAATTATAAAATTATTGCACACATATTTAAAACATAAATCAATGCAAATAACAAAATAAAGTTAGCATCAATTTAACTCAAAAAATACCACAAATAGAAATATAATGTTCCCCTCTACCCTCTACCCTTAAGCCTTAAGCCTTAAACCCTCTACCCTTTTCCCTCTACCCTTAACCCTTAAACCTTAAAAACCTCTACCCTCTACCCTCTACCCTCTACCCTCTACCCTTACACCCTTAAACCTTCTCTCTCTCACTCTCTCACTAATTCTATCTCGAGCTCCCCTCTACCCTTAACCCTTAAACCTTAAAACCCTCTACCCTCTACCCTCTACACTTACACCTTTAAAACCTCTCTCTTTCACTCACTCACTAATTCTATCTCGAGCTACCCTCTACCCTTAACCCTTAAACCTTAAAACCCTCTACCCTCTACCCTCTACCATCTACCCTTACACCTTTAAAACCTCTCTCTCTCACTCACTCACTAATTCTATCTCGAGCTACCCTCTACCCTTAACCCTTAAACCTTAAAAAATCTCTACCCTTACACCCTTAAACTCTCTCTCTCACTCACTCACTAATTCTATCTCGAGCTACCCTCTACCCTTAACCATTTACCCTTAAACCCTGAACCCTTCTACCGTATACCATTTATCTCTATCCCACTCCCCCCTCTCTCTCTAAAGTCTCTCTCCTAAGCACTCTACCTCTCTCAAGTCTCTCTCACTCACTCACTCCTATCACGAGCATTAGGCCTGTACCGCTAGATAGGACTTCCAGTGTGGCTTCTTTGGAGAGAATGCATGGAAAAATTTCTTTGCATTAGTTTTGAGTTGTATCTCAATTGCAATAGTTCAATGTTAGTATGGAAATCACTAATCTTGATCCATGTAAAAATACATAGTGTAAGAAGCATCAAGTATAGGTGACAAAAAAATGCATAGGTATCTTTACATACAATATCCATAAGTGTCTCCACCAGATCTAGGTTGTTCATCAGTACGGGGCCAGATTCACTAGTTGCTTCAATTTTATGTGTCATGGGTTTTGGGTCGATGCCCCTTGGAAATTGACACAAGCATTCTTCATAGTTTAGAGTTTCCTTGCCATCTTTAATACTTCTTATCCAGAGAGGCTCTTGAAGCTGAAGCATTTCCATTAGCTCATCCATGGCTACAATGTCTAGTTTTGCAACCAGGGTCTATCTATCCCCATCATAGCCCCCGTTTGGCTTTGAACATCAACAAAAGATCCTTGTAGCAACAATAATTCAAAAGGAGGATTTAGAGAAGAATGCAAGCCATCAAAATTGTTGGCACCTGCACACCCATTCCTAGCTCCAAAGATGCATTGAGCATTACGAGAAGAGATGTCAATGATATGGTCCTTCCGTAAAAATTTCCAGCCATAGATGCCATTCTCTCGAGCTGAAAAAATCCATGTTGCAAGCATTAAAAAAAAAAAATATAGTTAAAGAATACCCATAAGCATAAAGCTAACAAATCGTCAACTTCACTACTCAGGTGGTTTAAAGAATGAGAACAAAATAACCTTATGGGTCTCTAAATCTTATATAGTATATGATATGAATCAATTTCATCATGGTGGGAAAATCATTGCACTAAAAATATTTCTAGATAGAATAAAATCTAGGAGGTTCACAGGGTTGTAAATACATTAGAATTAGACTAGTTACAACTAAAAAAGGAGTGACCCATAATCCTTTTAACCATAGTTTACATTTGAGAATACAAAAACATGGAATATGCATCTTCAAATTAGTTAGGCTGTACAAATGAACCTCATCTTTCAACTGAATATTCTCAATATGCAGTTGTTACTCTTGAAGACTGACTTTTGCAATAACAACATGTCTTCCATAGTTGGTGCATATAGGATTTCTCATGGCTTCTTTAATTTCCATGTTCTCCAAGTGAAGCTTATCGTTATCTTTAATCTGGTATGGTGCAAGCCCCAATTGCTTACTCAGAAGCTACTTTTTCTTCTCATCTGGGTGAGGGCACTCTTTGAAAAGCCTATAGAAAAGAAAAAATAGCAATAAAACCATAAACAACAATTCTCAACAAATGACAAGTATCGAATTGTTTAGTGAAAAAATGGCATATGCTTCCATCTCCTAAATCTATTGAGGAGTATGCATGTGATAACACTTCTTTTTGGGATGGTTATCTTCCTACTCATCACCAGATCCATTTCCTTCCATGTTGTCACTACCAAACTTTCTCTCATTCTCTTCATCTCTTTGTCTCCCAAGATGAGACTCTCCACATTAGTTTCCAAACATGTCCCCTTTTCCTTCCATGTATATATTATAATAATACATATTTAATAATAATTATATATTATTATTATAATATAAAAAGTATATAATTTATATTTATATTAATATTATATATTATAAAATAAAACTATTATATATTATAAAAGTATTAAAGTATGTCAAGGGGTTCGATTGAACACAATTTGAAGGTTTGACCGAACCCACCTGACACCCCTTTTTTTAATTATATTTTAAAGTGGTTCAGTCGAACATGGATTTGACTGAACATATTTTTTAGGTTTGACCGAACCACCCTATTTTCACCTTCTCCCTCCTCGGCACCAAAAATGTCCATAATTTTTCACTTCGAAGGTCGATTTGAGAATGAAAATGGAGGAGAAGTACTTCACAAACCCAATTGGTATCAATTATCCCTCAGAACAAGCTATCCAAAGAATATAATTTTAATATGTTTTGGTTTTATTATCTATTTGTTTTTTAAGTTTGATTAAATAAAGTTTTTTCATTGAAAATGAAGCTCTTTGTTCTACACATGTGGAAAATAGAAGATTATCAAAAAAAAATTGGAAAATATGAGTGCACCAGAAATTGGAGTCCTTGATCCAACTAAAAGAAATTAATTTCGATACATACAATAAAAGTTACGGGTTATACGATCGCATTATGTTTGAATTGTAATTGGTTTGACTTTGAAACTTGATTAAAGAAAAAATATTCAATAAAAAACTATCTAACCAAGTGGAAGCACTAGATATCAGAGTAAAAAATCTAAATTTGAAATAATTAAAATTTTGTCTTTCATGGAAAAAATTTATGCCTTATACAGTGTGTGTCACTTTTTAAAAATGCAGTTTTCTAAGAAAACCAGTTTTCGTGGGAGATGGAAAAAGCAGTGCAATCTGATTCTAAAATTTTTGAAAAAAATATTTTTAGAATCTATAGACAAAATGTGACAAGACTCTACTTTGTATCATCTTCTAATTCCTCATGGTTTAGCCGCTATAGGTGCCCGAATGTGAAGATTTAGTTAAAAAATAAAAAAAGTGTCGAGTTTGGCCAAAAATTGTAAACCACTATTGTTGGTTCACCCCTTGAGAATCACAAAAATCATATCAAAACACCAAAATTTTCATCATTTCACCTTATGACCATTTAGCATATTATTGCTCTAGTGCAACAACAAAACTTTACAATAGCTATCATAAAACCAAACTTTGAGCTAATTGAAGGAGAACAAACATACATAATCATTAGTTTGAGAAGCTTCATATTCGAGAAAAAGGATACACCAAACTAGCGAAGAAATGCAACAAACATCATTGATAAACAAGAGTGAAAATTTGATCTTGTAGCCATAAGTCCCATATTACCACCTCTTGCATAGAAATATATATCATCTTTTCAAAAATAGAAAATCCCCCCAAAAAAACAAACACAATCTCATTTCCTTAAAAAATAGAAAATCCCAAAAACAAAGTATTCATTCATTCCATAGTTAGAAGTCACCAAATCTTCACAAAATATTGACACTTTTTTATGATAATTATGAGATCACAACATAGAAAAAACATGGAGGCCAACAAAATTAGTGCTACCATACCCCCAAAAAACACCACAAACAAATGAAGTGACCCATGGGGTTATAGACCAAGTGACCTTTTGAATCCTCAAAAGGAACCCACCTTTAACACATCATACTAATCACCTAGTGAGGAATAGGTAATCTATAGACAACAAGAAGCCATGGATAGATAAAAAAAAAATCCCAAGGATATGGTCATAGAGGAGGTGGATAGTGAAGAAGAAACAAATGATAAATTATTTCAACATTCTAGCAATCCCAAGGTGCTCAAATTGATGGAAAAAATCCTAAGACAGGATCCAAATGCTTACTTCTTCAAGTTAGCACAAAGTGGTGCTAAGTTTCTTATAGACTTTAACATAAAGGTCTCAAATATCCTCATCTCATTCCCTTAGGAGATAACTCAGTTGTGAGAGAAATACCCAAACCATTGGAGATTCCAAATATACCACCGATCTTCTCACAAGACAAAGATCAACCAATGAACAACCCTTTGTTTCAGAAATCTTCCCAAATCAAACAAGTAGCGGTGGCCCAATAGTATCAAGGAGGTCCATCTCAATACATGCCACAAGGTAACAACCCACTAATAGGATAATACATGCCCCAAAAAACATTATATATTGACCCTTCCCTAAACATACAAAATCCACAAGGGTAATTTCCACAATAGTACCATCACCGAGGTGGGTCATATAGTCCCCTTCCTAATCAACAGTACCAACAAAAATGTGTATCATAGGGTACCATTTCCAATCCACAAGGTGGGTCACATGGTCACCTTACCAATCAATAGTACCAACAACAAGGTGTGCCACAAGGTACCCTTTGCAATAAACAAGGTGGGTCGTATGCCCCCCTTCACAAACAACAATACCAACAATAATGTGTCTCACATGGTACCCTTCCCAATTCATCCCATCAACAAGCTATCCCACCAACACACTATCAGGGTAATCTTCAAAATAGTTCACCCCAAAAACAAGGTGTGTCATAGGGTACCCTTCCAAATTTGTCCCATCAACAAGGTATCCTGCCAGCACACCATCAAGGTAACCTCCAAAACAGTTCACTCCAGCAACAAGATGTTTCATAGGGTACCCTTCCCAATTTGTCTCAACAACAAGGTGTCCCGCCAACTCATTATAAGGTACCCTTCCCAATTCATCCCATTAACAAGGTGTACTGCCAAAAAACTATAAAGGTACCCCTCCTCAACACAACAACAAGGAGCTAACCCTCCTTATGTCCAAAAAGGAGCTAACCCTCCTTACATTCAACAAGGAGATAACCCTCTTTCCTTCCAACAAGGAGCTAACCCTTCTTATGTTCAACAAGGAGCTAACCTTCCTTATGGTCAACAACGATATATCCCTCCTTACAGTTAAAAGGGACCTAACCCTTTTTTCACACAAAAAGGACCTAACCCTCCTTTCACACAACAAGGATCTAACCCTCCTTCCACCCAACATGGTTACCAAGGTCCTGTACCTCCACAATACCCAACCTATGACAAAAACATGCTAGGACAACAAGGTTACTACACACAGGATCCACAAATAAATGTACCGAAAATAGAGGTAGATATATAACTATAGGCCATGAATCAAAGAATATCAGACATGCAAATAGGAAATCCAAAGAGTACTTATACCCTTCAAGATATATGTCCATTTCCTTTAGATCGTTCCATTACTATGCTTTCTTTTTTGAAACACTTCAAAATACCAAAGTTTGACAAGTACAAAGGAAAAAGAGATCTAGTAGAACACATACGATATTTCTCAGTATCATGCATGGAAGTCCAAAACAATGAATCCTACCTAATGAGGATCTTTTGATATAGTCTTATTGGTCATGCTATGGAGTGGTTGTCCCATCTACCACCAGTAATTAAAATGTTTTGATGAACTAACTACCAAATTTGTAAACCACTTCTTAGTTAATATAGATTAGGACACAACCATCATGGATCTATACAAGATTAAATAGAGTCAAGGATAATCCTTCAACGATGGACATAAAGCTAGTTGATGCAAGTGGCTTATTCTCGACAAGGAACTGGTAGACATATTTGATTCCGATGTCCAAGCAGAATTCAACAACCAATTCACCATTTTGTGTCTTGTAAACTTTGAAGAAACTATTGAGAAGGGACTACACATAGAGAGTTACCTCGTAGAAAAGGGAGTGATTAAGCTAAACAACCCAATAGACAATTCTTCTAATTCAAATGAGAAACCTAAGATTTGGGCCAAGAACAAAAACATTACCAATGATGGAGTAGTGGATACTAGAGTTGTGTCGAATGTACAAAATCCTCACACACCACAAAAAAAACCTCAAGTTGCACAAAAAACCTATGCTCCCAATAATGCACAAATCAATCAACTTATCTATCCCCAAAACAATCAAGTGGTCAACCAATATAAAAATCAAGGAGGGAAACAAAGGAAATACAATCAACCAAGAAGGAAGTTCACTAGATTAGGAGAGTCCCTTGAAAAAATCATGCATAAAATAGTGCAAAAAAACCTCATCAAGGTCAATGATCACTTAAATTATGAGGATCCAACCTTCAAAACACCATGGTACAATGAGGACTTATGCAGGTTCCACAAAATCAAAGGGCATACAACAAACAACTACATGAGACTCAAGCACATAATACAAGAATTAATTGACAAGGGAGAAGTGGATATCAAACATCATCGTGGATACAACAACCTCCAAATATACACAAATCCAATTTTAAACCATGCTAAATAGAATGACAAAGGAAAGAACCAAGACTATCACAATGCTAACTACACTTATGAAGACATAGTTCTAGGTACCCTCATTCAAGCAGACAACAATAGGATAAATGTATTAACTATATGAGGTAGGGACACCAAATGTAATGTAACTACTCATCGATGGAAATTCACAATACAAGAAGCCGCAGCTAAACCCATAGCTAAGTCATAAAATGACTACAATATTGTGGAATAGCTAAATAAAACTCCCACCTTGATCTCAATCCTAGAACTGCTAAAATTATCACTTGCACATGGGGATATAGTAGAGAAATAATAAATAATTTGTCCCTAATGACCTCAATCTAGATTAGTTTCAAGCCATGGTTGGAAAAATCATGACCCATCACCATTTAGTCTTTTCCAAGAAAGACATTCCATAAAAGTCATTCCACAACCAAGCTCTCTACATAGAGGTTGGTGTCCACAAAAAACATGGTCAAGAGATTGTTGATAAATAATGGTGTAGGTCTAAACATTTATACCTTAAAATTTGTTAAAAATATGGTGTATTCTAACAATGTAAAATACAAGGGAAAAAGCATTACTATAAGGCCCTATGATGATCTCAAAATAAATTGAAAAGGAAATGTCAAGCTTCTTGTGTAGATAGGACCAAAAAGCACAGAAAAAACATGTCAAGTACTAGAATTTGAGTTACCATTTAACCTCCTTCTAGGATGACCTTGGATTCATGCACTATAAGCGATTCGTTCAACATTTCATCAACATTTAAAGTTTCCTCATGAAGCAAAGGAGGTTACGTTATATGTTGATATTAAACCCTTTTAGTTTTGTCCAAGATTTGAGGAGAAGTATAATAAAATCCATTGTATACCAAGCAATGCCATATCATTTCATTCATTCTCATATGTTGACTCTTCCACACTACCATCAACCTCAATTAAACCAATATCAAGGGAGCAATCAAAAACTGAAACCAAGGTTCAAGTACTTGACAAGGGTAATGGAAATTATCACTTCAATCAAGCATAATTCATTGGAATTCTTCCACTAATACCCAAGGTTTATGGAGGCCCTAAGGAGATCAAATATGTTCAAAGAGTAAAAATGATAGCTAAACCCATAATTTTCACCAAGTGGGGAGATATGAAGGATGAAGAGATATTCAAATAAGACTTGTCATCTATGATCTATAAAGAGGAACAAAAGGAACAACAACAACCACAACCCCTTCTAATCAACCCTAGCAGTAAAGAATATCAATAAGATAAAAAAATGGGATATACTAGAACAGGTTGCCTTGGGCTATGCAAAAAAGGTAGATGGATACCTATCATAGTGGAGCAAAGAAAGAAGAATATGGGACTAGGTAATGATTCAAAAATGTGGTTACTCAAAACACTAGGTGTACCTCTTTTAAGAAATGAGTTCCTTCTACTAATGTTAAGACATTGGATATCTACCACCTTATAGACAATGAATTATCCATCGATGACTTATTTGAAAAATTTAGCATTGGTATAGTCCCTACCCAACTTACCAAAACTATTCCTAATGACTATTATTATTCTGAAATAGACTCTAATGAGTATGAATGGGATTTTGCTTTTGTCACCTCTAGTGATGATGACCTAGACACACAATGGGAGAATGATACCAGAGCCATATTAAGCATCTCAAAAGCTTCTGTAAGTTTCAAAAATAGTGATGATAGCCTACCCCTCTATTACCAACAGTTGATATATTGGGACCGACAACAACATACACCTAGTTTGGATCAATTCCAAAATGATGAAGCAATCATAGAGTTTATGGGACTTTGAAATGATATACCAATGGGAGATCATAAAGTAGGTTTCATCATGGAATTTGAATAGGAAGCATATTTTGGTGGGTAGATTGTTTCCTCTAGTAGAAAAAGTGAAAAATATAATATAAAAATCAAAACGAGATTCTCTAGAGAAAACCACAATGTGGCTTTATCAGATCCTGAAAAAGAATAAAATAAAGGATGAATCTGAAGGTGAAAACCTCTTTAAGGAACCCAAAGATGGAGGATTCAATCTCCCTATATCTAAATATCAAGAGAAGTCAACACTCCTAGTGGAAGAAGTAGAATCCATCAATTTTGGAAAAACAAAGAACCCAAAGATCATATACCATGCAACACCACTTGATCTTGAAGATAAAGTGAACTTCACAGTGTTCATCAATGAAAGGAAGATAAAATTTGTGTGGAAATATGTAGATATTCTAGTACTAGATCCAATATTAGTTGCACACCACTTGGTCATATTTCTTGGAGCCAAACCTATCAAGCTAAAACTAATGAAAATGCATCCTCAAATAGCACTATTGTTAAAGGTAGAACTAAAGAAATTACTAGATGTGGGATTCATCAAACCCAGAAATTATTTTGAATGGATATCAAATCTAGTATTAATATAAAATCCCATTGGGGGCATAAGAATCTACACAGAGTTTTGAGATATGAAAAAATCTTCTCCAAAGGATGAATTTCCTCTTCCAAGTATAGACATGATTATAGATTTAACTGCATGCCATAAAATATTATCACTAATGGATGTTTTCTATGGGTATAATAAGATAAAACTATCCTCTAATGATCAACATAAAATGGAATTCACTTTGCTTGGGCGACCTTCTATTGGAATGCCATGCCATTCGGTCTAAAAAATGTAGGGGAAACCTATCAGCGAGTGATGACTACAATCTTCCATGATATGCTACATACAACTATGGAAGACTATGTGGATGATATACTAGAAAAGTCCATCAAAAGGGAAGACCACTTGATCAACCTTGCAAAAGTGTTTGATAGGCTAAAATAATATAATTTTGAGACTCAACCCAAAAAAGTGTATATTCAAAGTAACATCTGGAAAGCTACTAGGGTATATAGTATCAAGAAGGGTCATTAAAGTAGATCTTCTAAAAGTAAAATCCATACAATATATGCCTCCACGAAAGACATTGAAGAAACTAAGAAATTTACAAGGGAAGCTACAATCTCTCAGATGATTCATCGCACAACTAGCAAACAAGTGTCATCCGTTCACCCATATGTTACACAAATATGTCACATTCAAATCGGAAGGGAGATGTGATCTTAGGAATTTCAGCAAGTCAAAGGGTACCTACTCACTCCTACACTCTTGATGCTACCTATTCTAGACAAATAAATGATACTATGTGTGTCTGCAACACAAGCAACATTAGGATCTCTCCTAGGACAACTAGATGATAATAACAAAGAAAGAGTGATATACTACATTAGTCAAACACTAGTGGGACAAGAGTTGAAATACTCACCCATAGAAATAGTGTGTCTCTCAATCATATTTGTGACACAAAATTTGAGACACTATATCTTAAATAGATAAGTAAAGTTGATTTCAAAGGTAGATCCACTAAAGTACCTAATAGAAAAATCATCTCTAACAAGAAGAATTTCTAAATGGGAAATGATTCTTAGTGAATTTAACATAGAGTATGTAGATAGGAGAGCCATCAAAGGATAGATCATAGCATATCTGCTAGTAGAGGTAATGATAGAAGATCACCAACCTCTCATAATAGACTTCCTAGATGAAAGTATATTGCTGGCAGAACAAACAATCCATTAGAACCTATACTTTGATGGGTCCCACACTCAACATGGCTCTAGAGAATGTATCCTATTTCTCACACCACAAGGAGATAGTATACATAAGGCATAAAAAGTTTCATTCCCATGTACAAATAATATCTCAAAGTATGAATACCTAATCACAGGACTCAAGATAGCTATTGAATGGAGGATAAAAGAACTACAAGTCTTAAGAGAGTCTCAACTAGTAATCAACCAAGTGAATACTGGCTATCAAACAAAAGACAACAAGCTAATATTGTATAAAAGGATGGTGGATAGTTTTAAGGACTATTTTTTCACCATAAAATTTGAACAGATTCCCCAGATCAACAACATAGTAGCTAATGTAATGACAACAATAGGTTTTCTTCTTGATATTCCATAAAACATTCCTAAGTATGAATTTTTGGTGGAGAAATTACTCATATGGTGTCTTATATCCCAGAATTGGAACTAGTGTGTGTTGTTGTTGCTCCTAATTCACCATGGTACCAAGATGCATTCAATTACATCTAGCATGGTATCATACCACTTAACCTAACAACAACCCAAAAGAATACCTTTACCTATAGGACTTCCTGATTCATGATCCTAGGATATAATTTATATCATCAAAATTAAATGGCATGTTACTCCAATGTCTTAACATAGCAGAAGTGAAAAATGGCTTACAAGAGTTACACGAAGTTGTTTGTGGGCCCAACTCTAGTGGAACTAACCTAGTACAAAAATTGATGAGAATAGGGTACTATTGGCCCTCCATGGAACAAGAGTGTATTCAGTATTCCCAAAAAATGTCATCAATTCCAATAGCATAGTGACCTCGTTCATGCACCAATACAGGAGTTGAGACCCATCACCACACCATGGCCTTTTTCAGAATGGGGATTAGACTTGGTAGGTAAGATTTATCCTTCTTCCTCTAAAAATCATAATTTTATTATTACCTCAATAGAATATTTCACCAAATGGATAGAAGCAATTCCATTGACCTACATCACTAGAAAATAGATATCCAAGTTCATTTTGAATTATCTAATTTATAGGTATGGAATTACCCAAGCAATCATAATGGACAATGGAATCCCATTCAAGAATCGAGATTTCCAAGAGATTTGTTCCAAGTTCCCTATCCATCACAGATTGTCCACGCCCTACTACCCTCAAGGAAATGGTCAGGATGAAGCATCTAACACAACCATCCTAAAAATACTAAAGAAAATTGTTAAAGATGCTAGTCTGAATTGGCATTTCAATTGAAACTAACCCTGTGGGATTATTGAACCAGTATCCAAACACCTATAGGTGCCACACCTTTCTCCTTGGTCTACATATTAGAATCTTTCTTACATATCGATTCAAAATATCCTCATTGTGAATATCATTAAAAGGCATGGTCAATAATGAGGAGTATTGGGTATCCGGATTAAATGAGTTGGAACTCCTAGATGAAAGGCATTTGAGCACAGTAAACCATCTTCAGTTTTATTAGAATTGACTCAAGCAAACCTATGATAAAGGGATCAAAGACATAAAATTTTAGGTCGATGACTTGATACTCAAAGAATCAAAAGGTACAACTAAATCAAGATGGAAAAGATAAGTTTGAACCCAATTGGTTAGGCTCATTCATTATCACAACAAGATATGGCCCTGGAGCTTATTATTTGGCTACTCGCAAAGGAGAAACTTTAGTTGAACCATTGAACAACAACCATATCAAAAGGTGTTATACTTAAAAACAAAAGAATACCCTAGGAAAAGGGTAAAAATCCAAAATTAAATAAAAAAGAAAGAAAATTAGTAAAAAGAAATAAAATTCTCTTTAAGTGAAAACCACTTTGTGTCACTTCTAGAATAGGTATCGTAGTGAAAACCTAGCAAACAAGCATTGCATTTGAATAAAACATGCATATTATCTATCAACTCTATCTAAAGCATCCACCCATTCATCCCATAATAAAGAATGTATCCAACCATGGCTTGGTGATTGATTATATATTGAACCTTGTTGCACAATCTACATCTATCTCACCTAGGGAAGGTAGTCTTGTCTCAAACTAAGGGAAACTTCTCAAAATCAATAATGAATGAGATCCTTGTATGTCCCATCATGGTAGAAAACTATCAAAAATAAAAAAACATATAAAAAACAAAAAAAATCAAAACAAAGTCAAAACATCAAAAATATCAAAAATATGTTATGATTTTGAGTCCACACAAGTCGAACTACATGGTCTCTACATCTACAATGTAGGAAAGGATTATCAACCCCCAAGGCCTTAGGTTAGTCCCCTTAGGTGTCTGTCATGATTTTGTTGGAAACACAAAGGTAGGCAACTGAGAGGGGGGGTGAATCAATTTTCACATAAATTATATTTATTAAACGTATTCCCATATGTGATAAATAAAAATGAAATTATCAACCATCAACACATTAGAGACACACATAAAACCAATATTTTTTTTTGTGGAAACCTTGTTAGGGGAAAAACAATGGTGGAGGTTAATCCACAAGTTTATACTTTGTTAAAAGTATAGTAAATGGGGAATGCACCTACATTCAAGTACACTGCCTAGAGCTCACTGCTCAAATACAAAAAGGCTTACTACCCAAAGGAAGAAACATTGTATTACAGTCACAATTAGATTAAATCCATCTGAAAGATTTTCAACTAAGAAAATATCATCTACTAATGCTTGATTATAGTTCCAATTAAGCACATGAACACCCTTTCTTCTACTCACTCTTCTTCACACTTTACTTTTTCCTTTGAAAGATCTGAACTTTATTCACACATAGCACTCACATATCTCACTTCTTGCATCTCTCAAATGATATAAACAATCAGCTATGTATATCTCCATCTAAGGATAACATCAACTACATGTTGGCCCAACAAAATATAAAATGTATACAAACTGTTGGCCCAAAATAATAAGGAATTATTAATCTACACCAAATAGCATCGGCCAAAGTATAGTAGGGAAACAAAAAATATGTCTCAAACACAAAAAACTTTAAACAATTAGCCTCGAAGATCCACAACACACTAAAATCACCTTGTTGGCCATGAACATGAAAAGCATGAACTTTTAGAATAAAATCACCAATCACGAGCACAACAATCAATGCGAACCAGCAACACAAATAGAGCATGATCTAAAATCATCCACAAGAATCATAAATCACCACAGAAGCATTTTCATCAACTTAGATTACTAGAATCACATCATCTTCTTTTAGGATCACTAGCTTAATCAACAAAACAACTGTGAGAACACATATCCTCATACCTTGATCAAATCTTCATGTGAACCTCTGAAACTTTTAGTGGATAAACTAGATATGACTATCAACAAACCCTTTAATCCATAACTTCTCACCATCAAAATACTGAACTATCCATCATATTGATCTTCACTGCATCACCGACAACCTACAACTATTTTATTACTATTTTCTCAATATCCTCAACATATACAATCTTAAAGACATTAATGCTAATACTTTTGACATCAATTAAAACCGCACATCAGCAATATACAAAAATATCCAACAATCTCCCCCTTTGGCATTGATGGAAACACATGATGTGAAAAACATCATCACTAAAACTTTCTCTTAGCACTTTCACCCTCCCCAAATAATTCTCAATTTTTAACATGACTCTTCTCCCAAGATAATCAATTATGCAATTAGGCCTAATTTTTCACATGAAACCTTCAGCAATTCATATGCCTTCAAACCTCAAAAATCACAAAAATATTCCATTGGTACGGACAAATACATGCCAAACTTGAAAAACCTTGTTTTAGGCACAATTCATGAGGGTTTATTCAAAATATGGGTTCATATCATAACATTCCAATACATTAGACCTTCATAAAATGACCTGCAAAAACTCAAAACACTATCACATATAGAGTTCCAATCATATTTTTCCAAAACCTTACTTTAGTTCCTCAATTTCACTTGGAAAACTCATGAAAACACCCTAAGGCATCCCCCTAAAACCATACAACTTGTATTTTATGCCTCCCAAACCATTGGTACATCTAAAATTCCATGAAATAAGTCATTCCACCGAGTTACAGGGCTGGACAGCAAGTGGAATGACTAGAACATCATTTTTTACACCAATCAAACCCTCAAATTAGTTAGAAACAGGCAGTCCCAGAAAAATGAAGAGATCTCTCTCAAAAATCAATATTAGAACCTCTAATTGGATTCAGATGAAAGCTATTTCATTCCCCTACAAGATATATAAGTCACATAACTGATGCAAAGTCAATGCCACTGCTAACTTCTATAAATTAGGAGGTGTAAACAATCATCCAATGCTAGAATTCTTAATGGAAAACCTTCTTATTAGAGAATACTCAAAAGTAATAACCACCTTAAATACCAATTTTGCTTCAACCAAAATACTTGATCAACAAAATACCTAGCCTATACCATGCTCATTGGGGATTTCTTATCATGATCACATACAATGACTTCCTCCTTCAATTGGAACCTTAAAGCCATATATCAACTCCACTGATCAATTTACATCGAAATCTACTACAGGTATGCTCAATTGATATACTATGATGCACTTGCATTCATGTAATCATCCCTAGATTCCCTCTGAGATACTCAAAAGTATCCTTAAATCCAAGCTTCAACAAATACTTGTCCAATCTAGCATACCATGCTCTTGGGGATTTCTTATGTCCATACAATGCTTTCTTCAATTGGAAAACCATATCTCCCTGATCATTTAATCGAAATCTACCAGGTTGCTCATTATATACTTCTTCATTCAGTTCACCATTTAGAAATGTTGAATTGACATCCATTTGATAAACCTTGAAGTTTTGTAAGCATCATAGGCAAGAAATAGTCTCACAACTTCAATTCTAGCAATAGGAGAAATTTTTTTTTCAAATTCAGTTCCTTCCATCTAAGAATATCCTTTACATGCCAATCTTGCTTTGTTTCTGATAACTTCACCTTGCTCATTCAATTTATTTTGAAAGACCCATTTAGTTATGATTACATTTTTGTCCTAAGGTCTAGGAACAAGAGTCCATGTATCATTATTCTCAATTTGTTGTAACTCTTATTTCATTGCTTCCACCCAATGTTCATCTTTGCATGATTCATTGATATTATTAGGCCCGGCCTTCAAAATCAAATTATACTCTTCTCCAATTCTTCTCCTAGTCTAAACACCTTTGTTCTTATCACCTATAATCTGATCTTTTGAGTGATTTACTTACATACGTTGGAGTCTTATGTTGTACTTGAACTTGAGGCTCTTGTGATCTTGCTTCTACACTTTCACTAGTTTCTTCCTCTTGATTTTCTTGATTCACCAGATTGATTTGAAATTTATTCCTTTATCTAAACTGTCATTTTTATCATCTAAATCATATCCATAGGTTCTATATGGTCTAAATGTGTCTTCATAAACCTTTACATTAGCACTTTCAACTTCTTTCCTCAATATCTAATTGTAGAACCAATAGGCTTTAGTTTTAGTAGAATAACCTAGAAATATTCCTTCATCACTCCTAGCATCAAACTTTCATATATCTTCATATCTTTTGATATAAAATTTGCTTCCAAAGATTTTGAAATATCTAACAGTAGCCTTATGACTAAACCATAGTTCAAAAGGGGTCTTACTAGTATCACCTGTAACATGTACCCTATTGAGAGTGTAAAATATAGGTACTCACAGGTTCTCTCTAGTAGATATGAGGAACATTTTCTTCCAGCATCATAGTTCTAGCAGCTTCTTGAATTGTCTTGTTCTTCCTTTCCACAACGCCATTTCGCTGAGGAGTTCGCAGGGCAGATAATTGTCTCTTTATCCCATGCTCTTCATAGAAATAATTAAACTCACCAGAAGTGAATTTACCACCTCTATTTGATCTCAAAAATTTAATCTTCAAACCTATCTTTGTCTACACCATAGCCTTGAAAATCTTGAATTTCTCTAGAGCTTCTAATTTTTCCCTTAAGAAGGTAGCCCGAATCAATCTAGAATAATCATCAATGACTAACATGAAATACATGCCTCCTTGTAAAATTCTGATTCTAGAAGGACCACACAAGTTAGTATGCACAAGCTCCAATACTTCATTTGAACAATATTGTTTTCTTTTGAATGAAACTCTATTTTGCTTCCCTAACTGACATTCCTTTCATATGGAATTAGTAGGTTTTATCAACTTAGGAAGATCTCGCACTGCCTGGGTAGAACTTATCTTGATAATGTTGTCAAATTTTACATGACACAATCTTCTATACAACAACCAACTTTCATCAACTTGAGCAATCAGACAACTTTTATTAGCAATACTTAGCTGAAACATATTACCTTTTGTTTTTGTACCAAAATAAATCAAATTTCTAGAACTCCCCAATATTTTACACTTTCCATCCTTGAATTGAAGATTATTTGTCAACAATTTGTCCAACACTTAAAATATTATGCTTCAAAACTTGCACATATAAGACAGCATCAATATTATGCTTACCATCAAAATAAATGGATCCTCTTCCATGGATTACAGCATGTTTTTCATCACAAAATCTTACAACACTCCATCATAATTTTCCAAGCTCACAAATTTACTTTTATCACCTATCATGTGATGAGAGCATCCATTGTCAATCACCCATTCATCTTTTTCTTCAACTCTGTAAGCTAGAGATTTCTCAATATCCATGTAGCTAGTAGAATCAACAAGTACAAGATTACTTTCCTTGATAGCAATAAATACAAACTCATCCTCACTTACATTCCCTTTATCATATTCATCATCTATCACACCTTCATCAGCAACAAAATAACACTTTCTTTGGAATCTAGGCTTGTTAGAGCTCAGCTTAGGAACTCTTTTAGGACACCTTGAGACAAAATGACCTATCTTGTTGCAATAAAAACATTTAAGAGGAAATTTACCTTTGTACTTACCTCCTCCTTTGGCTACTCTCTTGAAAATAATTGCTTCAAGCTCATCTATCTTTCTCTCTTCTTATTCAATCTCTCTCATTTCATGCTCATATTTAGACATTTTTCTGGAACTTTCTCCCAGATCATATCTCTGCTTATATTTCTTGGATACAATAGCTTTGAATGAAGATTCTATCTTAGGAAGAGATTCACCAATCTCACTTAACTCAAAAGCACCAAGCTTACCAATCAACATGTCTCTAGTTACATTTGTCATAGTTTGAATCTCCTCAATAGCAACAACTTTGTGTTTGTATGCAACAAGCAAGGATCTGAGAAATTTAGAAAAAATCTTTGATTCTTATAATGTTCGACCAGCACATATGATACAATACACAAGTTCATTCAATCTCTACATAAAAGAAGTGAGGTTCTCATCCTCAACCATTATCAATGTTTCATATTTCCCTTTCAGGCTCTGTTGCAGCTTAGCAATCTTCACATGTATATAACCTTCATACAAAGTTTCCAAATTTTTCTAGATCTCATAAGAAGTCTTCATCTTAGAATTAGTCAAAGCACTAAACAATGCTTCCTTAGCCCAGATATTGTACTCGGCTTCCTTAATCTCATATGCAATAGAAGGACCATTTTGAGGTATGATATATCTATTCTTTGTAATTTTCCAGAAGGGTTCACCAATGCATATCAGATGACACTCCATTTGACTCTTCCACAAATAATAATTTTTTCCATCAAATCTCAGACTATCCTTCTTACATGTTACCATCTCGGATCACCTCAAGTGATCAAGATTCTCTAGAGGAACTTGCTCTGATACCAATTTTTGGAAACACAAGGGTAGACAACTGAGAGGGGGGCTGAATCAGTTGTCATAGAAATTATATTTATTAAAATTATTCTTAGATCTGATAAATACACATGAAATAATCAACCATCAACACATCAGAGACACACACAACACCAAGATTTTTGCGTGGAAACCCTACTAGGGGAAAAACCATGGTGGAGGTTAATCCACAAGTTTATACTCTGTTAAAATTATAGTAAATGGGGAATGCACTTGCATTCAAGAACATTGCCTAAAACTCACTGGTCAAATACAAAAAGGCTTACTACCCAAAGGAAGACATGCTATCTTATAGTCACAATCAGATTAAATCCATCTGAAATATTTTGAATAGAGAAAATAGTATCTACTAATGCCTAATAATAGTTCTGGTTAACCACATGAACACCCTTTCTTCTGCTCACTCTTCTTCACATTTTACTTTTGCCTTTGAAAGATCTAAACTTTATTTGCACATAGCACTCACACATCTCACTTCTTGTATCTCTCGAATGATATAAGCAATTAGCTATGTATATCCGTATTTGAGGATAACATCAACTACATGTCGAACCAACAAAATATAAAATATGTACAAACGGTTTATCCAAAACAATAATAAATTATTAATGAAAGCCAAATAGCATCGGCCAAATCATATAGGGACACAAAACATTATTTCTCAAACACAAAACACTTTAAACAATTAGCCTCCAAGATCCACAACACACTATAATCACCCTGTTGGCCATGAACATGAAAAGCATGAACTTTCAGAAGAAAATCACCAATCACAAGCACAACAATCAGTGTGAACAAACAACATAGATAGAGCATGATCTAGAATCATATGCAAGAATCATGAATCACCGCATAAGTGTTTGCATCAACTTAGATTACTAGAATCATATCATCTTCTTTCAGGAACACCAGCTTAATCAACAAAACAACCATCGGAACATAGATATAACTTGATCAAATATTCATGTGAACCTCTAAAAATTTTAGTGGATAAACTAGATATTCCTATCAACAAACCATTTAATGCATAAATTCTCACCATCAATATATTGAACTATCCATCATACTGATCTTCACTACATCACCGACAACCTACAACTTATTTTATTACAATTTTCTCAATATCCTCAACATATACAATCTTAAGGACATTAATGCTAATAGTGTTGACATCAATGACAACCACATATCATCAATATCGGACATCTCCAAAAATCTCCCCCTTTGGCATTGATGGAAACACATGATTTGAAAAACACCATCAATACAAATTTCTCTTAGCACTTTCTCCCTAGATAATTCACAATTTTTCACACGAATATTCTCCCCCTTTGACATCAATGACAAAGGTACACATTATCTTTCTCCACACAAGCTCTAAACCACATATCTAAACATCTGGCTACTCCCCCATAGTATCAACCACCACAACATCAATCTGAATCACAAGATATGACTATGAAATGCACTAACTGATGCAATTCAATGCATCTTTATTGTAATTATGAGGGGTAATCACCCCAAGCTTCCCTTTGAGATACTCAAAAGTATCCTTAAATCCAAGCCTCAATAAATACTTGTCCAATCTAGCATACCATGCTCTTAGGGCTCTCTTAAGTCCATACAATGCTTTCTTCAATCGACAAACCATATATCCCTTGATCAAATATTCATGAAAAAATCTCAAAATTATGGTGGATAAACTAGATATTCCTATCAACAAATGCTTTAATACATAACTTCTCACCATCAATATATTGAACTATCCATCATATTGATCTTCACTACATCACCGACAACTTGCAACTTATTTTATTAGAATTTTCTCAATATCCTCGATATATACAATATTAAATAAATTAATTCT
Source organism: Sequoiadendron giganteum (assembly GCA_007115665.2). Classification (NCBI taxonomy): domain Eukaryota; kingdom Viridiplantae; phylum Streptophyta; class Pinopsida; order Cupressales; family Cupressaceae; genus Sequoiadendron; species Sequoiadendron giganteum. Next base: position 212,683,575 of record CM021100.1, read on the forward strand.
AATATTATTGACATCAATTAAAACCACATATTAGCAATATCCAACAATCTCCAACTTTATTTCAACTTAGTCAAAAAAATTCACAAAAATTCAAAAATCTAAAAACATTCACAAAAATAAAAAATCCAAAAACATTCACAAAATAGAAAAGATAAAAAACATGTTCTTATCAAACCAAGTGAACTACAAGCCTTTGCATGTACAATGTAGGCAAGGCTTATCTTTGATGAGCCCCCGAGGCCCTAGGTTAGTCCCCTGAAAACAACAAAAACATCTTAAAAACTAGAAAAAATAAAAAACGGTCCTAAATCCATCATCACAATCCGTAATAAACATTTCATCTACAATAAACATAATCATCATCTTCACCCTTTGACAAAACAAAAAAACAAATAGATAAAACACCAAAAGCTAGAACTTTCAAGCAAACAATCACAAAAACTTGATCCCAAACAGACTAAAACAAAGCCAAAGTATTAACTACCTATCTATTGACAATTCACCAACAACATCTTGAGATATGTCTTAATGGGTCTATTCCTAAAATAAACATCATCAACACCAAATAATAGCCCCAAAACATATATGACAAGTGATACAACAACATTGTTTTATCTTTTTGTGATCTTATCTTTTTGATATACATTATTAACTCATTCCTATGATCTCTTGATGTTGTCCATAAGGATTTAGAGAGAAAGGAATGGGGGAAATTGAGCATCATTTTTTTTTACTTTGTTTGTTGGATATTTTTGTGATATTACCATGGTGAATACTTGATTTTTTCTGTGTGTGGAAATCATTTTGGGGAAATTCATACAATAGTTGCATGTTAGGTAATCCATACCTCTCTGTGTAACTGGGCTAAAATAATTTAAAGCTTCCCACCCATATATTCTAACAAGGTTTCCATATGTTTGGTATGATCAAGAATATTCTTTGTATGTTGAGTCAAAGTCCACTCAATGGATACATATCCACCTTGGTTATTAATACCTTGGTGCATCGTGTCTATTAGCTGCATTAATAGGTATTGTTAAATATATGAATCCTCTATGAAAGAAAAATAAAACTCATGAATGACAAAAACATCAACTATTCTTCACTTCTTATTAAAATTTTCTTCATGTCACCATTTCTTTTATCAGTCCTTGCACTTAAATGCATCACATTAGCTTATCAAAACATAATATTTTAACTATCTCACTTTCCCCTAAACATGAATAATTGAATACATTATTCAAATCATCATCCCAAAGATCAAATCAAACAAATACAACTTTTTTTACAAAATTAAAACATGATTTGCATGTTCAACTCAAAAAGATTAAATAATTTAATTATTTAATTGATTATCCTCACCCACTTTCATGAAGGAGAAAATTACGATCCCCTGATTGCTTGGCCTAATTTTCTAACTAATCCATCTACTCCTAAAAAATCAATCTATTCCTCAATTCCATGGATTATTCAATCTATTTACTCAATCCCACTAAACACTCAAAATTAATTCTTCAATACATCGATTATGTAACCAATTTGCACTGATTATTCCCATCTAAATCTTCTCAATGGTTCAAAAACCGTTGATCAAGATATTCTACTACACGACCTCAAGCATTCATTTCAAAACACAAATTCTATATAACAACCATCTATCTTCTAAAAAATGATCAAAGAATCAACATCATTTGCATGACAAAGTAATGCCAAAATCACAATTGAACTTTTGAAGGTTTACACATATCTTCGATCAATGACATTACATGTTCTTCAAGCTTTTTCTACACACAATGGAGGGTTCACATTGATACAAACAACTTGAAATTTTCACAAACACACTCTAACACAGGATGGTAAAGCTACATTATTTTGAGTTCATTGTTATTGTTTTCTTTCAATTACATTCTTGAGCTCATTGATTTTGTAGTTTCATTTCGTGAGTAATGGGTATGAATCATAGCTTTTGTTTGCATTAGATTAGCTTCAGTTCATTCAATTTGATTATTTTGCATCATTTAATTTCCCCCTTACATAATACAATTCACAAATTACACAATTGATGGTTTTAAATTTAGCTCCTTCTATTGATATTAATCAAATAAGTAGCATTTACGTCCAACAAAATTTCACTAGTGCATGGAAAACCATTGTCTTTTATATCACTACTAAACTTGAGAAATTGCTATTAAAAAACTAACTGTCTAGAAAGCTTTTTAAATTATCTAACTTGAGGTTGTAAATCTAACTTCAATTTTGTTGACCCTTTACAATGGTGTTCATTTTTTACTTATAGAAGTGTTTTTGCATGAATGAAGATGTTGTCATTAATGTCAACTAGCTATCAACCGGTTGCTAATTGTCATTGATGCCATATTGATTGTATGTCGAGGATATTGAGAAAATGGTAATAAGGAAGGTTTTCTAGCTTGCTCTATGTTGTGTTTTGGGATGTGTTCCTATGTCATTATGGTTCAAATACATTGTTCATAACTATTGATGGTTTCTATATCTATAATTTGGGATTTTGGATCATCATACAATGTGAGATATTTTCACTAAGTATGTGTACTATGCTTTTCTATATATTTGGTTATGGTCTGAGAGAAATGTAGTTGCTCTAGATTTCTTTGATTTGTGGCTTCAGAACTTGTGGTTATAGAAATAAGCTGATATGATCATGTTCAAGTGAATTTTCTTATCCGGAGAGACTGGATTATGTTAAGGTTGCATGTGATTAACTGTTTTATGTGTTTTACACGGGTATTGGCAAACCTTTTGTTAAACACTACTTATGAAGTTCATGGAAGTGTGTTGAGGCATGTTCAAACTTATTTAGGTCCTCACTAAGTTTTTGTCTTGGTCGCCCTCATTCTAATTCCATCGTAAAATATTTTGGTGTCGACCTAATTTGAATTAGAAAATACAAATGGTGTGTGGCTGACCTTGGATGACTTTCCAGGTTGAAGATGGTATAAATATAAATTGAGATGTTTGTGAAAGATGAATGCAGGAGAAAGATAGATTTCATATAGATGTTACATTGTTTGTATGATGCAAGTTTTAGCAAACCAATGTGAAATTTAAGTGGTGAGTTTTTTAGAGGTAGTGAAATGAAGGTATACTCTATCATTCAAGTGTGTTTGCAAGTGTATAAGAGAACTATGGTGGAAATCTTCATTGCATTGATATTTTTTTCTCTCTATAATAAATCTCTTATATCTTCTTTGTAATTTATTGGTTGTGAGCGCTTTGATTCGTTAACCCTCATTGGATAGTGAGTCCTGTTTTGGACAAGTAAATCTTGTTTTGGTAGTGAGCCTTTCTGACAATGAACCTTTGTAATTAGTTCTAGAATTATTTATATTGTGAGCTAATCCTCACCGTGGTTTTTCCACATAAATCTAGTGTTATTGTGTTTATGGTTTTTCTTCTTTAAGTTTTTTCTTTTACACTTAATGATTAATCACATTAGTAGAGTAAACAATTTGTGAATGGTAATTGGTCTAGCTTCTGGTGAAAGTTAAAAAGTTTTAAATTGTTACAACTGATTCACCCCCACCCTCTTATTTTTCTTGTTCAACCATTGGTATCAGACCTTGCTTCCTTGGAGAAGATCTTAACTACTTAAGGAAGGTTCGGGATGGCAAGCAAGATCACTATTGAGTGCCCTAGGTTTGATGGAATTGGCTATGCTTTATAGAAGACAAAGATGGAAGGATATATACAATACCATGGATATGATGTTGAGAAAGCTTATAGGATTGCATACATCACTTCTGCAAATGGTTCAAGTATAGCTGATGAGATCTATTGGAATAATGAAGAAGGAAACCTCTAATTTTTTTGTCTTTATTTTAATTGATGCCAACATCATTTGGTTTCTATTTTTTTTCTCATCTAGTATACCATGTTTGCCACTTTGATCCGATAATTTGGTCTAGAATCACTCTCGGTAGAATATCAAATCATATGATTTTGGCATGTTGTTCAGGACTATTGGATGCAACTGTGGTCATGGATTTAGTAATTCTGGATGAATAAGTTGAAAATTGTAAATGATAGTTGTTTGACTTATAGTTTTTGGTTTGGTCTTCATCTATCTGAATTAATCAAGTGGTATACGTTTCATGGATGCTTAATGTGCTTTTGTTTCGGTCTGATTTGAACTATCTTATGCTTCACATGTTTTGTTTTGAAGCCGACAAGATATTTTGAGTTAAGTATGCTTATATCCAATTAGGCTAACCTAATTGATATATGAATATGTAATCATGTATATATATGGAGCATCCATATATTTTTCAAGGTGGAAAAAATTTGATAATGTAAATACATGCGACAAAGTGATATTGTGAAGCTACTGACAGCTATTGATAGTTGCTAATAGTTGCTATATATCTGCAAAATAGTGTAGAAATTTTGTTTTTCAGAGATTAATTGGAACTGTACTCAACACATAGAAGGTATGTTTCATCAGTTCATATTTTAGAAGTGAGCCATACTATTTGTAATCATTTTTCAGGCTATGATCCTTTCAAGGACAGTGAGTCCTAGTAGTGTGCAGTGTAATATTTTATGACCCGTTATAATATATTATGAGTTAATCCTCACTGTGGTTTTTCCCACTTTGGGTTTTCCATGTAAATAATTTGGTGTCTATAATCTCTTTCATTTTTTTACTAGAAGCACCAGCTAGATTTTTTTTAATAATTAGATGGTTAGTAATTGAATGGTTTTGTAGAATACTAATTCACCCCCCCTCTCAGTATTCAGTGTGTTCAACAATTGATATCAAAGCCTAGTTCCTTTGGAAAAGTATAACAACTTAAGGAATATCTTGAAGTTTGAACAAATGGCTAACAAAAAGTATCTTGTTCCTCTGGAAGAGATCTCAACAACTGGGGAACTCCATGTTGCTCTTGAAGATCTAGATAAAATTGAAGATGAGAAAGAAATTCTGAAAGAGAATTTGAAAGAAGCAAATGAATGCATCAAAAATTTAAGAGAGAAAATGAATAATTTCAAAGAAAGGAATAGAGAAGTCAATGATGAATTGAAGAAGGCTAATGAAGACATAACCAAATTAATGGTGCATGTGGAAGAAAAGAAAAGAATTGAAGAATGTTAGAAAGTTGAAATTCAGAATAAAATTATTGAATGCACAAACCTTGAACAAGAAGTGGTAACTCTAAGATCTGACTTGGAGAAAGCAAGAGATTATGAAGAAAAAATCAAAACAAGTTCCACAATGCTTGATGAGTTGATCGCATTTCAGAAACAAGCTAAGGATAATAACGGTGTACGACTCGAAGAAGGACAAAGTTCAAAGACAAATTAGATTTCCAACAAAGTAAACAATCAAAAAAGGACTCAAGGAAATAATAAACAGTTCAATAATCAAAGAATCAATACTAGAAGGATTCCTATTTGACAACCTAATTCTCAAAGGTACCCATATTTTAATGGAATCTGTTTCTCATGCAATAAACTTGGTCATAGGGCAACTAAATGTAGAAGTAGAATGAATCAAAATGTTGAATTCTTCTCCAAACAATGTTTTTCTTGCAAAAGGTTTGGACATAGAGCTACTGAGTGTAGAAGTCGAACAATGATGAATAGATTCAATACTATTAGAATGGCTCAATATTTTCAAGGCTATTGTTATATATGATGTGCTTTTGGAAATAAAGATAACTAGTGTAGATCGAGGATAAATTCAAATCAGTTTGGTAAGAGAAATGTTGTGTTCTATACTTGCAATAAACTGGGACATATCTCAAAATTTTGCAAAAGAAAAATTGAGAAGAAACCTGATCCAAAACAAAAGAGAAAACCTGTGAAAAAAGTGGATCCGACTGAAGTGATAAAAGAAATGGAGAAGATTTCGAAGAAAAAGGAAGAACCTGAGAAAAAGGATGAGTCAAATGCATCTATACATGCATTTGGTGTAGATTATTTTAAAAACTAAACCCAATTATGGTTTTAGGGGGAGCAGTGTGATGTAGAGCTAGGAAGATTCAAAAAATTATCTCACAAACCTTCAACAATAATCCAAATAAATCTTTGTATAACACATGTTATTAGTCATTCTATGTCACATTGGAAACATAACTATAGCAACCCACAATTTAATGAAACAAACAGTCATTAATAAATTCCACAAAACAAATAATGAAGACAATTTATCTGGTGAGATTGAATAAAACATAGTTATAGACCTTTCCTCCAAGTTTTATGAAGATCCAATCTTGGAAAAGAAAGTTATTGCATTTTTCCCAAAACTGCAAAAACCTAGGTAGGGTTCAGACCTGCCCTCACTAAAATGGTCATAACTTATTCAAATCTTAATGAACTTTCATGAGAGTTGAAGAAAATTAAATTATATTCAAACGGAAACAAATCCCAATTGGTTTCAAATCAAAATATGGAATGTACAATCTGTACCATCACATTTTTCAGACTTCAAATTCTACACAATATTGTTAGAATAGGGAAGTCTCACCAAAATAGTCATATCTCAGACAAAACTAAATAAAATTAAATGAGAAAAAATGAATTGGAAACTATAAATAGAGATATTTCCATCCATATATGATAATCCATTATTTGTATCCATACAAGGCCGTAAAATGCACAACTTTAGCCTGGAAACAATGTAAAAATCAGAAAATGCACACAAAATTGGGGTTTCCATTCATCAACCCTAAAAAAAAAGTCCCCCAACCCCTAATTCGAGTTTTGGAGGGTGTAATTATACATTTCCAACCAAAACCAACCATTTTCAAATACCTTTTGATTATTTTGTTGATAAAACACCTTAATGACACTTTTTGACAAGTTGCTTGACAACTTTCTTGAACAACTTTTACAATTTTTACAATATGGAACAAATTTAAATATTACTGGAAATATAACTTAAAATATGACTCCCTAAGACTCAAACACCTCTAAAATGGTTTGATAAACATTATTATAAGACCTAATAAATAAAAAACGAAAAATATTTACAAATGGCCTCATGGAGGCTTGAAAGCAACTTGGTGCTGCTGCACCACAGTGATAGAGAAATCTAACAAACCCTCGATATATGAGGTTTCAAGTAGTCACGTGAGTATATATAATGTATGGTATCATTTTGAAGATGTTGAAGAAGTTTCTAGTAGAAAATATGCAAATCTAGAGAATTGTGAAGCATTTTTGCGTTTACACTATATATTACAAAGTGTTTATCACCTTATGAAGTTGCAATTCCTTTAATGCAAAATTAGGCCAAAATATGTAAGAAATAAAGCAAGAAACTAAGTCAAATTAAATAAAATTTCCACAATTGAGAAAAAGAAGCACGAGCTAAAGAGATTTGGAAGTGATTCAGAGTATTTGGCATCAAAACCCTAGTTTTTGACGAAGCTTGAAAAGGTATTTACTTCTATCTAAACTTTATGGGGTTTAGCTGAAGCAAATTTTCATAAGCATATATAAGTAGTTTTGAGGGAAAGAAATGGCTACTCCCACTATTGTGGAATTCTTTGAGAGGCCCCAACCCAAATTCAGAAGGTATTCCTAGAAATTATATGAAATGGATCCCATGGGTGCATTCTCACACATTTTATTTTATTTTTTGATGAATTTTTTCAAATATCTATATTAATATAAATAAAGTACAAAATTCACAAAAAAGGGTTGGGTGGTAAGAAAGCACATCCCGAAAGCGACATGGGCCCAGCCCAGCAAAAATAACTAAAGTCACATGGGCCTAGCCCAGAAAAAAAAATAGAATGAAAACTATGCAGCTAAGGCAGTGCCAATAGATCCTGGGGGATCCTGGTCATCCAAATTTCTACCCCATACATCAGCGGGGTTAGGAGTGACATCAGGAGGAGCACCCCAACCATCATCATTTTTATCTTCTTTTTCTTTATCCTTGCACTGAGGCGAGATTGCAAGAGCAAGCCACAGAAAGCTTTTACCAGAGGAGGGCCAACCAGAGCCTGAATCAGGAGGAGCATCTGCAGGCCATCCAGAACTGCCACCACTATTCCTCGACGCACCACTAGAGTGCCAACCCTGACCAGGTGACGGTGGAGGTGAACGAGTCTACCGGGGAGGCCGAGAATCCCTCTGAGGAGGAGGCTGGGAGTGAGCCCACGTGGAATCACTCAACTTTCGGCCCCGAGAGGGCGACCAGCGATGGGAGGAGGAGGGCGAGTCAGGAATCCGAGCCACAATACAAGGGGCATTGCCCCAGTGGTCCAAGAGAACCTACAGGTGAGCCACTTCCAGTGTAATCTTGTTGGCTTGCACTTGAATCTGTAACATAACATTAGAGCATATAACAGCTTTAACATAAATAGAAACATTATTATCTATATGCGAATGAGCAAAAATACAAGCATTTCTATCTTTCCAGATACTGAAAAGGATTTCCACTCTGAAAGTGTGCCAAATCTGGGTGAACTTAGCTGGGGTTCCAGGCAGGTCCCCCAGAAGAACCATATGCCACGAAAAGGGTTCAGGCCTAAAAGGTCGAAAGAAATCATGAATCCAAGTCTAGAAATGTTGAGCTCTGGGACAAAACCAAAAAAGGTGCTTGAAGCTTTCAGGCCGCCCACAAAATGGGCAGCGAGGGTCGGAGACCCCCAAATGAACCAGCCGAGAACCCACAAGCAAGCCTTGGAAAAGAATACACCAAGCAAAGTGGGCCAGCTTCGGATTAACAATTGCAGACCAAATGGCATCAAACCTCCTATGCCAAGTGTCGAGGAGTTAAGAAGCCACCTCTTGTTCAACGAGCTGAGCATAGGGAAATGGGGTGAAAGCCACCTGTAACCAAGCCGCGGCTTGTAGCTCCTAAGAGGAGTATCTGGAAACCAATCTTTCCACCAAGGTTTGTGCCCACGAATACCAACTTTGTGAAGAATCTCCGCCGGAATGGCATTCACCAAACAATCAAAAGTAGGATGGTCCTAGTTTTGAAGGTTGTAATGAGCTTTAAAAATATCCCACTGCATAATACTCATGGTAGGTCGGTGGAAGAGCTGGTGCAGTGTCTGAATGCCCTTCTTATGAAATCGGAGAGCTTTGAGCCAAGGCAACTTGGCCAGGGGTTGACCATTCTGGGAAAGAAGGGGAGACCACCAGAGATTATGCTGGTTGATGGAGAGCCCATCATGAAACTCGGCACCAGCCCAATGGAGTCAGGGCTTGACACTTTCCCAAGAACACCAAATGCTTTTAGCCACAAAGGAGCCAATAATTTGAACCGGCTCTGTCATCATCAGCAGGTTTTGGAAGCCGATGCTTTCCTAGGTAGGTCTGTGAATGGGAAACCCAGACTGAATGCAATGTCTAAGGAGAACTTTCCAGGCTTCATCCCTAGTAAGCGCATGGATGATCCATTTGACACAGAGGGCAGTTCCTTGTCATTGAGTGGAAAGCAAGCCGAGCCCTCCCGACTCCTTAGGAAAACAGCAAAATTCCCAAGCGACCTGATGAAAACCCTTATGGGTCTCAGAAGAGGCCCAAAGAAAATCGCGGAGCAGCTTCTCGAGTCTGCTGTAGGCTGCTTTAGAAGGAGCCAAACAGGAAGAATAATAGACATGGGTGGCAGCCAAAACTTTAGAGCACACCTGGAATTTGCCTGCCAACGAGAGAGGCTTGGTAATCCAATAGGCCAGCGTCTGCTCAATTCCGGAGAGCACGGCTTGCTAGAGCTCATAGGGGGAAGCCTAAAAGGTGAACAGAATTCCCAAGAAGTGGAAGATTTCCCCTTGACCAATCCACTTCCAGTTATAGGATTGAATCCACGCAGGAGTGGGAAGTACAGACTGTCTGTAGCACAACGTTTTGTGCCATTGAATTGCAGAAATAGAAGCAAGACAAAAAGTGTCAAGGCATTCAAGGGCAACAGTCAAGACTAATGTCCTACTCATTGAAGACACTAGAAAATAAATTCATGGAAAGCTGGAAGAATTTAACCACCAAGAACTTATGGATATATGCACAGATGAATTGACATGAGATAATCACTCTATAAAACCTGAATATTAAAACCTAGTGTGGAAGAATCTAGGTGTTTGGAATTCATTCCCTAACTTTTCAAATGATATGGATGCTAATTTTTTTAGGATGGCACATAGTAGGGTACATGATAAGTTTGTGTAGACGACCGTAGCCAAGTTAATCCAAGGAGGTAGTCCAAGCCATAACTGGTCTCTGTGCAACTAGACCCTTACCAGTGTTGAAAGTTGTGAAAAATGATGTAGTTATGAAGCTAATTAGAGCTTCATTTGATAAGAGAGCTCTAACAACTAAACCTATCAAAATCCTAGTTGTTCAAGATATGTTTCTATTATGATTAGATAGAAAATATAATTTACCAAATGAGGGAATTTTGTGTCTACTATAACAATTCATACTTCATATGAAATAGTAGTGAATGAGAGATATTATGATATGTGTGAGATGATTTGAATGCAACTTATGGAGATTAAAAGCTTGATCAAGTCAAAGTAACACTCTTTTAATTTGGTACATTGGTAGTTTTTCTATTGTTCTACTTTTTGAGGGAGTTACCGTGAAGGAAAAAAATTATCTGGGAGCGCAACAAGCTGGTTGCACATCAAATTTTTGAACATTTTCATAGTCTTGGATTTTTTCAAAGAACAAAACAATGCTTGATATGCATTATTTATAGTCTTCCAAAATGATATGCATGAAAGAGAAAGAGTTCCTAGAAGCTTAGTGAAGAATTAAGCAAAGGACATAACTTCTCTTGTAAGCATTGATGAGTGCATCTTGGAAGTAGTTGAAACTAAAAATATCTAGATAGAACATCTAGGATATGAGGTTGATGAAAAACGGTTGAGAGGTTTATTGAAATTTTTTTAAGTAGTCCAAGGGACCCCTCTCTACCCCAACATGGAATGTATGAAGAAAAATTTAGTGAAGTGCATTTAGAAACTTTTGCATCCCATAGAACAAAGATGACAAGAAATAATGTTGAGGAATTCTTCCTTGAGGGAATTCTTTCTCTAAGGATGGTATAGATCAATTCAAGGAAGCTATTTATGAGAGAAAGACCGGATTAACACAACTATCCTCTAAACCTGGGAAATTGGGAAGAATATATTTTAATGTTGGACCTACTTCTAGTGTTGTTGCAACAGATAAATGAAGGAAGAAAGAACACAATACTCATACACTAATTGATGTAACTGCCTCCATCGGACCTAGTAATTGTGCTTCTAAAAGAAATAAACTACCCCCTGCTACACCATTTGTTACTCCCAGAAAAAAAAAGAGTAAAGAAAAAGGCTAACATGAAGATAAATCTAAGTAATGCTATATAGGAAGAAATAGATCTCGACATACCAAAAGAGAAAAATTTGAAGAAAACAAAAGGAGCAGTACTTCCATTGGAAATGAAGATGAAAAAACTAGAGTCAATATATCAACAAATGAAGAGACAGAGGAAGAAGAGAATGATCTCAAAATTCATGTGCATAAAACGAAGAATGAAGAATTCACATCAAATCCTAAGGAGGACATGCCTAGCTCTCCTCTGGTAAGTGAACAACCATCTCTAAATCTAGTAGCCTTAGTGAATAATATGATAGATTATGATCTTATGATGACTTATAAATTGTTTGATGAAGTTAACAATGAACATAAGTAAACTATTATTAACGCTTTCACTCAGTATATAGTTATTAGCAATGTGAGTATGAAATCTATCCAGAACAAAGTGAATGAAAATGTTTAAAAAGAATTAGTACAAAGAAGTCACAATGCTTTAGATGTTGATGAAAAGATAAAAATTGATGTCTTGAATTCTTATGTCTTATCTCTATCTGAGGAAGTGGTTGCTAATTTCTTGAAATAGTGTTCTACATTGTTTAGAGTAAAAAAAAGAGTCAATATTCTTATGACTAAGGAGAAATATAGCATAGAAAGAGTAAGATGAAAAACCCTAGATACAATCCAAAAATTGGTAAGGAATTATGGAACAAGAACTAGTTCTTCATCCCATAAAGCTCAAGAATAGGAGCATGTTAATATCACAGAAACAATAGATGATCCATTTTTGGAAAGTGTTGGTGAAATAGATGATGTTTTAGAGACACCTACCCCTTTAAATGATACAAAGGAGACAACCAAAAAATAGACTAAAGATCAACATAAAGATGATGAAAGATAAAGATGAAGATGAAGGAAGTAAGGATAAAAAGAATAAGGATAATAAGGATGATGAGGATAAAATGGAGAAAGAAAACAATATAAATCTTTTGGAAAATCCTCTGAAGAAGAAGAAAAAGAAGAGGAAAAAGAAGAAGAAAAGAAGGAAGAAGAAGACAAGAAAACCACTCAGACTGAAAGAAGTGAAGAACAAATTCCCAAGGGTATTGAGTTATCCAATCCCACTATAGAATCATCTGGAAGCACTCTCAAATATCTACTATCAAGGAAAATAATAATTTAGCCTATGCTACCTGTTATGCCTTGCATAAGCACCCCATCTTTTTCCTTGGTCAAAAATGGGTCCCCCTTTGTGTTTTTTTATCTTTGTTTGATTTCAAACAAAGTCTGGAGTCTTTTGCTTCCAACACTTTGTTTTATTTGGTTTAGTCTACCGAAATCGGAGCCGGAACCAAATCGGGTTTTGAAATCTCTTTCAAAACTCGATTCGATTCCCATCTTGACAGTCTTTCTTTTTACGATTTTGTTTTATCTTTATCGCACCCAGAACCAGAGTGGGCGTTAGGTTGGTGTTTATTTAAAATTTCAAGATCAAAATCCATCCCGTCTCTACCTTCGCTTTTTCAACTTTTATTTTTTAGTCTTAGTTATTGTTTTAAGTTTGGTTATGTTGGTCTTTTGTTTTACTTTTTGTGTTTGGTTTCATTTTTTTCTTTGATGGCAGACCCGAAACCAGAATGGGGAATGAGGTTTCGGAAATTCCTTAAGTTTCTGAATTAGTTTCCATTCCAACTCCACTCCCGCCGTGTCTAGGTCATTGACTTTTTCACTGAAGTCGCACTGTAGTGAAGTGTTGGTTCTCTTTTAGTCCCGACTCCACCTAAACTGCATTTAAGGCATTAATGAAAACTACCATGCATAGGTAGAAGCTTAGATTCTACCTTCATTAACGATTAAACGTACCATTATTATCATTGTTAACAAATTGAAGAGCAAGGAAGAGCAGCTATGGAGTCCATTTGAGTGAATCGACTGAAGGAGGAGAAGATAATTTCTTGCGAATCAATTCAGAAGGTTAGCTAGGTTTTGGTGTTCAAGGCAGGGTTTCTACTCTCGACTTTCTTTTATTTTCTTTCGTGTTTTCTATTTGTGTTTGATTGATTGATCTAGGAAAGTTTGCTTTCTTTGATTTTTGCGTGTTTTCCTTTCTTTATTTGTTGTTGTTCTTGATTTTTTTTTATGCTTATGGTTCTGGTTTTATAGTGAATGTGAGCACGGTCGCTTTAGCATTTTTTCATGATCGCATCGGGCGGTGTTAGGTTTCAAAATGCGTAGGTTTAATTAGCATTTTCATAGTGAGGTAGATTAAATTCATGTTTTTACAGTGAGTTAGGGTTTATAAGATCTGGTTTTTTACTTAGGATTGTCATTGCATTTTCGTTTGGATAAATTAGGAAGGGTTGACTCTGTGCCCTAGTTTTTATATCGCATTTTTTAGGTTAGGGTTTTGTTTGTTTTTGCGATCGCATTAAAATATTTAAATATGATGCCCTAAATATACAATCATCACCAATGGTCATATGGGCATGGTCTTTTATTATATATTTTTAAGCTCTATTTTATTTAAATATAACCTTAGTCTTTAATCATGGAGTCAAGTGTTAAATTGATAAAATTGTTGATGACGTCATGGTCAACATCGGAAGCAGGATCGGAATTGATTTAGGTTTTGTGGGATGCATTTTATGTTTGGTGTCAATTTCATTTTGCATCCCGTCTCTGACTCTGGTTATAGTAAGAAGTTTTTACTTCATAAAATGTTTGGCTAGCAGAAGCGGAACCGAAATGGAAAATGAAAACAAAAAAATCTTAAGGGAACCAAATCAGTTTCTATTCCGGTTCTAGTTCTGATCACTATTTCAGTTTCGACTTCGAGTTCGCTTCTTGTTAGTCGAGTTACCATTTAAGTTCCAACTCTGATCCCGACAGTGTTTTAAAAGAAGATTATTTAAGATGTTTGCTGTCTCATTTTTCCTCCGATGTATATTTGAAAGGTATGATTTTAAAAATATATTCTGAGATGTTTCATTCAGGCATCTAACTAGAGATATTTGTTGCAGGAAATATAGGAAGATGCCAGGGACGTCAAGAGAAGCTTCTCAAAGAAACCGGCCTACAAGGACATCAAAGGCAACACCTAAACCAAAAAAGATCAAGCCAAAACAATTGCATTATACCTTGAGGTATAATCACAGGAGTCCTGTGGTGAAAGTGAGCAAAATAGACTCTAATTCGTCAGACATCACTGATACCAATTTGGATGAATATAATTTTAAGGAAGTATATGTAGAAAACTTTGCGGAATGGGAAGATGTAACAAGAAGGACTCAAAGAATTGTTGATTCTGGCTTGGCCCATATCATTGTGTTTCCTTTATCAGTCCATTACCTGGAGTTGATCATGATAGCAGCTAGTGCCTACAATCTTGCTACCAGACAGTGCATGGATTCTCAAAACAATGTGATTACTGATCTCACTCCTCAAGCATTGCAAAGTATATTTAATGTCCCGAATCTTAAGAACTTGGTGCAGTTGGATGAGGCAGAGGCCTTGGAGAAATATAGTAAGTTTAAAGAATCCAATAAATCTCATTTGAACAAAAAGTGGTTGAAGACAAAGAAGAAATCTCTAGCCAAGCTTGCAGATCAGTTGAAAAGGGTAGATTTCTACAAACAGGTATCGAATTAATAATGATGTTGTCCAAGGTTTTTGGGAAGAGAGATACATTTTTCTTCAAGGAGTGGATGTTTCCTTTCATTTAGAAAATTTTGCATTACACTCATTAGTTTGATTGTTCAATGATTGTATCAAATCCTATTCATGATCAACTGACCAGCCTCGAGGAGACTAAATGCTTCTTTATGACTTCTTATATTGTGTATGCACCAGCAAGATTGGGTATCTTCATAGGTTTAAACAAAGTAGGGATAATGGGAGTCTTGGGGGGACAAAAGAGGGTGTGGGAGCATTATGGCTAGTTGTCTCTTCAGGTTGTTGAGACTCAGTTCATAAGAGTAAATGATGCATTCATATATGTAGTCATTAACCAATTGAATGGAGATGCAAGGTATAGGCTGAGTTAGGAGGCCATGGCATTCATTGCTGAATGGGGATGTTGGTACATCCAATACCCCAAATTTACATATTTTAGGTTAGCTGGTTTTGAAGGCCATCCACATTTGCTTACAAGGTGTTGCAATACTAGGATAGTGTTGATGGAGTTTGTATATCAGGCTCTTGGAGTTAATGCGGTTTGGAATAAAACATAAGACGAGATGTCACAAGTTCCCCATGAAGTTGGGTGAGTATAGCTGTCAGCATTTGGTAGGAGAAAAGGTGGTTTGTAGTGAGCTGATATAGTTGAATTTGGGTTTATACACAACTTGTAAGTATTTTGACCTAAAGGGTAAGATGCATGCCTTGTTGCCTTCTGTGTTTGACAAGCATTTCAATTTGTTATAATATATATGGAGTGATCGGCAAGATGATTATGACTTGAGGAAAAAGAATTATGAGAGGTTATCTATCTCACTCATGGAAAAACTTGGAGTTAGAAATGACATTCCTGAAACTTTGGTGGATGATGGAGTTGTATTGGATCCGTCTTATGAGGTTTAAACATAGGAACCAAGAGCCTGGATCCAATGGATTGGAACAGTGAAGAAACTATTGACATAAATCAGATAGGAAGAACAATCTTGGATAGAAGTGTTCACTGGTTGATGTTAAGAACTCAAGCTCCTCAAGGACCAGCTCCTAAAAAGGGGAAAGGGTATAAGAGACTTAAAAGGAAGACACCTCCCAAGGAGCCTTTGGAGTTCTTTCCCCCAGACATTGAAGAGATAGAACTTGAAGTAGCAGGAGATGAAGAGGAAACAAAAGAATGGGATGCTCAAATAGGATTGGTTGTTTCAAAACTTGCATTAGGTGAATCTTCCGCACAAGTCCCACTTGCAAAGTAAAAGAGTGAAGAAGTTCAAAAGGGGGCTCTTCATAGTATCGCTAAAACTACAAATGGAGAAGAAGTGGAGAGGGAAATTTTGGATGTTGGAATGGATTCAAATGAGACTGATTCAGAGAAGGATTTAGAAGACAATATGCCTCTAGAAGAGGATGCTGAATAGGTAATGATAGAAGAGGAGCAATGGACATTGTTTGAAGAAGTTAGAAAGGATGTTGAGGCAAAAGCTAAGAAAATAGAGAAGAAAAATATCATGGATGCTGAAACCGATTCCATACTACAACAGCAACAAATTGAAGCAAAGTCAAGAGTTGGTGAAGTTGAAAGACAAAAAAGGCTACAAGAACATGAACTCAAGTTTAAAGAAGAAAATGATAAGTTAGAGCTGATACAAAAGATTCATGACCTTTAGGAAGAGAAGACAAGGCACTGGAGGGAAACATAAGTCTTGGAGGCCAAGTTGAAACTTGTTGAGGAAGCTTGAAAAAAAGAGGAAGAATCAAAGGCAAAAAGCTTAAGGCTTTAGAGGAAGAAAGACTGGAGGCTTTAGAAAAGGAAAAGCTAGAAAAAGAAGCTCTAGAGAAGGAAAATTTGGATAAGGAAAAATTCGATAAGGAAAAACTGGAAAAGGAAAGAATAGAGAAGGATACATTAGAAAAGGAATGATTGGAAAGGGAAAAAGTGGAGAGAGATTGATTGCAAGAAGAGAGGTTGAAGAGGGAAGAAGAAGATAAAGATACAAGAACAAAACGAGAGGGAAGAGGCTGAGAAGCTTGTGTAGATGCATGTGATGCAAAAACAACAAGAAGAACCAAGGGTTAATTCTCAATCCTAGGTAAATATACAGCCACCCCCTACTACTACTATGGCTTCTTCTTCCACTGTGATGACTACTGCTCCAAGTGCTCCCACTTGGTTAAAATTGGATCTACAGAAAAGGACAGTGACACTGTCACAACCTCTCGATTGGGAGGATATGATGCAGGAGATTGAACAAGAGGCCTAAAAAGAAGGCCAAGATCCTACACTCTACCAGACTCACGGACAAGGGAGAGATTGTTGCTGAGTGTGCCATACCAATGACAAACAAGGAGGTAGGGAACATGCAGTTGACGGATTATCAATTGAGTACTGTCAACTTGGGAAGGCCCACTAGGAATCAGCAGATGAATCTAATTGATGTGGTGGCTTCAACAACCAAGTCAAGAATGTTAAAAGATAAAAAGAAGAAAGATGAGCTTAAGGCTTAGTTGGATCAATTGATTTCATTTTTGAAGAGTGACTCCTCTCCGAGATCACAACAGGTAACGGTTATTGAAACTCCAATTTTGTTAAGCAAAAAGGAGGTAGATGATTTAGTGCAGGTAAGAGGCAAAGTGGAGATGGTAGATAGATGGGTTGACAAATTGAATCGAGAAGTAGGTGAAGTTTTGGTCCAGGGTTTTGAGGTTTACAAAGGCACTGAAGAGTTGATAAGAGAAATGCATCAATATATTGAAGCATCAGATAAATAAGAAGATGAGAATAAAGAGTATAGTCAGAAATTGGAGAAGGTTAATACAATGCCTTTGACTACTCTTCTTGAACAGTCAATACTTGAGGAGGATAATACAGATTTTATGGAAAAGACTTCTCGTATACTCTGATTCAGAACAGATTTCTTGTGTAAACATAGGGATGAGGTCCAGAATCTCATTAACAATCTGACTGAATAGTTTGAGGAGCTAGAGGTGGTTATTTCTATCATAGTAGATGTTAATGTATTAACAAAGGAAGGCATGCCTTTCAGTCAGATAAAAGAGAAATGGGGTGAAATATTTAGAGGACTCATGTAGAAAGGAGATGATGGAGAATATTTGATGATAGATCGACTAATGGATGTCAAAGAGGAGATAAAAGCTGCTAGAAGAGAGTTGAAAAAGATAAAAGGTATGAGAGGGTTTGCTGCAGAAGAGTTGGAGCGAATTAAATTTGAAGACAGCTGTGTTGATGGGCCATAATTAGATATATTATAGCAAGTATTCACCAGTTATGATGAGCTCATTGTAGACCCAAATTCACATGCATAGATCTCTTGCATGCATGAATTTCTTCTTCCTTGCATGTTGCATGCAAATTTTATAGTTTTGAAGTGCATGACGTGTTTCTCTTCTATTTTTCTATTCTCCAGTTTAACTAAATTTCTAATGTAAGAACTCAAGATCAAATCGATCTAAGTTTCGAAGAAAACTTTTGTTCCTAAAAGGGTGGATGACTTAAAATAGAAGTGGAGTTCGAGTTTTTTATATCTATAAATACCTTGTGGGTATCATATTGTAAAGGTGGGCTAATTGAGAATAGAATTGGCTTACCTGATATTAGGAGATAGAATTTTCTAGTGAATACTGAGATACATTGTTACTGGATACTTTACAGTTAATAAAATTATAGGTTTACGTAATATGGTGTTAGAATTGAATTTTACTTGATAAGGCTGATAAGTTATAATCTATATGTATGCCAGTGATTATGCTGAAGCATAAAAGTTTCTTGAGTTTTGAAAGTCATTTGAAGGAATCATATTTAAGGATTATCTTATTAGATTGTCATTGGATTAAATTTATTGAAGTCTATTGATCTATGATCTTGGCAGTGAATGAATGTGTGTTCTTTTGAAATCTTTGAAGTAGTTGTGATAGGCGAATTAAAATAAGCACCTTAGATGCATAAAATGGTATAGATTATTCTGTGGATTGTATCATGCTTTGGTTTTCTTGATCTGATTGGAAAACATTCATTGTTGAAGATATATGTCCGGATGTTAGATGAGTTTTGTTCATGTTTACTGGTTTACCATTTGATCTATCTTTTTCTTTTGTTTGAAAGCCCCTTTGATTTACTAAAATAGTTCGGTAAGAATGAGTTATTGCTTGCATTCTTTCTTACCAACATAGGCCCCTTGAACATTACAGTTGCATGAACCGATTGAGTGACACAAGACAGTTGAGAACCAACTACCAGGACCTTGGGAGTTAGGCTATTATGTTGTCTTTCTTTTTCAGGAGAAATAGAGTAGAGATATTTTGTTTTAACGTTGTTTGTGTCATTTTCACCATCAGCAGAAATTGGCGCTAGAAGGAGGGCCTGAAAGAACAAGCTAGCTCACATTGTGTCTTTCTCACCAGAGAAATACGGGAGGATCCTCAAATCCTCCACTAATATTGAACCATTTATAGAACTTCAAACCCCGATTAGACCTAGACCCCATGCTCGTAGGATCTTGATACCTACCTTACCACCACCACTTACTCCACTTGGATTCCCACCAAGTAGGCATGAGTCTCCACCAATTCAGCCTATATCACCACCTGCTCAACCAATCCCACCCATGGCTTACTTTTTCAATAACCCATGTCCATTAGGGACTATTCCAGGAGGAATCCATGATTTTCCAAAGAACCCAGAAATTTTTTTTCCTAAATACATACATGGTGAATCAAGAAGTGCTAAGGAGCACATACAAGCATTCAAAGATGCTTGCATAGGATCTCAAGTTCCTCATCAGGATGTGGTATGTAGACTGTTTCCTTATTGTTTAGGAGATATGGCATATAATTGGTATTTAAATTTTCCCCGAGGATCTATCCTAGGTTGGTCAAATTTGGAAAATGCTTTCATTAATCAATTTCAGGTTTATGTAGACCCTATCATTTTATACCACCAGTTTTCCACAATAAGAAAGGAACATCATGAGCCACTACCGTTGTTCAATACTAGATTCCAAAGAATGTTTCTTAGGTTGCAAGACCCTTATCTAGTAGTCGAGGATATTGCCATACATGCATATTTAAGAGTTGTTGATCCTTTAATTGGCATGTTCTTGCAGAGAACCTATCAACCTAATGAAATAGACTATTTGTCTAAAGTTTATCACTTGGCCATCAAGTTGCAACAACAGATAAGTCTGTAACCAAGAGGTTTAGGAGTAGCTCTTCCTCCCATGAATTACTCGATGCCTAATCCACCATTATACAGCACAGTCCTAGGGATGTCTTATTCCCAATATGGACCTGTGTCTGAGTTAGAAGCTCCACCTACTATGCCCTTATTCGGTAATGGCATGCAAGATTCTCCCCAACAACCTCAAAATCCACAACATCAAGCAGGAGGATCAACCCATGTTCATTCCCCAGCCATAGTACAGAATGTGCAAAATGAGAAAACTATCCAACTGACTAGTGAGTTAAAGACTCTTAAGAATACTCTATATCAAATGTCTAATGACATGGCACAACTAAGGAAAAACCCTTCCAACAATCAAAATCAAAATTACAACAAACAGGATGGTTATAACAATCAGGTTAATTATTCTAATCATAATGGGAACCAGAACACCAATAGGAACTTTCAAGGTCAAAATTCCTCCAATCAGAATAACCAGAGGTACAACAACAACAACAACAATAGGCAGTGGAATACTAGGCCAAACAATGGGGGAGTTCCCCATAACTATTAGTCAGTTGAGGAAAGACTACATACTGCTAATATTTTTTACCTCAACTTTATGACTAATTGGTGCAGGCTACATGATACTGCAACACATTCTGAGGTTAACTTCCCTGAAATGGAAAAGATTGTAAAGATTGCACAGGCTGATGCCCATCCTCTATCAGGAAATTCCAATCAGGATAATGGGCTAGTCAGCACTTCCATGACTTATGAAACCATTGAAGAAAAATATCAGTTCCTTATGCAAGGAGATAATGAGCTAGAGGAAGATGTATATGATGCTCAAGCTTTTCAATCCAAAGGAGGTCATTTTCTGAGAAATCAAAATCAGGTCCCATTCACTACATCTGCACCCCCTAATAACATGGTCCCACCTAACCAGAATGTAGATAACAATCCACCACCACCAAAGGGACCTTCTGATTCTCAGAATAGAGGTAATCTACCTCCTTTTCCTAAATATCAAGTTAGGAATGATTCAAACTTTGATTTCATTGCAGAATTATAGAGGTGTCTTTCTTTGACATCATGAAGTGGTGCCTAGCTCAATGGGAGGTGGTATTAAAATCCTTGGAGGAGGTAGATCACCTAAAATGAAAAGGTAAAGTAACTCCAACAAAGGAGACAAATGCAACCATTTATAAAGGTAAGACTAGTACCCCACATTTCCTGTTAAGTTTGAGAATCTTTGGAAAGAATCTCCATAATTATTTATTAGATTCTGGAGCATAGGGAAATGTCATGCCTTTTTCAATTTGTAAAAAGTTTGGATTGAGTCATATCCCAACCAACAAAAAGGTGATTCAGTTGGATAAAACCAAAGTCAATGTTGTAGGTGAATTAAAGAACATGCATGTGTAGGTTGGATTAGACCCAAGGATCCAGACCTATATAGATATCCAAGTAGCTGATATCCCAGAAACATATGGTATGCTCCTAATTCGGGAGCTAATGAAAAGCATAGAGGGGTATCTCTCCTTGGATTTACCGCACATGTGGTTACCATGGAAGGGAGTTGCAACACAGATAAGAATTGAAAGTGAACCTAGGCTCAAACACATGATCACAGAATATGATGCTTCAAATGTAGCATACTTTGAGACTGAGATAGGTGTTTACAAACAAGAGGAAGTTCTTACTTTCTCTGTAGTTAGTCCCGATGATACATTATCCTTAGAACACAATGACTTAATGATCTGCATCAACCAACAGGTTCTGATAAAAAAATTACAAGATAAGCTGGTTTTAGGAGCAAAAACTGATTTGAGTAGTTTATTGCTTCCTAATTGGTGTAGGATACATTATCATAACCATTCAGAATTAACATGTCAATCATGCTTAGATACTCTAAGTCATGTACATCAACATTAACAAATATGTCAAGAGGAACAAGCCCAAACCCCCATCAATGAGTTTTCTTTCCAAGTTAAGGATGCAACTATTCTTACATGGGCTGGTCTTTCTCAATAGGAGGGTCCTTCACCAGAAGAACAGACTTGGGTTGTTTGTTCTAAAGTTCAAAATGAAGTTGAGGTGTCCCAGTTCCTATTTGATACACCTACCCTACATACTTTACCAATACCCAAGGTATTGATAAGAAGTGAGTTGGATTGTAATTTGAATCAAGAGGGTGTTCAGGAAGTAATTCCTGGACAGGCCGAAAACATAGGAAAATCTTCATATGAAATTTGTCCCGAGTCAAATTCTGATAAACAACAAAATTCTGAACTGCCACACGTCTCAAGTAAGTCATCCCCTGTTATTCCTAAAAATAAGGAGCTCCCAGCCAACGATCAATTATGGACTCTTAAATTTGATGGTTCCAAATCTAAAGCAGGAAGTGGAGTCAGGATTGAGCTAACCAACCTGAAGGGGAAGACTTACTTTGCTTCTTATAGATTGCAGTTTGGTTGCACAAACAATGTAGCTGAATATGAAGCACTTACATGAGGTCTTATTTTTGCTCATAAGAAGAAAGTTACTGCTCTCACAGTTATGGGAGATTCTGAGGTGAT
This sequence comes from Sequoiadendron giganteum, assembly GCA_007115665.2. Classification (NCBI taxonomy): domain Eukaryota; kingdom Viridiplantae; phylum Streptophyta; class Pinopsida; order Cupressales; family Cupressaceae; genus Sequoiadendron; species Sequoiadendron giganteum. Next base: position 212,706,297 of record CM021100.1, read on the forward strand.
TGTAAAGTAGCTACATAGCCAATATACATGTCACAACAAAAGATTGGCTGCATACAGAAATAGGGTTTGGAATATCATCAAAGATTTTGATGTTTTTGGGATTAGTTTGATCCCTAGGGAGGCTAATTAGATTGCAGATGCTCTGGTTGTGGCTACTAGTACATTAGAACCTATGTAAGATTTTGATCTGAAGAGGTTTTCAGTTGAGTTGGTTTTAGTACTAGTTGTTCCTGATAATGTTAGACATTTTCACGTATTTGATAATGATCAACACATTTTAGCCTTTTTGGAAATTTTTGATGTATTTCAAGGACAAATAATTGATGAATCTGAATGAGATTAGGGAGATTGGGACCCTGAGAAAGAAAGTCCAGAAGGGATATTGGATTTAAAGAGTAATAGCATTTTGAAGGGAATGGTTGCTTTAGAAAGGATATTTGATTCAGATCCAAGGGCTCTTCAAAGGATGCCTACCGAGAGTGAGGGAGGTAAGTATGAATCTGTTAATTTGACTCACTCAGGTCTGAAAAGGAATGCTCTTATAGGAAAAACTTGTCCTCAGGAAATTAAGGACAAGATAATCAACGTTTTGGAGTAGAACATTGAAGCTATAGCTTGGAGTTATGATGATTTAAAAACTTTTGACACATCAGTCATTACTCATACCATCCCTCTCAAGCCAGATGCCAAGCCTTTTTGCTAAAATTAATGCCCTGTCAATGCTTTAATTGAGCCCTTTATTCAAAAGGAGGTGCAGAAACTTTTATCTTCCAGAATAATCTTTCTGGTTAGACATTCTACCTGGGTGGCTAATTTGGTTCCTGTCCGCAAGAAGAATGGTGAGATCAGGTTATGTGTGGATTTTAGGAATCTAAACAAGGCCTTTGAGAAAGAAAATTACCCATTACCTTCTCTTGATGAAGTATTACAAAAGGTAAATGGATCCCAGATGATGTCATTCTTGGATGAGTATTCTGGATACAATCAGGTACTTGTTAGTCATGAGGATAGGATGAAAACTGCTTTCACCACTAAATGGGGAACATTTGCTTACAGGAGGATGCCATTTGGTCTCATCAATGTTAGAGCAAATTTTCAAAGGGCAATGGATGTAGCTTTCAAAGATCTAATAGGAAAATGTATAATCATTTATGTAAATGATTTAACCATCTTCTCTAGGAATAGAGAAGATCATGTTGCAGACCTGGAAAAGGTTCTAAAGAAATGTGTAAGTTATGGTGTCTCTCTTAACCCAAAGAAATGTGTATTTAGAGTTTTTGAAGGAAAGCTCTTAGGTCACATTATATCAAAAGAGGGGATTTCCATAGATCTTGACCGACTGGAGGCCATATTGAAATTGACAAAGCTAGGAAGCAAGAAGGAAATGAGGTCTTTCTTTGGGAGGATCAATTTTGTTAGGAAATTTATAACAAGGTTTGCAGAGATCGTCAAACCCCTCAATGAAATGATGAAGAAGGATGCAAAGATTGAATGGAGTGAAGAGGCTAAGTCTGCTTTCATGTAGATTAAACAATCTATATCTGAGGCACTTGTTTTGACAAGTCTAGATTATCTTAAACCCTTCTACATTTATTCTTTTGCTTTTGAACATTCATGTGCAGCAATTTTAACGCAAAGAAGATAATAGAGTGAGGAGAGACCGATTTCCTTTATGACCTCTCCATTTAAGAATGCAAAAGTAAGGTATTCATGACTAGAAAAATAAGCTTTTGCATTGGTACGAGCAATGAAGAAGTTCAGGCATTACATAATTCGAAGTCAATTTATGGCCATAGTTCCAGATCCAGTTGTGAAGTCTCTCCTGATTCAAAGTGAATTAGGGGAATGAAGAGGGAAATGGATGGCAATCCTACAAGATTTTGACTTAGAAATTCAACTGATGAAACTCATTTGAGGATAGGGATTGTCAAAATAAATGGTTGAAGTAGACAAAAGCATAACTTGCCAAAAATATACTATCTAGTCATTCACAAAGGATCCCTGGTATACAGATTTAGTTTTCTTCCTCCTCAATAATAAATGTCCAGAATGAATGAATGATACTCAGAGAAGAGAATTGAGGATGAAGAGCACTCATTACATGCTTAAAGAGGGATCCATTTACATAAATAATTTTCATGGAATTTACCTACACTGTTTGGATCAGCAAGAAGCAAAGCATGTTATTTTTGAGTTTCATGGAAGGTATGGAACAGGGCATGGATCAGTTGATGTTTTGGCTCATTAGATTTTAAGATCAAGCTATTATTGGCCTTATGTGTTTAGAGATGCACATCAATAGTGCAGGACTTGTCATGTATGCCAAACTTCTGCATCTAGAGAAAGAAATCACGCAATGCCCTTGCAACCGGTATATGAGGTAAGGCCATTTGCCCAATGGGCACTTGATTTTGTAGGTGTAATTAATACAAATTCTTATGCAGATCATAAATTCATCTTGACTGCAATTGACTACTACACACGTTGGACTGAGGCACAACCTTGCAAGAATAGTACCACAGAGGTGGTCATCAAGTTTCTGACTAAGAACATCACAACTAGGTTTGGAGTTCCATTTGCTCTGGTATGTGATAATGGCCCTGCTTTTTCTTCTGTTGAGTTCATTTCATGGGCCTATCAACATAAGATTGTTTTGAAGTATTCTTCCAATTACTACCCTTGGGTAAATGGAGTGGCTGAGTCCACAAATAAAAATTTGTTGGAAGTTATAAGAAATTTGTTAGAGAATAATCCTAGGGACTGGCATACCCAGTTGAGATTTTCCTTAAGGGCAAATCGAACCAAAATTAAAGCAGCTCTAGGAAAGTCACCTTTTAAGATAGTTTATGGCTAAGATCCAATCTTCCTGATTCATTTACAAATACCTATCCTTAAGTTCATGCAGGAATTTTATAACAAGGATGATAGGATTGAGGTTAGACTACTTAATTTATTTAACATGGAAGAGCAAAGAGATGCTGCTTTGCAACAATTCTGTAAGCATCAGGCTGTTGTCAAACGTTGGTTTGACAGGAGAGCCAAAATAAAATCTTTTAGAATATCAGATCTTGTGTTATTATGGGAAAAGGCCAAGGAAAAGAAAGGAGATCATCAGAAGTTTGATAGACTTTGGTTAGGTCCTTATCAAGTGGCTGAGATACTGGGTGAAAACGCTTTTCATTTGAGTACGTTTACAGGGGTGCTTGTTCCATTACCAGTTAATGGTCAGTTTGTCAAGCACTATTTTGGTGCATAGAAGGTCTGATGTTTTGAAAGAAATTGTATTATACTGTATCATATGTAATTAAGTTTTTGTTTTTGTTAGTTTTTTTTTTTTGTTTGATTCATTTCTTTATTTTTGGTTTGTTTTTTTTATTTTGTCTTGTTTTGTTGGGGATCTCCATTTTGTTCATTTCAAATTAAGGGGTTGTTATTCAAAGTATACTATTGGTACTAGGAGAGAAGTTGTTTTAGGTGTTTTCATTATCACTATTGAAAAGGATTTCATTCTGAAACTTATGTTTTATGACAATTCTAGTTTGGGTTGGAAAAGTTATTAAGGATAGAAGATATACTGTGAATATCTCATGAATTGTGATCAAAGATCTGACACCAAATTAGAAAAACATCTGCATGAGTAGGTACCTATTTTTTTTAGAATGGTTCTACCCTTTGATTCAAGTGAAAAATCAGATTCCAAAACTATCACGAAATCCATAGTAGTTCTAAACCCATGTTTCAGATTCATTATGTTTGAAGTATTGAGGAGTGCACAAAATATTTCCATAAGCAAGGTTCTAAAAAAAAAATGAATGAAAGAAAAGAAATAAAGAAGAGGCAAACTCAATATCAAGTGGGTAATCAAGTATCTCTATCGGGGCTATGGATGCATGGCTGGCAGTAGAGCAATGCTTTGAGAGAATTAGAGGTATCTTTGTCGGGGCTATGGATTCTTGTCTAGCAGTGGAGCAATTCCCAAGATTTTACTACATGATGGTTAAAGGACTCAACCTATGTAGCTTCAATCTTAAGGTATAGTTGTTCACAAAAAGAGAAAGTATCTATAAAGAATGATGCACAAAATAGGCACACACTCAAATTTAGAAATAATTCATGGGCACATACATCTGAGATTCTAGCTCAAACTTATCCTACATATCTGATCTTATTCAAGTTAGTATGCTTCATAAATCAAGTAGTTTTACGGTGACTGAAATTTTCTTTAGGTATCTTGAAAATGGGTAAACCATTTTCCCAGCCGAGTTGCAGTTTTTTATGCCTTGCATAACCACCCCATCTTTTGCCTAGGTCAAAAATGGGTCCCCCTTTGTGGTTTTTTATCTTTGGTTGATTTCAAAAAAAATCTGGAGTCTTTTTCTTCCGACACTTTGTTTTATTTGGTTTACTCTGCCGGAATCGGAGCCGGAACCAAATCGGGTTTTGAAATCTCTTTCAAAACTCAATCCAATTCCCATCCCAACAATCTTTGTTTTTACGCTTTTGTTTTATATTTATCGGAGCCAAAACCGGAGTGGGCGTTAGGTTGGTGTTTATTGAAAATTGCAAGATCAAAATCCATCCCGTCTCTACCTCCGCTTTTTCAACTTTTGTTTTTTAGTCTTAGTTATTGTTTTAAGTTTGGTTATGTCAGTCTTTTGTTTTACTTTGATGGCAGACCCAGAATCGGAATGGGGAATGAGGTTGGGAAATTCCTTAAGTTTCTGAATTAGTTTCGATTTCAATTATGCTCCTGCCGTGTCTGGGTCATTGACTTTTTGACTGAAGTCACACTGTAGTGAAGTGTTGGTTCTCTTTCGGTCCTGACTCCACCTAAAATACATTTAATGCATTAATGATAGCTGCCATGCGTAGGTAGAAGCTCGGATTTTACCTTCATTAAGGATTAAATGTATCATTATTATCATTGTTAAGAAATTGAAGAGCAAGGAAGAGCAGCTGTGGAGTCCATTTGAGTGAATCGACTGAAGGAGGAGAAGATAATTGCTTGTGAATCAATTCAGAAGGTTAGCCAGGTTTTGGTGTTCGAGGTAGGGTTTCTACTCTCAAATTCTTTTATTTTCTTTCGTATTTTCTATTTGTGTTTGATTGATTGATCATTTTCATCTTTGGGCAAGTTCGCTTTCTTGGAGTTTTGCATGTTTTCCTTTCTTTATTTGTTGTTTTTCTTGATTTTTTTTTATGCTTATGGTTCTTGTTTTATAGTGAGTGTAAGCATGGTCGCTTTCGTGTTTTTTCATGATCGAATTGGGCATTGTTAGGTTTTAAAATGCATAGGTTTAATTAGCATTTTCATAGTGAGGTAGATTAAATTCATGTTTTTACAGTGAGTTAGGGTTTATAAAATTTAGTTTTTTACTTAGGATTGTCATTGCATTTTCATTTGGATAAATTAGGAAGGGTTGACTCCATGCCCTTGTTTTTATATCACATTTTTTAGGTTAGGGTTTTGTGTGTTTCTGCGATTGCATTAAAATATTTAAATATGATGCCCTAAATATACAATCATCACCCATGGTCAGATGGGCATGGTCTTTTATTATATCTTTTTAAGCTCCATTTCATTTAAATATGGCCTTAGTCTTTAATCATGGAGTCAAGTGTTAAATTGATAAAATTGTTGATGACGTCATGGTCAACATTGGAAGCAAGATCAGAATTGATTTAGATTTTGTGGGATGCATTTTATGTTTGGTATCAATATCAACTTTTATCCCATCTCCGACTCTGGTTATAGTAAGAATTTTTTACTTCATAAAATGTTTGCCTAGCAGAAGCGGAACCGAAACGGAAAATGAAAACAAAAAAATATTAAGGGAACTGAATCAGTTTCTATTCTAGTTCCGGTTTCAATCGCTATTTTAGTTCTAACTCTGAGTCTGCTTCTTGTTAGTCAAGTTACCATTTCAGTTCCGATTCTGATCCTGACAGTGTTTTAAAAGAAGATTATTTAAGATGTTTGCTATCTGGTTTTGCCTCCGATGTATATTTGAAAGGTATGATTTTAAAAATATATTCTGACATGTTTCATTCAGGGATCTAACTAGACATATTTGTTGCAGGAAATATAGGAAGATGTCAGGGACGTCAGGAGAAGCTTCTCAAAGAAACCGGCTTGCAGGGATATCAAAGGAAACACCTAAACCAAAGAAGATTAAGCCAGAACAATTGCCTTATACCTTGAGGTATAATCATAGGATTCCCATGGTGAAAGTGAGCAAAGTAGAATCAGATTGGTACAACATCACTGATACCAATTTGGGTGAATATAATTTTGAGGAACTATATGCAGAAACCTTTATGGAATGGGAAGATGTATCATGAAGGACACAAAGAATTGTTGGTTTTGGCTTGGCTCATATCACTATGTTTCCTTTATCAGTCCAGTGCTCGAAGTTGATCTTGACTACAGCTAGTGCCTACAATCCTGCTACCAGACAGTGCATGGATTCTCAAAACAATGTGATTATTGATCTCACTCCTCAAGCATTGCAAAGTATATTTTATGTCCCAGATCCTAAGAACGTAGTGCAATTGGATGAGGCAGAGGCCTTGGAGAAATATAGTAAGTTTACAGAATCCAATAAATCTCATTTGAACAAAAAGTGGTTGAAGACAAAGAAGAAATCTCTAGCCAAGCTTACAGATCAGCCAAAGAGGTGTTAGATTTAATAATGATGTTGTCTAGGGTTTTTCGGAAGAGAGATAAATTTTGCTTCAAGGAGTGGATGTTTCCTTCCATTCAGAAAATTTTGCATGGCACTCATCAGTTTGATTGGTTGATGATTGTATTAAATTTTATTCATGATCAACTGACCAGCATCCGGGAGACTAAATGCTTCTTTATGACTTCCTATATTGTGTATGCAGTAGCAAGATTGGGTATCTGCCCAAGTTTAAACAAACTAGGGATAATGGAAGTCTTGGAGGGACAATAGAGGGTGTGCGAGAATTATGACCAATTGTCTCTTCAGGTTGTTGAGACTCAGTTCAGAAGAGTAAATGATGCATTTATATATGTATTCATTAACCAATTGAATGGAGATGTAGGGTACAAGCTAAGTTAGGAGGCCATGGAATTCATTATTGAATGGGGATGTTGGTACATCCAATACCCCAAATTTACATATTTTAGGTTATTTGGTTTTGAAGGCCATCCACATTTGCTTCCAAGATGTTGCAATAACAGGATAGTGTTGATGGAGTTTGTATATCAGGCTCTTGGAGTTAATGCTCAGTTTGGAATAAAACATAAGACGAGATGTCACAAGTTCCCCATGAAGTTGGGTGAGTATAGCTGTCAGCATTTGGTAGGAGAAAAGTTGGTTTGTAGTGAGCTGATATAGTTGAAGTTGGGTTTATACACAAGTCATAAGTATTTTGACCCAAAGGGTAAGATGCATGCCTTGTTCCCTTCTGTGTTTGACAAGCATTTCAATTTGTTAGAATATTTTTGGAGTGATCAGAAAGATGATTATGAATTGAGGAAAAAGAATTATGAGAGGTTATCTATCTCACTCATGGCAGAACTTGGAGTCAGAAATGACATTCCTGACACTTTGGTGGATGATGGAGTTGTATTGAATCCATCTTATGATTCTTTAAACATAGGAGCCAAGAGCCTGGATCCAATTGATTGGAATAGTGAAGAAACTATTGACATAAAGCAGATAGGAAGAACAATCTTGGATAGAAGTGTTCACTGGTTGATGTTAAGAACTCAAGCTCCTCAAGGACCAGATCCTAAAAAGGGGAAAGGGTATAAGAGACTTAAAAGGAAGAAACCTCCCAAGGAGCCTTTGGAGTTCTTTCCCCTAGACATTGGAGAGATAGAACTTGAAGCAACACGAGATGAAGAGGAAACACAAGAAGGGGATGCTCAAATAGGATCGGTTGTTTCAAAACCTGCATTAGATGAATCGGTTTGATTACCAACATGGAGTTTAATTAAGGAAAACCCCTAATCTCTAACCCTAACCCTTTCCTTCTCTTTGCATGTGTTCTTTGTAGATTGTATGAAGATTTGGCAAGGAATAAAGTGTTGAAAAGGGTGTCATCATTCCATCTACATCAACCCAAGCCATCAAACCCTAGAAGGAGCTAAAAGACAACTTGCAAGTCATTTTCTGAAGATTTAGACACAAGTCTTTGTCAGAGAAGGAAGTACAAGTGGGCACCTACAGATTCAAAACTCAAATATTTTGAAAACTCTAAGAGGACTGGGTCACCATCATTGGCTACTTTGTCCCTGTACCAGGCCAGAAAAATGGTTTCTGTGTTTTTGGATACCCTTTTACTAGAAACGTGTTTTGCTAAAGTTTCTAAGGAAGAGGACTAGGTTGCCCATTCTGGCGTAAGTGTCCGAGTGAAAATTTCTAGTAGATTCTAGAAGATTCTACAGCTCCTTTCCTTTTGCTTTTAGTTCCTAGGTGCACCATTTTTGTCTCTCCCATTTTCTTTCTAGATTGCATGCATTTAGGTCATTTAGTTTACTTTGCATATAGTTTACATTTTCTTTTGTTTACATTTCATAGTTAGTTCAATTTTATTACACTCCAGAACTTAGACACACTCTATCACACACATCACAACCCTATTCAACCCCTATCATTGAATGAAATCACCAAAATAATATCATTAGTGTGAAAGAGAGTCATTTCTCAACCAAGCCCCTAGGTGGAAAACCCTAGGGGCCTATTGGGGAATCCTCTTTCCCTAATTGCATATCTTTTTGGTGGTTTAGTATGGTTATATCCAATTAGGCCAACCTAATTGATGTATGAAGATGTAATCGTGTATATATATGGAACATCCATATATTGTTCAAGGTGGAAAAACCATGATAGTGCAAATACATGTGACTGAGTGATATTGTGAAGATGGTGATAGTTGTTATATACCAGCAAACTGGTGCAAAAAATCTATTTTCCAAAGCTTAATTGGAACTATACTTAGCACACAAAAGGTGTATTTCATCAGTTCATATTTTAGAAGTGAGCCACACTCCTTGTAATCATTTTTTAGGTTGTGAGCCTTCCAAGGAAAATGAGTACTGGCAATGTGCCCTGTAATATTTTATGATCGATTATAATATATTGTGAGTTAATCCTCATCGTGGTTTTTTCCACTTTGGGTTTTCCACGTCAAAATATTGGTGTCTATGAGTTGTGTGATGTTAAGATCTCTTTCATGTTTTTACTAGAATAAATTGATAGATATGTTTTAATATTGGATGGTTAGTAATCAAATGGTTTTGTATAATATTGATTTACCCCCCTCTCAGTATTTTGTGTGTTCAACAAGATCAAGGCGCATGAAGCAAATAATAAGACAATTTATTTTGAAGAATAGTCTTCTACATTCCAAATTAATTAAAGTTGCAAATTTGAAGACTACTAAAGAGGTTTTGGATGCATTAGAAAAGATTTGTGAAGGAGAAGAAAAGGTTAAAAATAAAACTTACAAAACTTGAAGGTACAATTTGAGATCCTGCGAATGTCTAAATATGAGAACATTAAATCCTATGTACAGAGAGTGCATGAGTTGGTAGGTGGAATGTGAGGACTTCGTGCAGTAGTGGATGAATCCAGGATAGTTAAAAATATTCTCAAAACTCTTCCTGATGCATATACTGAAAAGGTATCTGCTATTGAGGAATTTGTAGATTATATGACCTATACAAAAGACTAGTTTTTGGGTACTCTAACATCATTTGAAATGAGGAAAACTATCTTGAGAAATGGATCAAAGACAAAAATTGCTTTCAGGGCTACAAGAGCTGAAGATCTGGATGAAGATAAATTTGATGAAGTGGAAGCTAACTTTGTAAGAAGAATGAAAAAGGGCTGAATAAGTATCAAGGTAAGTTACCTTTAAAAATTTTTAGTTGTGGAGGAATTGATCACTTTGCTTCAAGATTTCCTAAAAGAGAGCTAAGAAGAATATAAAAAGAGAAGGCAAAGATAACAAAGGAAAAATTATCAAAATATCATATTATGTGAATGAAGATGTTGGTATTTCTAATGAAGAATCTCATTATGGATATTTTGATGATAATGACTGCTTGTTCTTGGCTATAAAAGATGAATCTACTTCTACTAATACTAAAAGGTAGGTGAAGGAAAGTTCTTTAGAGAAAGTTGAAGATAATTTAATCTCTTTTATTCATGATAAACAAGAAAGGAACTACTGGGTAGTTGATATTAGTTGTTCACATCACATGATTGGTGATAAGAGTAAGTTTGTTAAACTTGAAAAATATGATGGTGGCTTAATTAAGTTGGGAGGCGATACTAGTGGTAAGATCTATGGGATAGGTTCAATTAGTTTTGATGGAAAACATAATACTAATGATGTGTACTATGTTAACGGTATAAGGCATAATGTATTGAGTGTTGGACAGATGTGTAGTAAAGGATATAATCTTGTGTTCAAGGATGAGAAATGTGAAATAAGGAAAGGATCCAAAATAGTAATTGTTGTTGAAAGAAGTCTAAGGGAAATATTTATCAACTTAAGGGCGTTGATGGAAATTACTTTATGTCTTAGATTAATGCTAGTTGGTTATGGTACCAGAGGATGTGTCACATGAAATTTGACAATATGGTGAGAATCATTGTTGTACAAGTTGTGAGAGATTTTCCAAATGCTAGTTGCAAGGATTGTCAGTTTGGAAAGCAAGCTAGAAACAACTTTACGTCAAAGGAACAATCTACTACTGGACTAGTGGATTTGATTCATACAGATCTTTGTGGTCCTATAAGGGTGAGAATTCTACAAGGTGATAGCTATTTTATTCTTTTGATTAATGATTACTCTAGATTTACATGGGTTACTTTTCTTAGAGAAAAAATTGATGCATTAGACAAATTCAAGGCATTCAAAGCTATGGTTGAAAATGAAATGGATTTGAAAATAAAATGCTTAACGTTTGAAAAAGGTGGAGAATTCACGTCTAATGATTTTAATGTGTATTGTGAAGTATATGGAATAAGAAAATAGTTGTCTTCTCCAAGAACTCCTCAACAAAATGGAGTTGTTGAAATGAAGAACATAATGGTTCAAGAACCTGCTAGATCAATGATTACTGAGGCAAGTCTACTGGAAGTTTACTAGAGAGAAGAAATTCACACTGTTTTTTCTGTGTTTAATTGATTTCAAGCAAAAGCAAATAGTACTAAGACTCCCTATGAGTTGTGGTATGGGAAGATTCCTACTGTAAAGTATTTCAAGGTATTTGGAAGCAAATGCTATATCATAAGAGATGAAGAAAAATTAGGAAATTTTGATGCAAGGTATGATGAGGGTATCTTCCTTGGATACTCCCTTAGAAGAAAAGCTTACATATGCTATAATAAAAGGCTAATAAATATTATAGAAATCAAAAATGTCAAGGTTGATGAAGCATTGAATAATTCAATTGAAGTTGATGGATATGTATCAAATGAACTTGATTATAGAGAGTAGAAGAAGTAGTGGAAGAATAGGAAAATTAGAATGAAGAAGAAGAAGCTCTAGTGGTGTCCCCAAAGATACCTAAATATGTGAAAAAGAACCATTCAAAAGATCAAATCATTGGAGACAAGAGAGACGGAGTATTGAAAATAGTACAGTTGTTGTTGTTGCTGAAATAAATTTGTGTTTACTTTTTGAAGTTAAACCTAAGACAATGAGTGAAGAATGTAAAGATGAGCATTGGATAGATAAATGGAAGAAGAACTTATGCAGAATGAAAAAAATCAAACCCGGGAATCGGTTCCTAGACCGGAAGATAAAAACAAAATTGGATGAAAATGGGTTATCAGAATTTTTTGTAATGAGAATGGAGAAGTGGTCGGAAATAAGGCAATGATTGTGTGCAAGATCATTGGGGTCCAAACTAGGCCCCTAAGTGCCAATGAAAATTTAGAAAAATAGATTTAGGCAACTTTAAATAAAAATTTGTAGTGAAGCATGTAAAGATGAGCATTGGATGAGAGCAATGGAAGAAGAGCTTATGCAGAATGAAAAAAATCAAACCCGGGAATCAGTTCCTAGACCAGAAGATAAAAACCTAATTAGATAAAAATGGGTGTTCAGAAACAAGTTTAATGAGAATGGAGAAGTGGTCAAAAATAAGGCAAGGCTTGTGTGCAAGATCATTGGGGTCCAAACTAGGCCCCTAAGTGCCAATGAAAATTCAGAAAAATAGATTTAGGCAACTTGAAATAAAAATTTGAATAGGTTATTAACATAATTTGAAAAATATGTAACGCCAGAACTTATAGAAAATTGAATGTAGTTTCTAGGGTACTAGAACATTTTTAGAAAGGGTAAATCTATTTTGCAAAAAAATGAAATTTCAATGCAGTGGTACTAATTTTTTTAGCAAAAAGATAAGAAGCATGTGTATGTTTGACCACCCTAAGCACAAGAAAAAATAAATATTTTTTCTAAAAATTTCAATATATGTACAAGATACATTCCCAGATGTACCAGATTTTTTTGTAATTTTTTGCATGTAAATAATTAGTTATATTTATTTATTAGAACATTTTAGAATTATTAAAAAGTCTTTGTTTGACCACCATAACATGGTAAAAAAATTATGAAATTCATTCTTTTTATCCTATAGTATGCAAAGCATAGCATGTGACACATCTTTTAGGTTTGAAAAAATATGAAGTAGTTTGAAAGTTGTAGGATTTTTTCAATCATCCTATCAATCAAGAATTTAGTCGTAATGTATGTAGAAAAAATAAAAAATAAGGAATATCTTATATTGTGGAAAACTGAATTCTTTTTCTATAAACCCTTCTCGTTTCATGAAATTCAGATTAAAAAAAACTCGTCAACCACAAGGGTGAACTTCGGAAAACTAAGGAAATTTTGTAATCACATTTTTTTAGTTGACTTTCCAGATTTGGCAATCCCAAGCCAAAAACCAAGGCAAATCCAAGGGAAATCTCAAGGCTATAAAAAATTTCAGATAAAATGGATATTCGTTTGAAATGGATATTCATTTCAAAATGGATATCCATTTGAAATGGATATGTATTTTCAAAAATGGGCACCCGTTCTTGAAAAACAAAATGGATATCCATTTGAAATGGATATCTATTTTGAAGAGCTAAAAAACCCTCTTTAGTAAAATGGGCATAAATTTTGTGTTTCTTATCAAATTTTGATTTTTATAGGTATTGGAAAGGTGATTAAGATCTCTAGACAATGGACTAGGTAGTGTTTCTATATTGTACACAAAAAATTAATTGTAATCATCTGAACTTCATATTTAATTTTTGAAACATCAAATTCTCACTACTTCCTGCATGTAAAGTCTCTTTTTCATGATTTTTTCTGTAACACTCATCTCAAAATACTTGAAATATTAGAAAATTAATCAATAATGAAATATTTATATTTTTTTATCAAGAAGATGAACAAATATTCATATATCATCATATCTTTATGTCCCTTTCTCTACCTCTCTATATTTCACTATGTATCCTCTTAAGCTATGGACCTATCCATCCACTTGTTTCTCCCTCCCTCTCTTTTTACATCTTTAGAAATCTCCCTATCAATCTATTGAACTATAGACTTAACTATATACTTCTCCATCCCTCATCTCTCTCTCTCTCTCTCTCTCTCTAGTCCCTCCCACTCCCTCTCCATCTCCCTCTCACTCTCCACCTTCCCCTCTCCCTCTCCTTCTCTCCCTCTACATCTCCCTCTCACTCTCCATCTCCCCCTCTCCCTCTCTCTCTCATCCTCCCTCCCTCTTAAGTCTCTCTCCCTCTTAGATCTCTCACATTCCCTCTCCCTCTTAGGTCTATCTCTCTCTAGTATATCCCACTCCCTCGCTCCCTCTTAGGTCTCTCTCTCTCACATACACACACACACTCACACTCTCCATCTCCCTCTCAGGTCTCTCTATCCCTTTCTCTACCTCTCTATATTTCACTGTCTCCCCTTAATCTCTGGACCTATACCTCAACTTTTTTCTCCCTCCCCCGCTACCTCTCTTTTTATCTCTTTAGACCTCTCCTTATCAATCTATTAAACTCTACACTTAACTATCTACTTCTCCATAAATCCATCCTTCCTTATCTCTTTGTCCCTATTTAGACCTATCTTTCTCACTCTCACTCTCCTTAAGCTCTAGAACTATCTCTCTATCTCTCTCTGTCATTTGTTCCCTCTCTCTTTGTACCTCTTTATATGTATCTCTCTCTCACTCACTCACTCCCTCTCCCTCTCTCTCTCCTTATCCATCTCCCTCTCACTCTCCATCTCCCCATATTCCTCTCTCTCTCCCTCCCTTTGAAGTCTCCCCCATGTTAAGTCTCTCTCCCTCTTATGTCTCTCTATCTCTCTCTCTGGTCCCTCCCACTCCATCTCCCTCTATATCTCTCCCTCTCTATATCTCTCCCTCTCTATCTCTCTCCCTCTCCCTCTCTCCCTCCCTCTAAAATCTATCTCCCTCTTACATTTATCTCTCTCTCTCACACACACACACACTCCATCTCCCTCTCAAACATCTCTCTCTCACACACACACACTCAATCACTCACTCACTCACTCACTCACTCACACTCTCCATCTCCCTCATAGGTATTTGTCTCTCTCCATCTCCCTCTCTCCCTCTCTCTCTCTGTGGACCTCCCTTTGAATTCTCTCTCCCTCTTAGATATCTCTTTATAAAGTCTCTATCTCTCTCTCACACACACACATACTCTATCTCTCTCTCTGTCAAGTCTAACTCCCTTTCCCCCCCTCTCTCTCTCTCTTCATCTCCCTCTCTCCCCATCTCTCTCTCCCTCCCTCTTAAGCATCTCTCCCTCTTAGGTCTCTCTCTCTCTCACATACACGCACACTCCATCTCTCTCTCAATTATCTATCCCACTCTCTCTAATCTCTCCATCCATCTCTCCTGCTTAGGTCTCTCTCACAAGTCTCTCCCACTATATCTCCCTCTTAGGTCTCTATTTCTCAAGCCTCTCCCACTCTCTCTCACTCCCTCCCTCCCTCTCAAGTATCTCTCTCTCCCACTCCCTCTCTCTCAAGTGTCTCCTTCCCAACCTAACTAAATAAATCTCTCTCTCTCTCCCTCTCTCTCCCTCTCTCGCCCCTTCTCTCCCTTTCAAGTCTCTCTCCCTCTCCCTCTCCCTCTCCCTCTCTTTATCTCTCTCTCTCTCTCTCCCTCTATCCCTCTCAAGTCTCTCTCTCCCTCCCTCCCTCCATCTCTCTCCCTCTATCTCTCTCCTTCTAAATTCTCTTTCCATCTTAAGTATTTGTCCCTCTTAGTTCTCTCTCTCCCACTCCATACCTATCTCTCTAGGAACCCTAGATAGAGAGATAGAGGTAGAGAAAAGGAGAGAGATAAAGATGTAGAGATAAAGAGAGAGAGATAGAGAGGGGGTATAAAGAGGGAAGGAGAGTGGGAAATACATAGAGAGGGTGTAGATAGAGAGATAGGTAAAGAGGTAGAGAGAGAAGAAGAGGGGCAGAGATATATCAATGTATAATGGACAAGGGAAAGAGGGAGAGATAATGATAGAGGGGGATATAGAAAGATAGAGAGATAGGGAGATAGAGGTATAGAAATATATGGATAGAAATGGATAGGGAGAGAGAGAGGTAGACATCATGAGTTATAAACAGATATAAAAGAGAGAGATAGAGAGATATAGATAGAGGATGAACAAGTGAGAGATAAAGGAGGTGATAGAGATAAGTAATAGAGATAGGGAGAGAGATATGGGGAGACACACATAGACAAAGAGATACATATAGGGAGGCTTAAATAGGGTGTGTGTGTGTGTGTATGAGTGTGAGAGAGAGATATATGGAGATAACTTTATGGAAATGTAGATTATATAAATAGATAGAGGGAGGGAGAGGGAGAGGGAGAGGGAGAGAGAGAAAGAGATATAGAGAGAGAGGGAGAGGGAGAGGGAGAGAGAACTAGTGAGATATAGAAATATGGAGTGATACAAACAAAGGGAGATAGGAAGATATATAGATAGAAAGAGTGAGAGATATGTAGAGATATATATAACCTATGAAAGATAGAGGGGAAGAGAAATCGAGAAAGCTAGGTATAGAGGGAGAGAGAGAGAGAGAGAGAGAGAGAGAGAGAGAGAGAGAGAGAGAGAGGAGAGATATAGCTAAAGGTAGAGTAAGGGAAAGTGGAGAGTTAGATAGAGAGGGTAAATGGACTAGAGGGAGATAAAGGGAGAGATAGCTTAATAGATAGAGGGAGAGATATATATGCTCTCCTAGTTAAACTTGGGTAAACCACATGGGATCAAAGACAACAAGGATGCCTTCTATAATGATTTATACAAATTTTTACTCTTAGTAAAAAATGGTTTTTTTTAATTATCTATTACTTCTTCAATGTTTCAAGTCATTTAGGATGATTATTGCCAAAAAAACATGAAAAATAGATTTTGTATGCAAAAATTATGAGCATTTAAAATTTTAAAACTTAAGGAGGAACATAAAATGATTATGTAAGAGAGGGGGACTAACCAATGCAAGACCCCAGGTAACGAAAGGCCAACAACAGTATGGCTGCCCTAACTTACCTCAGTTTAAAGGAAGGTTAGGATCGATGGGATGAGAATGCTAAGGACTATCAGGTCCTTCGATCACTCTTCAAGCAGAAGGGTTGGAGGGAGACTAGGCGAGTCAATTTTTTGAGTCAAATTTGCATCTCAGTTGGCTCTTTATCAGAGGACGGAAGCACGGTTCTCGAGAAACAGCATGATGCACTGGCATCTCACAGGTTCACTAGCATCCGTTCGGCCATAAAGCCAGAGAGATGAGGTTAAAATATAAGACAGGGACTAGCAGCCTAATTTAGTAGTTTTGAGAAGTGAAGAACAAGACTAAGAAGAGTGAGATATAAATATGAATGTGATAAAGAAAGTATATTACCGCAAGAGTGACAAAGGCGATCTCACACAACCTTCTCATCAGCTTGCTCTAAAATCTCTCCACCTGCACACAAAAATTTGAGTAAATTTTGGGGGGTTGTTTAGGTGTCTTCCTTAGTCAAACCCCTATTTGGGTGTTTCCACCTCCATGGATAGCCAAGTTTTCAATGATAGAAATGGTGATAAAGAAGGAATACAAGCTACATATACAAAATACACTACAAAACGGTACATGCCTATCCAACCAAAATGATAGAGAAGATAAGAGGACCTTACCACCTCCGTCCAAAGCACTCAAGGCTAGTGGAGGAGAAGATGAGAGGAATTCAAGCCTCTGCTACCATAGTGTTGGTCCTTCTCTCAAACTATCAGATTGATGGAGTAGTGGATTGTTGCAATGGAGTGCAAATTTTTTCTACAAAGCTTGTGAATGAGTGAATGAAATGGAGTGTTCAAATTGATCTTGCAAAACTTGAGAATGGATGGAGAGATGAAGAATATGAAGGAAAGGATGAAAAATGGCCATATTCGGGTCATCCAGTCAAAGAGAGGCGTTACACTTTGACTTCTAATGGGAAGTGTAACGTCTCTATAGACTCCAGTTATAGGAATCTTCTAGGGATGTAAGCACACCATGCAAATGTGTGTGTGCCACGTGGGCATCCCTAATAGAAACACCTCCATTGACACATAAACAAGGTGCCAAGTGTGATGTGAGCAATGGACTTAAGTGGAATTAAGCCTTCGCCTTTGGTTTTTCTAAAGTGTAAGGGCATAAAGGGTAATTTGTGTTAGGGGCACAAATTCATGCCTATAAATTTTTCCCCCACTTTAGCAAGCTTGAGCATTGATGAGTGCTTCAGTAAAGTAGAGTAGTAAGAAGTAACAAGATACGAGATGTATACCTAAACCGACGAGGAAGAAAAGCATAGTCTGGCGAACTCAAAAGTGCAAGAAAAGACTTCATAGTTTCGTGGAACTACAAAGTTCAAGTATGAGAATGCCTCACAGGCTCACAGTCTTGTAAAGGAGGTATCCTTCAAGAAATATCACATGAAGGAGACCAATCAAAGGGGACTCCACAAAGTCAGAGTTGGCAACATGTTTACCTGCAGATAGAACATGTCAAGAAGCGGTCGCATAGGCCAGTGAATGGAAAATCACACAGTCCATCGCTAAGTTGTAAGACTTTCAAAGGGGTCCCTCGGGAACCCTTCAAGAGGAAGGAGGGTCCACTCAAGGGACGCGCTATTTGAAAAGTGAATTCTAGTTAGGTTTCCCCCAAGCTAGATGTAAGGATGTGAAGTAGGTATAGTCAGGCTGCCCTCAAACAAGACATGAAGATGTGAAACTGGTCTAGTCGAGCTGCCCCAAGCTAGATGCCATAGAAATTTTTGAAAACTTTTGAAGGGATCCCTTGGGAACCCAAAATGAAAAGGAGGGGTCCACTCAAGGGACACACTGTTCAAAAGCTACCTTATTCCTCCTCGAATCGATTTGTCATGAAGGAATCCTTTTGAAGGATGTTCACTTCCTCAAGGAATTTGAAAGGAAGGACATACCCCCATGTGAGGGGAAGATCAAAACTGTTCTCTCTTCAGAAGAAGGTTCCCAAGTCCTTTCTTTATGAACCCATGATGAAGGAAACATGATTCGTTAGGGTTTCAAGTTGAAAATGCAATTCTAACAAGGAAGTTTGGGAGGTCTTGAGAAGATATTCACTTGATAATGAATGCATTTCTAAATACCAAGTTATGTAGAAGTGGCATTTTTACACATGAGAGGGACAAATCAAGCAAAGAAGAGAGAAATATCAAGGGGAAGAAAAAGTAAAGAGAAATGAACATGAATAAAGGGCATAGGGAGATCTCGTTTCGTGGGATTAGATATACCTTTATTTATATATATAATAAGTAACTACGGTATAAGGTGAAATATCATCAATCCCCAACCAGATCAGGAAGACTACACGAAAGACAAAGTAAAAAAAAGATTGGGTCAACATGGAAGGAAGCCTAAATGCCCCCAATGATTTGCATTGTCCCCAATTTACCGAAAGTCAATCACAAACATGGAAGAATGATGATACATATAGAGGAAGGTTTACAACACAAACACCACGCCTGTATCCAAGCACCAATAGGGCTGACGAGGGTCATCTAGGCACATATAGCACAATCATGGGGAACAATTCACAACACACACACATATAATCTAAAGGTCAAGAAGAGGGTCTCCCCCTAGCACTATTCAACCAAGAGGTCATCAGCTTCCCACTCTAAATCATTGTAGGGGGAAGGATGGTGAGTTTGCAATGGTGTAATGTTAAGAGGAGGATCTTTCAATCCTCTCGCAATAGGGACCAAGGAAAATAGACCTATGAGGTCTTCATCGCTCAAATCTTGTGGGTCTAAGGTCAATGACTTCATGAAGATTACTGAAAAGTTTGGCACTTCATCAATCGAGTTAAACATACACTTGATAGGAGTGCCATGTTTCACCTCGGTGGACAATGGATTTTATACCCGAGGTTCACCACTAGGCTCACCAATAGACTTGGGAGTGGTGAAAAACTTGGGGGAGGCTGGAGTTGGTTCTGTTACCAGGATAGAACAAGTTAGCACAGGGCCACCTCTCAGAGAAGGTTTTCTCTTCTTATGTCATATGTTGCTGGAGGGACCACGCTCTACCTTCTTCTTTGTCAGAGGAGGTGAACTCCCCACAGATGAAGCAAGGTGGGTCAAGGGAGAAGAGGAAAGAACCATAGTGGATACAACCATAGTGTTAACCATATCCATGAGCTTTGGGAAAAGTGAGACATCTAGGATGGAAGTCAACAAGGGTGGCTCCATAGAAGGGGTGATAGGGTAAAGGCAAAAATTTGTGTCACACTTTCAGCCAACTTATCAGCACAAAATGAATTTAAGTATTTCTAACTAAAAAATAATTTTGGTCCAACATATGATCTAGTAAGATTCATTCTAGCTAAGTTAGATACTTTCACAACTTTTGTAATTAAATTTTTTGGATAAAAATATATGGAGCTCACCACTTTGAGTCCAATTTACCAAAAAATAAAATTATTTGAAAAACTTGAAGTTTCAATAACTCCTACTAATGTAAATAACATTTTTTTTTAAATATAAAAATACCCTTTTGTAGATCCATAAGTGTAGTTCTCAAAAATATAGTTATTTTAGTAGTTTAACTATTATTTATATTTTATATTTTATTTTTACTAAAAGTAGGTTATCAGCACAGAATATTAGGTTGATTACCATGCCAAGGAAAAATACTAAAACTTATTAAAAAAATTTGAAAAAAATATGATGCACTAGATAAAAGAATCTATTTCAAGATGGTATAATATTTTTTCCATTTTAGATAAATATTTAATATAAAATTTAGTGTTTGATGGGAACAACTATTTTTTGATTCACGCACATTTAAAAAAATATTTTAAAATATATATATATCAAATTTGGAAAAAAATAGATTCATGCACTAAAGTTTCAAGTTATAAATACACACATAAAATTTGAAAGAAAAAAAAAATACTATAAAATTTTGATGTCTTGTGCAACTTCATTTTTCAGCATTTTATTAACAACTAAACTATAGTGTTAATTTATTAAAAACTAGTTTAAAATAAGATTTTAATTTTTATTTTTTTTTAAAACATAAAATATACTTTAAAATATATATTTGACTAGTTTACATCATTTCAAAATTCAAAACATATATGCCACTTTTTAGCGATTCAATTTTAAAAGTTGGATCAATGTTGGTCGTTACCTTTATAAAGTGTGACACAACTTTTTGCTTTTACCTGATAAACACTTGGACCTTTCCAGGTGCCTATGTGCTCGCAGTGGAAGCCGGAAGGGATTCAAAATTAGTTTGAACAAGGACAAAAGGGGGGAGAGAGGAGGACATAGTAGGAAGTGCAATCATCTCCTCCTTCTGTAAGGAGGCTTGCTCAGCTAGAAGAGCCTTTTGTTGGTGCTTATGCTCGTGCGCAAGTCAATTTCTATGACTCTTCGAACCAGAAGTTGGGGATTATGAAGGGACGGAGGGTTCCTGCTCAGCCATGGGAGTGTCCTCCATGGCTATTTCTAGCAAAAGTACAAACTCGTGAATGGGAGCAGAAGAAGAAGGTTTGGGAATGGTAGTAGAAATTGACCCTAGCACCTTAGTGGGGGGTCTCTTTCCGTTTGGGGGAACGGGAAGAGGTCGCGGGGAAAACTCTCTTCGCGAGCCTTTCTTTCTACCATATAGATAGTACCAAGGTCCAGGAGACCCGTTAGGGAGATCCGATATCCTAATCTTGGTTTTTCACCAAGGAGGCATCATCAAACTCAGTGGGTAGAGCTCAAGCTTGTTCATCCAATACTCCTTCCAAGAGAGGGGAGTACACTAGTCAGCCCGAGAGGGAGCGAGCTTTTCCTTTCCCTTTCAGGAGGAGAAAGTAGCTAGCTATTCTGCTATGGGAAGGGTCAACTTCGGTTATCCTTTGCCTCTAGTTTTATATTTCATATAGTTCTTATAAAGTAGATCCATTCTTTGTGAGAGCGGACCGATTGGAGTGTGCCAAACTTGATCCAACAAGTATCCCCCATGAGATACCATAGGCTTATATCTAGTATCATGCACTACATGCACGACACTTTCATGGGACAACTTAAGGAATTTATAATTATAGAGGTGATCTCATTCATGGAAGCTAGCCAAGGTATTCCTAGCTTCACTCTGAATAGGTACAACTCGAGAATGAGATTGAAGACCATGTCTACATTCCTAGGTCCAACTAGGATGAACAACATTATAGACCCATAAGGTTTAATAGAAAGATCATCATGCATACAAATGATGGATTTTGTTTTTTCTTATTCCTCCCTTTGCAAGGAGTTCAAGAGTAATGTCTCCTCCATGATAACATTCAATCTACTTGTGGGGTCGACTAAGATTGTTGTCATAATGTTGCCATTGAGGCAAGCGAGAATGTAAAGCGGAGAAGGTTTTTCATTTGCTGGTACATCTTGCAAAGTGAATGTCACATCCAGCAAACTGGTTGCAATATGAGGAGAGGGAGTAACAGTAACCATGTTATAATATGCCTCAGGGTAAGAAACATAATTAGAGGGATCCATAATCATGTTCACAGAATGCGATAGAAATGGGTCTGTGTATATTTGCAATTCACTATTAGCTTTTGCCACTAATTTTTTTTGTGTTTTGTTTGTTCCCATCAAGACAAATAGTATCGTCCTCAATGTGATGATGTATCTCATGACAC
Organism: Sequoiadendron giganteum; assembly: GCA_007115665.2. Lineage (NCBI taxonomy): Eukaryota > Viridiplantae > Streptophyta > Pinopsida > Cupressales > Cupressaceae > Sequoiadendron > Sequoiadendron giganteum. Next base: position 212,728,533 of record CM021100.1, read on the forward strand.
AGGCACATCCAACGTTCAGTATCATGTCTATTGACTTGATGGTACTAACAATATGTATTTTCTTCATACCAGTTAGGATATGGTTCCCTTACGGGTCAGCAAGTTAACAATCTTATCCTTCACCAATTTCTGTAAGATGGAAGAATAGGATTCTAATAACTTTGTAAACTTTCAGTAACATCTGAGGCCATTGTTATCCACAGTGGCTACTACATTCGCAATGACTTTACCCTTTCTAGAGATTGATATGATAGACTTCGCTTCAAGACGGGAGCATGAGGAAGAACCCTCAAACTGAACCATCATTTGTTGGTACTCTCACAATGTTGAACATAGATGTACAAAAGAAGGGTATTTCATAAGGGAAAAATTCTCTAGCTAGGGCCTTTGTAAGTACCCTATGAGAACCTTTTGTACATTGGAGTCGGGTAATAGGTACAATATTTGTGAAAAGAGCTCCTGATATCATGCTATGAAGTCTGTAATATTCTCATTATCCCCTTGTTTACATCAAACAAGGTCAGAAAAAGTCATCTTCGGTCCGATGTTGGCTTGGAACTATTGTAGGAGCTAGTCCACAAGATGATTGAACGTCAAGATGGAATTTTTAGGCATGAAACAGTACACGTCATGATGGAAAAATTCTATACATAAGGCATTAAAGGCAGACACGTGTGTCTATGGGTCCCCTTTACCACCATATTTCTCAAACTCGGGAATCTCCATCCTTGCAGGAAAGGAGTGTTTAGAATTGCTACTAACAAAGGGCTATGTCAAAAGAAGGGTTGGGAAATAGGCTAGGTCCACCAGCTGATTCTACATCTTCCCCATATTCTATAGAAGGGTGTTCAAAATAGGGTCATTAGAATGCATTGGACCATTGGAACCACCACTAGAGCCACCGCCTAGACCGCTACCATGACTACTGCCAAAGCCACCACCATGACTTACCCGGAACCGTCTCCGCCAATACCACCTCCACTTCTAAATTTTATGCCATCAAATCCTCCACCACTGAAGGTGGCAAAAGGGGTGAAGTGGAAACATAAAGGGTTCCTATTTAGTTTAAAAATTTTAGAGTTTCCAGAAGTAGTGGGTACACTAACCGAAGGAACCGCATCAACCATGTATACAGATGTAGGAGGCATCGAAATATCTAGTTGTCTCTCACATTCTCCGAAGATGCCACCTCATGCCATGTGACTATGGTTTGAAGGTGCACATGCATTGGCCAGAACAACGAGACTAGCCAGGAGTTCTATGATTGTTTGGTCTTTTCCTACCATGTATCTTATTTTGTTGATCACTTTAGTAGCCCTAGCCATCTTTGGGTTTCCTTCCAAGTGATTCTCCAATGCACCTAAACCTTTACTAAGGCTAACGAAATATTCCAAAGGGATATGGATGACCTCATGCTCATCTATGGATGAGGAGGTCGGTGACCCAGGAGGGGTAGGGATGGAATCATTTTTTTCAAGAAACCTAGATTTGCCTCACAATACATGCTCCTACGTGGATAGACCAACCGCAGAACCAAAGAAAAGGCTGGTGGTGTAGCTAGAAGAGACCTTCATCTTCTCCATTAGAAGGTGTTGCAAACTTCTCATGACAATATGCCCACAGGTCATAGACTAGGTTGTGAAGCTCATAAACTTTCACAACACACAAGGGTGCAATGAACAAGAGGTATAACAGAAAAATCTCAGAACACTGACAAACGGGTAGACGTTGGTTCACGACGGGTTCACGAAAAAATGTAAGAGAGGGGGACCAACCACTGCAAGGCCCTAGGTCATGAAACGCCAAGAGTAGTACGGGTTCCCTAACTTAACTTAGTTTAAAGGAAGGTTAGGATGGATGGGATGATCATGTTGAGGACTACCAGGTCCTTCAATCACTCTACAAGCCATTAGAGGGAGCCTAGGTGAGTCTCTTTTTAGAGTCAACTTTGTATCTCAGGTAGCTCTATGTCGGAGGATAGAAGCATGGTTCTGGGATGATAGCATGACGCACTAGCATCTCACAGGTACACTGGTGTCCGTACAACCAAAATAATAGAGAGATGAGGTTAAACTCTAAGAGAAGGACTAGCAGCCTAATTTAGTAGTTTTTAGAAGTGAAGAACGAGACTAAGAAGAGTGATGTTGATGGTGAAAATGACATAAACAATGTTTAAACATAATATTTCTACTCTATTTCTCCTGAAAAATAAAGACAACATATAGTAGCCTCACTCCCAAGGTCTTGGTAGTTGGTTCTCAACTGTCTGGTGTCACTCAAATGGTCCATGCAAGTGTAATATTCAAGGGACCTTTGGTGGTAATAAGGAATGCAAACAATGACTTATTTATCGAATTGTTCTTAATGAAAAATGGGGGGTTTAAATAAAAGAAAAAGATAGATCAGGGCGTACATCAGTAAAACATGAATAAAACTTATCTAGTATCCAGACATATGTCTTCAACAACAAATTTTCTTCCAACAGATCAAGAAAACCATAGCATGATACAATTTATAGAATAGTCCATATGATTGCATGCATCTAAGGTGCTTAATTTAACATCACAATCACACATCATAAATATTTCAAAGATAAAAGAACACACTCCATTCATTGCCAAGATCAAAGATCAACAAACTTTCAATAAACTCAATTCACAGATAATCTAATGAAATAATCCATAAATCCGGTTCCTTCTAATTATTTTCATCACATAAGAAACACTCATGCTTTAGCACAATCACCGCTATACAGATCAACTATAATTCATCAACTTTATCTAATAAAACTCAATTCCAACACCATATTGCATACAAACCTATAATTATATTCAACTGTAAACAAAATAACAAAGTATCTCTGCAAAAAAGCTACGAAAAATTACATCTCCTACTATCAAGTGGCTAATCTTATTCTCATCAGCCGACCCCTACAATATGATACCCCAAAGGTATTTATAGATGTACAAAAATCTGAAGTCCTTTCTACATTAAGTTGATTCACCTTTTTAGGAATTAAAGTCTTCTTGGAAAATCAGATCAATTTGATCTCTAGTTCCCACCTTGATCATTTACTTAAACTAGAGAGAAGAAAATAAAGGAGAAAAGAAACACATGCACCTACAAAACTGCCAGTCATACATGTGGAGAAAAATAAAGCCATGCATGCATGAGATTATCAATTATGCATGTGAATTTTGGTTTGTAGTGTACTCATCGTAACTGGAGAAGACTTATTGAAGCATATCCAAATTTGGCCCATCAACCCAACTGTCTTCAAACTTGATCCTTTCTAATTTCACAGCAGAAAATCCTCTCATGTCTTTTAGCTTTGTTAACTCCCTTTTAGCAGCCCTTACTTCTTCTTTAATATCCATCAATCGATCTAACAATAGATCCTCTCCATCATCTCCCTTTTGCATGACCTCTTTAAGCCTATCATCCCATTTCTCTTTTATTTGGCTCAAAGGTAGGCTCTCCTTTACCGGTATATCGAGATTTACTATAATAGCAATAACTGCTTCTAACTCCTCAAATTTTTCATTCAGATCCTTGACATAATCTTGAACTTCATTTTTATGCTTCTATAAAAAGTTGGATCTAAACCAGACTGATCGCTTTTGAAGATCCAATTTCAACCAAGTGGGAGCACTTGGAGTAGTGGTCATTATAATTAAAGAAGAAGAAGCAGTAGTAGAGGTTTGTTGCACATTTACTTTAGGTTGAGAATCAACCCCTTGTACCTCTTCTTGTTCTTGCTCAACATTTATCTGTGCAAGCTTTTCAGCTTCCTCCCTGTCCTTTTGTTCCTGTATCCTCTTGTCTTCTTCTTCCTTCTTCAATTTTTATTCTTCTAACATTTTCTCCTCAAGCTCTTCATTTCTCTCTTCCTCCAATGCCTTAAGTCTATCTGCATCTTCCTTTTCCTTTTACAGCTGCTTGGCTAGCTCCTCGGCATCTTTCTCTTTTTGCATATGTTTTGCTTTCTCTTTCTTTTTATAGGCCTCTTCAACAAGATTCAATTTGGCCACAAGGACTTCTCTTTCCCTTTGTTTCTTTTCCTTTTCCTCCTCTAGATCATGAATTTTTTGTACTAACTCCAGCTTATCATTCTCTTCTTTAATCTTGAGCTCCTGCTCCTTTTTCCTTTTTTGTTTTTCTATTTCATCAGCTCTTCATTTGGCTTCTACTTTTTGTTGAAGTAAGGCATCATCTTGTGCCTTAGCATCTATTGACTTTTTCTTCTCCATAGCTTATGCATGTGCTTGAGCATCTGAAGCGTTCTTTGTTTCCTCAAACAGTTCCCATTGATCTTCCTCTGTTAGAATATGTTCAATTTCCTCCTCTAGAGGCATCTTTTTCTTGTGCATCTTTCTCTGATAAGGTCTCATCAGAGTCTGTTTCAACCTCATGGATCTCCATCTCTACTCCTTTTCCCTTTAATGCTTCAGATATACCATGAAGAGTTCCTTAAGGCATCTCTCTGCTTGGTTGCTCTATAAGAGGGACTTGAGCAGATGACTCACCTATTACAAGTGTTCAAACCACTGGTCTTGTTTAGGCATCCTCCTCTTGTACTCCAGGTAAATCTTGAGTAGAGGCTTCAAACTCAATCTCTTCAATGTCAGGAGCAAAGAACTCCAAAGGCTCCTTGGAAGGAAATTTCCTCTTAATTCTCTTATATCCGTTCCCTTTCTTAGGAGCTAGTCCTTGAGGAGTTTTGATTCTTAGAACAACCCAGTGGATACTCCTATTCAAGACTGGTCTCCCTATTTGCTTCATGTTGATGGTCTCCTCACCATCCCAATCTAATGGATCCAAACTTTTGGTGCCAATATTCAATGCTTCATATGATGGATCCAATAGAACTCCATCATCTACTAATGTATCAGGGATGTCATCTTTGATCCTGAATTCTACCATGAGTGAAATGGGCAACGTATCATAATTCCTTTTCCTGAGGTCATACTCATCTTGAAGATCACTCTAGAAATCCTCTAATAGAATGTTTGTCAAAAATCGAAGGTAGCAAAGCATTCATTTTATTCTTTGGATCAAAGTTCTTTTGAGAAGTGTACAAACCCAACTTCAAATGTATAAATTCACTATAATCCAACTTAGCTCCCACAAGGTGTGGGCAGCTGTATTCACCCAATTGCATGGGAAACTTGTGGCAACTTGTCTTGTGTTTTAACCCAAATCAAGCATTGACCCCCAGAGCTTCATTGACAAACTCCCTCAGAACCATCCGATTGCTGCAACACCTTGGAAGTAAGTGGGGATGACCTTCAAATCCACCAGCCTGAAATAAGTGAACTTGGGGTATTGGATATACCAACATCCCCATTCTGTGATAAAGGCCATGGCTTCCTGGATCAATCTGTATCCTATGTCTCCATTAAGCCGGTTAATGATTACATATAAGAATGCATCATTAACTCTTCTAAATTGTGTTTTAGAAACCTATAGAGATAGTTGATCATAATGATCCCATACTTTCCTTTGTCCATCAGCTTCTCCCAATATTCCTACTCTGTTGAAACTTGGAAAGATACCTCCTCTAGCTATGGCATAGACAACATAAGAATTCATGAAAAAGCTCTTGGTTTCCCTTATTCTAATTAATGGGTCATGAATGCTATCTAAGACAATCATCAATCAATCAAACTATTGCTTTCCATTAAAGATTTTCTAAATGAAACGAAACATCCATTCCTTAAATGAAATGCATCCCTCTTCCCAAAGGCTCTAGACAACAAAATTATCAGGTCCGATACCTCCTTGTAAAATTTTGTCCTCTTTGGTTGATCATGGAGCTTGGTCAAAGACTTCTTCTTTTTTCTCAACCACTTCTTGTTCAATTGAGCCTTGTTATCCTCCTTGTATTATATATATATACCTAAAGCATCTACCTCATTTAACTGTACCAGGTTATTTGGATCAGGGACACTAAACATGTGCTGAAACATTTGAGGAGTTAGATCAATGATCACATTGTCCCATGAATCCATACATTACCTAGTGGCTAGATTGTAAGCTCCTATTGTTGTCATAATCAACTCCGGGCATTGGATAGATAGAGGAAATACAGTGATGTGAGCCAAGCCAGACTCAACTATTCTTCCAGTTCTTCCTATTACATCCTCAGTGAATATTTCTAAATATAACTCCTGAAAATTGAATGGGCCTAGATTGGTGTCAGTTATATCAGACCAATCAGATTCCACTTTGCTTGCAGTGACAACAGGACCCCTATGGTTATACCTCAAGGTATAAGGTAGATGCTCCACCTTAATCTTCTTAGGCTTAGTTGTTGCCTTTGAAGTTTCTACAGGTCGATTCCTTTGGGAAGCTTCACCTGATACTCCTGACATTCTTTAGCTTCTTGCAACAAAACCTCTAATTAGATCCTTGAGTAAATATCACAAAATATGGTTTACAATCTTACCCTTCATATATATACCAGAGGCGAAACCAAGCATAAAACATTCTAAACAGTCTCTTTTAAAACACTATCGGGCTTAGAGAAAAAACCATTATTGAGATTATAGTAATACAAGCGGGACCGGAGTCAAAATTGTAATGGTAACCAGAGTCGGGATCAGAACGGAAACTATTTTGGTTTCATGAAGATTTTATAATTTCACATTCAGTTCCGCTTCCGCTTCCGCCTAGGTCACTGTTATTTTGAAATCCTGCTTCTTATTGTAAGCGGAGTCAGAGATAGGATGGAAATGGAATCGATACTTATTAGAAAACATGGTTCAAAGTCTAAATCAATTTTGATCCCGCTTCCACCTAAAAATGACCATGACGTCATGAGTGATTTTAACAATTCAATAAATAACTTCATGATTCTAGGACTAGGTCATACCAAAATGAAAGGGGCTTAAAAATAACCTAATAAGACCATCCCCGTATGACTGAGAGGTGACTATACTATTTAGGGCATCATTTTTTATTTTTTTTACAACACGAACACATCGAAACCCTAAACTAAAACCATCAATTTGAAATAACTAGGGCATGAATTTAACCCCATTTAAATTAACCAGATCGATGCGCAATAGGATCCCTAAGTAAAAACCACAATTTCCCAAACCCTACTCACTATAAAATAGTAAATAATCTATGCATTTAAAAACTAGGGCATCATGATACAATCACAATTAAAACGTGAAAATGAGCGTGTTGAAAACAAACAAATAAGAAACAAAACCAGAAAAAGAAAAACGAAAACAAGAAAACCAAACAAAGAGAAAGAAAAAAAAAAACACACGAACTCATTGTAGAACAGAGAAACATGAATTCACACGAACCCAAACAATCCGAAATGAACAGAAACAAAAAATGCGAAATATAATGAAAAAGGAGAATAGAAAACCCTAACTTGAATGCAAATAAATAGGTTAATTCCCTGAAGCAATCCATGCGTAATTGTCTCCCTTTCGATCTAATCACTCGCACAAATGCTCCACTACAAATCTGGTTTGCTCTTTGATCTTTTAAACAATAATGAAAACTACTAGTTAATCCCTAATTAACGTAAAAACTCAAAGTTTCATGTGTGTATGGAACTTGTAATTAATGCCATAAATTTGGTAGAGCGGAGTCAGAACTACAGAAGGAACTGGCACATTACTAAACACAAAAACCTAAGTTAAAATGAAAGACCAAAAAGCGGAGGCGGAAACGGAATGGGATTTGATTTTGAAACTTCGAATAAATTTAGACTTAACTTCCACTCCAACTCGGGCTCCGAAAGAGACAAAACAAAAAGGCCAAAAAAAGACTGTCAGAATGGGATCGAAATCAGACCTTAAAACAAGATTCAAAACCCGATTCAATTCCAGTTCCAGTTCCGATAGAATAAACCAAAGAAAAACAAAGTGTTGGAAAAGAAAGACTCCAAAATTTGTATTAAAAAAACAACCAAGGACAAAAACAATAAAGGGGGGCCCATTTTGACCAAGGAAAAATATGGGGTGGTTATGCAAGGCATCACAAGTGAGATATAAAGACAAATGTGATAAAGAAAGTATATTACCGCAAGAGTGACAAAGATAATCTCGCACAACAACCTTCTCATCAACTTGCTCTGAAATCTCTCCACCTATACACAAAAGAAAGAAAATGTTGGGGGGATATTTAGGGTTCTACCTTAGTCAAATCCTCGTTTTGGTGTTTCCACCTCCACGGAAAACCACGTTTGCAATGATAGAAATAGTGATAAAGAAGGAATACAAGCTACGTAAACAAAAGACACTAAAAAATAGTACATGTCTATCCAACCAAAATGATAGAGAAGATGAGAGGAGCTCAGGCCTCTATTATCGTGGTGTTTTTCCTGTGCTTGCAATATCGAAGTGATGGAGTAGTGGATTGTTGCAATGGAGTACAAAGTGCTGCTATAAAGCTTGTGAATGAGTGAATGAAAAAGAGAGAGTGCTCAAATTGATCTTCAGAATGGATGGAGAGATGAATAATATGAAGGAAAGGATGAAAAATGGCCATATTCGGTTCGGCCAGTAGAAGGGAGGCATTACACTTCAACTTTTAATGGGAAGTGTAACATCTCTACAGAATTGAGTCGCAGGAATCTACCAGGGACATAAGCACGTTGTGTGGATGTTTGCATGCCACACGAGCATCCTTGATAGAAACGCCTCTACCGACACAAAAAAATGGCACCAAGTGTGATGCGAGTAGTGGGCTTAAGTGGAATTAAGCCTTCACCTTTGGTTTTTCTAAAGTATAAGAGGGTAAAGGGGAATTTATGTTACGGGTGAAAATTCATGCCTACATAGATTATTACTATTTTTATGTACTTAATATATCAAAATTATATTATCCATTGCATAGAGCTCTGAATCACCTTTCCAACACCTATAAGAATTTAAAATTTTGATCACTAATGCAAAAGTTATGCCTATTTTACTAAAGTGTTCTTTTTAAGCTTTTTGAAATGGATATCCATTTTGTTTCATCCCTTTTTTTCCATAAATTGATAAAAATTAATTTGGGAAAATGGATATCCATTTCGGTTTGGTATTACCAAACCAAAATGGATATTGTACTCAATCCATGTACAAAAAGTCAACATTTTTTTTTCGTGATTTCGATGAGGAAAAAACATGTTTTTTTCCTCATTGCCACTTTTTGGACCACCATGATCTTGCACATTCGCTACTCACAAGTAGAAGATATAGATTTTCAGGAGACCTTTTCTCCAGTGGTGAGGATGAAATCTATTAGAATGTTCTTGGCATTTGCTAGACATAAATATTTTAAAGTTTATCAGATGGATGTAAAGTCTGCATTTCTGAATGGTGAGTTGGAAGAAGAAGTTTACATGGAACAACCGGAAGGATTTCAGTTTTCAGATCAATCAAACATGGTTTGTAGATTAAATAAGGATTTATATGGATTGAAGCAAGCTCCTAGATTTTGGTATGCAAGGTTGGATAGATATTTGATTCAACAAGGTTTCAATAAAGGTATGGTAGATAACAATCTTTATTTCAAAATTGAAAATGATAAAATCTTGATAATGGTTGTATATGTTGATGATATTATCTTTGGAGGAAATAAAACAATGTGCAAAATATTTGCTGAAGAAATGCAAAAAGATTTTGAGATGTCTATGTTTGGTGAGATGAATTTCTTTCTTGGGTTACATTTAAATCAAATAGAAAAAGGGATTTTTATTTCACAGTTGAAGTATGTAAAAGAAATGTTGAAGAAGTTTGGGATGGATAGTTCCAAACCGGTATACACTCCTATGGTGACTGGCTACAAATTGAGTAAAGATTATGATTCACCTAAGGCTAATCAGAGCAAATACAGATTTATGTGCAGACATTAGAATTTGACCACCCCCATATGGTCAAATTCCCCCCCTTTTATTCCTCTATCCCGCATCCCTCATCAGCTTTAATTAAATAATTTATTATTTAATTAATTCCTCATTTTATAAAGTTCCTAAGGTATTTATTTAAATAATTAAATACTTTATCATTTATTCCCCTTTTCCTCTCTAAATTAAATAAATATTTTAATTTGTTTAATTTAGTCATTTGCCTTTATGAGTTTAAATTGATTTTTACAATTTATTATCTATCTCTCCTTGTCTCATCCTCCATAATTAATCTCTAATCTAGGTTAATTTACTTAACATGTGATTAGGATGTGCACCCCCCTTTATGTGGATTAGTGTCACATCCTCCATAACCCTCCACTTTCCCTTAATATGTTATTAATTTATCTAACCCCTTATTTGCACAACCTAATTATTTGATTAGGTCAACCTAATCCTTATGCCATTTATGGCATACCCCCAAGTCAACCTTATCCTAATTTGAATTTTAAATTCACATTTATTCTCCCTAGGCTCTTTAAGGAATTTTTTAAAATTCCTTAAAATTATCATCACCCACATGGGGACAAGGACCTCCTTTATGAGCAGATCTTGTCCCATTCCCAAGGTACGATAAAATACCTCCACCTCATGTCCCTTTTGACACCTCACCCACCACATGGCAAGATGTGAGGGCCTATGAGTTCTCAACTCATCGTGGCCCTTGATCTTATCCATGGTGGCTTCTTCTTGACCCTCCATTGTTTAGTGAAATTTCCCCTAAAATTAGAGAATTTTTCCCTCATTTGCATCAACACTCAATCATTCATGCAATCAATCCATCAAAAAATCAAGCATCCAAGCATCTAAACCTCCATTATTGCAGCACTCTTTGCATCCATATCAAGCATCAATTGCAATACCCACTTGCATCATTGCATTCCTCACCATCTCATGATCATTTAGAACTAGATTTTAAGATATTTATCATAAAAATGAGCACACACATCAAATGATCAACATGGCCAACCAACTCATCAACTTGAGCAATGTATCACTCTTTCCATCTTTTTTTTGTTCAAATTCAACTAGGCTAATCGTTGAGGTGTTGTTTGTGTCTTTCCTTGCTTGCATTTCCTTTTATTTTGCACTCTCAAGCTAGGGAGATTCACCTGCACACACTATGATTAGAGGATTTTTGTATTAACTGTTGCTAGATCAAATATCATGCATAGAGTTTATCTTCTGGCTAGATTTCAAAATGATCCCAATGAAACACATGTTGTTGTTGTTAAGAGGATATTCAAATATTTGAATGGCACTCAAGATTATGGTTTGTGGTATCCTAGGGATACTGATTTTCCACTAAGTTCTTATACATATGCAGATTGGGCAGGTTGTGTTGATGATAGAAAAAGTACAAGTGGTAGTGCATTCTTTCTTGGTTGCAGATTGGTGTCATAGTTAAGTAAAAAGTGATATTCAATTTCCTTATCCACTACAAAGGCTAAGTATATTGCTACAACATCTTGTTGCACACAAGTTTTATGGATGAGACAAACATTGAAGGATATCAGAGTAAGGTATGATGATCCCATTTCTATATTCTATGATAATACAAGTGTAATTAACATTTCAAAGAATTCAATGATGCACTCAAGGATAAAGCATATATCAATAAGGTATCACTTTTTGAGAGAGAATGTTGTGGAGAATGAAGTAAGCCTTGAGTATGTACCTACAAAGGATTAGATTTCTAACATATTCACCAAGGCTCTTCCTAAAGATACTTTTGAGTATCTCTGGGAGAAACTAGGGGTTATTTCCCCTCCTTTCCTAAACTAGATGCATATGGAGATGCATTGATTAGTCTGATGGGTCTGTGGATCTATCTTCTTTCTAGACTGATGTTTGGTGGATACCTCTCATAGGGAGCAACTAGTGTCATGTGTTTTCATTGGAGAATTGGTTGGGTGTACTCCTAAGGTGGATTATTTTGTATTGGTAAATTTCTTAACGTCAAAGAGGAAAACAATGTAAAATATATTTTGTCTTTTCCATTTATGTCAAAGGGGGAGAAAGTGTCATGTGAAAAAGAAAAAGTATGGGAGAGAAAGAAATTTTGTAGATTGATGGCTTAGAGTTGTTGTTTTTCCTTTTATGGTTTTTCACATCATGTGTTTCCATCAATGAAAAAGGGGGAGATTGTTGCAAAAATGAAGGTGTCATCATTGATGTCAACTAGCTATCAACCGATTGTTGATTATCATTGATGTCATATTGATTGTATATGTTGAGGATATTGAGAAAATTGTAATAAGGAAGGTTTGTTGGTTTTCTCCAATTTGTGCTCTAGGATGTGTTCCTATGTCTATGTGGTTTAATATATTATATTCATGACTATTGATGGTTGCTACATCTAGAATTTAGGCTTTTGTATCATCGTACAATGCGAGATATTTTCACATGTGTACTATGCTTTTCTATGTATCTAGCTATGGTCTGGGAGAAATGTAGTTGCTCCAAATTTCTCTGATTTATGGTTTCAAGACATGCAGTTTTAGAAATACACTGATATGATCATGTTCAATTTAATTTTGTTATCCAAAGAGATTGGATCATGTAAGGTTGTGTGTGCCTGATTTTTTTATGTGTTCTACACAAGTATTGGCTGACCTTGTGTTAAACATTACTTACAAAGTTCATGAAAGCATGTTGATACATCTTGGGACTTGTTTAGGTCCTCACTAAGTGTGCGTTTTGGTCACCCTCATTCTAATTCCATCATATAATATTTTGGCACTAACCTAATTTGAATTAGTAAATACAAATGGTGTGTGGCTGACCTTGGATGAGTTTCAAGGTTGAAGACGGTATAAATATAGGTTGGGATGTTTGTGAAAGATAAATGCAAGAGCAAGATAGATGTGAGATAGATGTAAAATAGTGTTTATGATGCAATTTTGAGTAGATCAATGCAAAAATTAAGTGGTGAGTTTCTGGAGGCAGTTAGCTAAAGGTATACTCTATCATTCAAGTGTGTCTACAAGTGTGTGAGAAAACTGTGGTGGAAAACTTTGTTGCATTGAGATCATTTTTTGTCACAAATCTCTTCTATCTTCTTTTTAATTCTATGGTAGTGAGCCCTCTAGGTGGTTAACCCTCGTTGGATAGTGAGTCCTATTTTGGTGTAAAGAGTGGAAAATTCCATACAAAAAATCGACAATACTTAAAATAAATTCCATTATATTTCAAATAAAGTCATCATCTCATCATACATTCATCATAAAACAAGTCAATTACATACAATGACATAAAATTCGAAAAGATAACTTCATAATAGTTAGTCTAAATCTTGCAAGTGTCAAAATACACATTTCAAATAATAATTTCAAAGGATGATAACATATCCAGTTTACAAATTCGAGACTTAGGCATTCAGTCGCCATAAGCTCATCAATATATACATCATGAATAATAAAGCATTTTAAAAGAAGAATCAGTCAGTCGATCTTCTATCCATAAGCAAATCTTCAAAAGAAGACGAGAACAAGAATCAGGCACTTTTTCGCCCAACCTCGAAGTTTACGCTTCCCTAGAATTTCTTAGTCAATCAAGAAATGCCCGACCCTGCACGAATTGCTTAGCAAAAAGCAGTATACGAGCAAGATGGAATCTGGTGCATGCCTAGTACTACGAGTAATCCACAAGCATTTTTAGTTTTCTAATTCAGTTAAGAAAGAAGCAAGTTCGATACTAGGATATGGTAGAGAGCTCAAATAATCCATCTATTTCAATGGTACAAATAATTACTTGGCCAAGTAAGATGTCATGCACAACAATAAAAATTAGTTTTAGAAAAAGCAAAACTACACTCTCTATTTACCCATATTTGGAACCCGTCCCAGAAGGTAACTTTCCCAATAACAACGCATGCAGAATTATCTATCATTCATGCATGGTTCAAATAGTCAAACACAATCTTTTGCAATTTCTTTCAAACAATAACTAAAAACAGTATTTAAAATGAAAACAGTTTATCAAACACCACTTTTCATTGTTCCAATTTGCATAAAGACATAAAATCAGCATTTAATCCAGTCATTTAAATAATCAATAAAGTTTCAAAAATGAAGGTGTATCTCTAGTATGTCAAAATACATATAAAAACATAAATTAAAAGAGCACACATTCAGTGTTTCAAACTCTTATTTAATTTAAGTTGTTTAAAATTCATTCAGATAGTTTACAAAAATTGACTGAAACTCAAGTTTAAACATTTTGATTCAAGTTCATCCTATTTTCAGTGTTTACATGTCCATCATTTATCAAATTTATTCTAACTACCTTAAAATTTTGAGTTTTGACAGTTTTCCTAAAAAGTGAAATAATCAAGTTAAAATTCTGTTTTTGATGTTCTTTTGTCAATTATCTCTTATTTTCTGTCAACGAGATTTAACTAATTTGTATCAGCATAATTTCGTTTTTCTCAATATTGTAAGTTAGTTTTAAAGCTTAATATGTTTTTCTATTTTTTAGTTTATTGTTCTCAAAATGATTTTGATCAGAATTTGTCTAATTCTTAGCATAATAAATAAGATTTATGTTTCAAATCTTTTCTTGAATTCTAGATATTAAAACTCAGTTGAATTTTTCCTAACATGAAGATTTATCTATTAATTTTCCATTTAATCTTTGTGTCTAAATTCTAACTATAATTTTGGAAATCAATTCAATTTGTTTCAATTTTCTGTTCTAACAAATTGTAAGTATTATTTTGACAGTCATTGTTTTTTTTTTGTCTATTCTAATTCTCCATTTTCCTAAATCTTTTATCAATTATATTCTTCTATATTTTCTTGATAATCATTCACAGAATTTATTGAAAACAAAAATTGAAGATCTAAGTTACAGTTTAAATCTTAAATCATCTTAAATCCCTACCTGGCAATTTTATAAATTCTAGAAATGTAATAGTGTTTTCTCTGCTTTTTTCTTTTTTTGTTTCTTCTTTGCTGCTAACTGTTCTACTTCTTCCCTGTGCAGGTGTAGAAGCTGGAGGCTGCGTGGTAAAGTAGATTCCCTTGCTGGCCTGCACACCTCTTATCTCCGTTTGGGTTCACTGACAACTACGTGGAATGGGGCGGATGAAGGCTGGCCACACCTTATTCTTTTCCTAGGCCGTACCTTATCCTATCTTCCTTGTTGTTGTGGTTGCATAGACTTCCAACTGCTATGGAGGAAATGGCGCAGTGGATGAGAGCTTGCGCATGGAGGATGAGGGAGTCCCTTCTACTACTATTGTCCGTGTTGTGGCCGCACCCTACCTTGGCCGCATTTCCCCTGCGCGTGGAGTGAAGAGTAAGTGTCTGCAGATGGCGTGGGGTGAGAGGAAAGTTCTTCCCTATTTCTACATGGGAGAGCTAACTAGGAACCTGCGCACCAACCCAAGGCCACCTCTTCCTTCTTTTTCTTTTTTTTACTGGCTCCTCTTTGGTGTGAGCTCTGCCTTGGACGCAAATTCTCCTATGTCTTCTTCCTGCCTCCCTCACAAATTCACAGATTGTAGTATATGTAAACAGTAAAAAACATGTCTCAACCTCAAATTTCAAAATTCTTCAATGTCTAAATTTTCTTCTCTGTCCAATTTTGGATTTCCCATCTCATATATATTTTCTTTCTCATGCATTCATGCGTAACTCAGATCCATAAATCTCTCAATTTGATCTTCAGTTCCAATTTAAACTCTGAGTTCAAGATCTTTAAAGATATTTTTATTCTATTACTTTTGCTGAGTTCAATTTTGAGTGCAAATTTCAATTTCAAAAATTATTGAACAGAATCAATTTCCATTTCACTATTTTTTAATATTTAAAAATGAATCTATTTCTAAATATTAAAAATCATTTATTTTCACTATTTCCAATTTAAATATCATTTAACTTTAAAAAAATAACTTTATTAAACTAAATTTAATCAAAGTCAAATTTAAAACAATATTACCTTTAATTTTCAAAATTCAACTTCATATTTCCAATATAAGAATAAAATACTCAACAAACAAATCTATCTTATTTAAATTACATTAATTTTCATAAATTTAACAAAATCATCTACGAAAACACATTTTTACAATTTTCTAAGAAATCATACCAAAACTAAATTTTTTGATTTGCAAGCATAATATACGCACAAGACATAAAATATCAATCTACGTGAGTGTGTGAGATCCCATCTATTCGCACACGTCAATCGGCTAAACAACTCTACTTGATCGTTGTTCTCGCCTTTGACCTCGGTCACCTATTTCCTACATTCACTTGCACTCGATTTATCATCAGTAATGACAAACCCCAAAATAAACGTAAATACAATAATTTGCATTTCAGTTCAATTCAATTTCATCTTCTAAATAATCATTAAATAATCTAACTTCGACAAATTAAGTAACATCTGCATTTAATAAGTAAATGAAAAATCTAGACGTGAGATTTGGACAACTAAGTCTTGTTTTGGCAATGAGCCTTTTCGATAGTGACCCTTTACAGTTGGTTTTGGAATTCTTAATATTGTGAGCTAATCCTCACTATGTTTTTTCCCTCATTTGGTTTTCCATGTAAATCTGGTGTTATTATGTGTATGTTTTTGTTTCTTTTAGTTTTTTCTTTTGCACTCAATTATTAATCACACTAGAAGAGTAAACGATTTGTGAATGGTAATTGATCTGACTTCAGGTAAAAGTTTCAAAGGTTAAAATTGTTTCAACTAATTTATCCCCTCTCTCAGTTGTCTTGTTCAACAAGTATAACACAAAAATATTCTTCAAAATATTGATCCACAAAAATTGGGCATCCAAAACTTTAGGTGGTTAACCCTCGTTGGATAGTGAGTCCTATTTTGGACAACTAAGTCTTGTTTTGGCAATGAGCCTTTTCAATAGTGACCCTTTATAGTTGGTTTTGGAATTCTTAATATTGTGAGCTAATCCTCACTGTGTTTTTTTCCCTCATTTGGTTTTCCATGTAAATCTGGTGTTATTATGTGTATGTTTTTGTTTCTTTTAGTTTTTTCTTTTGCACTCAATGATTAATCACATTAGAAGAGTAAAGGATTTGTGAATGGTAATTGATCTGACTTCAGGTAAAAGTTTCAAATGTTAAAATTGTTTCAACTAATTTATCCCCTCTCTCAGTTGTCTTGTTCAACAAGTATAACACAAAAATATTGTTCAATATATTGATCCACAAAAATTGGGCATCCAAAACTTTAGATCCATAATCATAGGAGGTGTTTTAGCTCAAATAGAGCATTCTTATAATCAAAATTGTATACATGGGAAGTGGCGGTTCTTTCATTGTTAGCTAGAGATGACTTCTAGTTCACTACCGTGTGTTCCTATTTTGTAGGAACTATTCCAGGCATTGCACCTTTGACTTCAAAACTAGTCAAAATAATATGTTCTTATTTCAAAATTTGAACTACATCTTTATTGCACTTTATTTCTTCTTGTATTTCTCATAATTGGCCATGATTTATTTCAATACTTCCTCATCGGGCCCATCTAATCACTCCATTCTAAAATTTTCCTTTTCATATCCATAAATGGCCACTTTTGTAATATCCTTCAAGTTATTAATGCCACCCATAGCATGATGGGTATCAAATTTAATACCTACAAACCTATTGAGGAGATTACCCTCACTATCAATGTCTACCATTGTCTTCCACCAATTGTTCCAAGCCTCCTTGATGTTTTGCAACTTCGGTAGCTTTCCACTAGATGGTAAATCCTAAGAAGTAATTAGAGACACAAATTCTTCAAACAACATGGTTTGTTTCAATATTTCTAATTGCAATCTTGGCAATACTATCCTTTGTTTAATAATTACTTCCATCTTGAATACCATGATCTTGTTGTATTTAATCAAATACATTTTTTGGGAGAACTCAATCAAAATCCATTTATTATTGCAATATCTAGGTAACAAAAATGGTGCTCTTTCATACCCCCACAAGTTGATGTAGGTTGACTTAGGATATTGGATAAACCAGTTTCCCCATTGCTTTACTAGTTCCATGGATTCTATAGTTAATCTAAAGCCCACATATCCTAAAAATTAAGTAATTAAAACATACAAAAAGGCATAATTTACTCTCTTAAAATACTTTTCAATATTTTGACTTCTAATTGATCATAGTATTCCAAAATCTTGCTTTGTCTAGGCCCTTCACCTTTAACTCATTTAGTGTTCAACCCTAGGAAGTTTCCCATCCTAGCTACACAATATACTACATATGATGATATATGGAATTCTTTTGAATCCTTTCCCTTTGTGAGTTGATTATGTATATGATTGGGAAAAAAATTCCCCTAGTCCAAATACATCGTTCTGTTTACGATCACCTCAATCAAATGAAACATCTGACATGTTCATACTTATGGGAGCTTTCGTTACCCACTATCATGCCAATAATGTAATGATGTCCCCTACTTCTGAAAGGAAATCCAATCTCCAAATCTTTCCAGGAAACTTGGAAATAGATTTCTTACTAGTCTTAAGCCAAATTTTATTCATGTGTTAGTAGTGTGTGCTTACATCAATTTTATATTGTTGCAGTGCCTCAACTTTTATTACTGTTATCAAATGAGAATAAGGCAAAAAATCAAACATTTTTCTAATCATGGTTGGAGATAAGTCAATTATTTCATTTCTCCATTGATCAATACATTTGTGTTGGGTGGGGTTGTAGGCCTCTACCACTACTAGGAAAAGTTCAAAAAATTGAACAACAATGGGGAAGGATGCCACATGTTCAAGCCTTGAAGCTACTATCTTCTTGGATCTTGGACTAACATCGTCAACGAATGTATCCTTCTTGAATGCTTCTAAATCAATATGTTTGAGTATTTTATCTATAATTTTCATCACCCTAGAGGTGAACTTAGACACCACATTAGCCCCTTGGTAGTTATACTTCATTGTATAATGGGTTTGATCTAGCTTTGTTAACTTAGCCTTTTTTTCTTTCTCTATTTCTTCGGCCTCAACTTGCTCTTCCAAATAAAAAATTTATGATACCTAAGAAACAACATAAAAGAGAGCTTTATCAAGAATACATTAAAAATATTAACCTCTAAAAGTTCTTTAAAATATGTCCTATCAGAATTATATAAACTCTAGCATAACTCTTTCAAAAAATAGTAAAACTTGTTTGTCAATATTAGAAATCGAAATAAAAAAAGTACTTCAAACATGAACCTTGGATAAAAGGTTTGGTTCAAAACTCATAATTTTCATGAAACCTTATTCATTGTTAGCGGAAATCGGAATCATAATTGCACATGGAACTTGAACCTTGGTTCTAAAGTCCAATCAATATTTAATTTTTTTATCGAATCTTAGCCAGAATAAAGAGTTTAAGGTTTAACTCTTATCGAATGTTAGGATAAGAAAAGCATTTAAAGAACATGGCCTTTTAATTCATAAGTTCATTCAGAATTAAAAATTTTGATCGGACCAATGCATTAAAGTAACCTTCAGTGTTATGAAAACTTGACGTACTTATATCAGATATGAAGACTTCAGAGATCGAGAGAAAAAAAGCATTTAGCACCTGACCTCTAATAAAAAAAAAATTACATATTTTGAAACTTTGAATGGCTTACAAAACAAGGTCAAATTTCAGAATCAGGATTTCATTTGCACTTGGCCTCTAAGTCAAAGGTTTGTTTAGAATTTGAAATTCTAAATGGTCCAAAGAGGAAAATTTAGCAAGTTTGAATACTGATTTCGAGAATGCAATTTTATTTAAGATTTGAATCATTCTATAAAATGAGGGTGCAAAAAACAAAATTCCAAAAATCCTAAAATTTAAAACCTATGGTTAAACTTAAACCTTGTACAAAAACCCTAGTTTAAAAAGAGTGATAAAACCTGAACCTATGAAAAGCATGATACGCGGACCGAGGGGAACAAAATAAATAAATAAAACCAAACCCAAATAGAAAAATGCAAACAACCCAAATACAAAAATACAAAAACAATAAAACCCAGAAAAGAAAAACTAAGCAAAACAAAAGGTGTAAGAGAAAATTATTAAAACATCTACACGAAAACATTCCAAAAAGAAACATGAAAAATGGGAAGAGAACAAAAATAAAATGAAGCAAAAACAAAGGAAAATGAAGAATAGGGATGATCATGCCTTGAAGAAACGATCATTGACTTGAAAGAATGATTCCTCAAGCACTCAAGCTCAAACACTCCATAGCTCTTTGGCTCTGCTCCTAGTGAAAACAAAAATAAATTATGAACAAAATCATGGGAGGAATCCGATTAAATAATGGGTTCGTATGTGCAAAGTTATTATCATTAAATGTAGTTAGTGAGTGGGGTTCGAAATCAAGATTAGACTTGGAACCTAACTACCATCAGAAAAGTCGAAAGTCGAATTGGAAATCACATTTCTGAATAGACAAAGGGGCAAGATAAAAAAACACGCAAGATCAGAGAAACAAAAAGAACTCGCACATTTTAATAAAAAGTGCAAGATCAAAAAAAAATTATGATTCTAACCCGAAGTGCGGGATCGAACAAATAAAAAGAACTTGCACATTTTAAGAAAAGGTGGAGGTTCAAAATAAAACCCTAATTCTCAAAAGAAAGACAATGAAGAGTCAAAAAACTAAATAGAACTTTCACATTTTTAGAAAAGGTGCAAGTTCAAAACAAATTTTTGATTTCAACCAAAAGGTAGAAAACAAGAAATCAAAGCCCGGAAAGGGAAACAACCCTTAGGGTAAAAACCAATGAAGGAAAGAAAAATGAAGAAAAGGGCAAAGCCAAAGAGACAAAACACTAAAAGACAAGAGGGGGATCCATTTTGATCAAAAAGAAAATTGGGTGGCTATCCACAGTATAACATGACAATGCTTGATCTTAATATCAAAATGAGCCTGAAGACTTGCAAAAACAACTAAAATGTTGCTCCAAGACTTCACTTTTGAATGCTTGATTAACTTCTCCTCGCTCTTGAATATGAATACTTGATCTCATGTGAATCTATCTTCTTGTCTAGTGAAAAATGATTGTGAAACTTAGTTTTATAGGCTTCCTTTCTAATTCTCCAATTACCAGATCCCAAAATCCGACACTTGAAATTTGAATTTGAGACCTTGAAATATCGTCAAAACATGTTTAAAGTTGAGTTTAACGCACTTAATGAGGACCCATTTTCCCATGGGTGAATGGGTCTTGACCTAAAACTTCAGGACTCCATAAATGTTGAGGAATTAATTTAATCAATAGCATTTATTCAATGTGAATTATGGTGTCGAGAAAAAATAAATAAATAAATAAATAGGCCTTGCGATGCATTATAGAAGATATTAGGGGTCTAAAAATGAGGTTTAAAAATGCATAAATGAAAGGTCACTAAAACAGGTCCAAATAAGTGTGAATTGTACTTTCTCCTATAAGGTACAATTTTCTACACTACAATATATGTGTGTGTGTATGGAAACATAGATATAATAAATAATTAATAATGATGAATATATAAAAATATCTAAATATTGAAAAATTAAATCATATATATATATATAAACTTAACACACGACATGAACATACAAATTTCACCGTTGCATCTTTATAACATTTTCAAATATAATATTTCAATGTTCTATATAAAAATATTGTTTGTGAGATTAGTCTAAGTGCTTACTATTTTTTTTCAGTGCTAAATATTTAGAGTGTTAACACTAAATAAGTGAATGATTCTATGAAAAGATTTTTTTAATTTTTTTTAACTCAAAAGATATTGTGATAATATTGATGACTCATATTTACAATACTAACATTAAATAAGTGAAAGATTCTATGAGAAGATTTTTTATTTTTTTTTCTCAAAAGATATTGTGAGAAGATTGATGACTCGAACCTCTATACTCGTAGATATCCTTGACTATTCAATAGAATAGCCCCTAATAACAATGGAGGATGAGGGGATAAGTATTAGTTTTTAAACTTAATTTTCTTTAAGCTATTTTTCATTAGTTTCTTACCTGGTTTAGTCTGCATTACTTTACTCTTCTTCGTATCTCTTCTTAATCTTTTTACAGTACTTTTCAGAGCTTTTTCCAATAAGAATATTTTAATCTGGTTATGAGATAGATCACAAAGCTAGAAAAGGAGACTGAGATTAGACAGTTAGATATTGATTGAAAACATTGGCAAACAATCAAAGAACGTGTGCAGGTCGACCTTTACTTTCAACCTCTACCTCTATGTCGGTTATCTGTCCATCATTATCATTGTATAGCAGAAAAGGTTAAGGGTAAAAGAATATAACGTCAAAGATTAACTATATATCTCAGATTACCTCAATTATTCTGTATTATACACTATCTATGACGTTCTACTCTACTTATGAGCTTTCATTTTGATAGGAATGAAATCTGCTAAGAATACTTCTTAGTCTGTCAGAAGTTGCTGGGAATTATTCTCACTACAGGTTTTATCAAAGTTGGCTAGTGATGTTAATCTAGGTTTCCATGCAGCTTACTGTATTTTCTCTTTTTTTTATTATATGTTTGAGTTGGTTTGTTGGTTAAAAATTCTCTTCAGTTATAAGTTTTAATGGTGTGAGGGATGAAAAAAGGTATGTTTTATATTAGAGTACAGTTATTGACATGAGTTTTTCATAGTCTATGAAGAATTGTATGATTTTTATTTTTTTTACTGTGCATATTTTTCAATTGATTTTTTGGATCACACTCAATCATCCATCATAAGTCACTCACCAACTTGATCATTACATTTTGGTTCCATTATATGTATTCAAAGATACCTTATGATATATCATAACATGTGGTATAAGTTGGTGAAATGTAACTCACTTTAAAACTCTTTTATGTGTCATATATGCTTTTACTTTCTAATATGAGAAGCATAACTTCTAGAGCCCATAAATTTTGATCTAAGAAGTTAATTGAGATTTTTATTTAAATTTCGTATCTTGAGTTCAAGTCCATGTCACTATAAATCATTTGCTCTAGTAAATTTGCATATTTTGATTTTTCTGGGCCAAGAAAATGGCATATTAAGCACAAGAATTTGCAGTTTTGTGTTCTATAGTCTATCTACATTTATTTGGTTCTTAAATTTAAAATGAAAGGTTGAGACACATTTCCTAACAATTTATTGCACATCTAATTAATGTTGTACAACAAATCAAGATTAGATGTATAAGATCTCAAGTTATTGTGCAACACAATGTGGTTACTTTGTAAATCATATTAACTTGCTACACAACTATCTTTTCTTATTAATATTTTTTCACCTTGTGTACATCTAATTATTTTTGTACAAAAATACGGCTAAGATGCAAAAGGCCTTATGTTGGTGTGCAACAATGTATGGTTATTGTACAATTGATTTTTGTTTTATATACAAGTATCCTCCCTTACTACTTAAGTCTTTAGATGTTGTAGAAGTAAATAATATCATGTAGAAAGTCAATACTTATATGTACAATACCTTTAATTTTTTTTACAAAACTCTTTAAATGTTGCACAACTAGTCTTTTGTTGTTGTGCATCTTCACTTATTGCACAAGTATTCACTTGGTTTGCATCTAATTAGTGTTGTCCAAAACATTAAGGCTTAGATGTACAAGATATTAGGTTGGTGTAGAATAATATATGGTTTCTATGTGATTGGTATTCATGCATTGTGCAACTATCTTTCCTCACAAGTCTTTAATGGCTATACAAGTAAATGTTACTTTGAGACATAGATGTATAGAGCCTTCACTTTCTACACAAAACTCTATAGTTATTGTGTAACTAGATTACTCTTGTACACCAACTAAAGTCTTCAATTTGTGTGCACACTTGTCTTTTCTTAATAAACAACTCTATTTAATTTCCATCAAATTATTAATGTAGTAAATCAATACTTAAATGTACAAGACCTTAAATTAATGCACAATATTGTATAGTTATTCCATAATTGGTCTTTGCTTCTTGTGCAGTTATCTTCCCTTTCTACACATTTTTTTTAGTTATTGACATATAAGTATTGTTTCAAAATTATTCAATAATTTGGTGTACAAGACCTATAGTTACTTCACAACACTCTTTAGTTGCTATGCAACTAGTATTTCCTTGCTACATAACTATTTCCACTTTCACTATATGTTTGAACACTTGTTTTTTATTTAATTACTAGTGTGCAAAAAAATAGGAGTTATCTATAAAACACATTAAGCTGTTAAATCAGTAATCTTTACTT
Source organism: Sequoiadendron giganteum (assembly GCA_007115665.2). Lineage (NCBI taxonomy): Eukaryota > Viridiplantae > Streptophyta > Pinopsida > Cupressales > Cupressaceae > Sequoiadendron > Sequoiadendron giganteum. The sequence continues at coordinate 212,752,683 of CM021100.1, forward strand.
GTTTCCCAATTATCTTCTCTTATTGCGTGTCTTTAGTTGTGCAGCTAAAGATTGTTGTGCAACAATTCAAGACTTAAATGTATAAGAGCAACATTTTTTGCACAACTATCTCCCATTAATATGTGTCTTATTTGTTACACATACATTTACTATTGCCCAATAAATCAATACTTAGATGTACATAACATCTTAAGTTGGTGCAGAACAATATATATTTGTTGTGCAATTATTCATCCATTGTTGCATGATTACACTCCCTTGTTAAACATCTTTAATTGTAGCACAACTAATTATTATTGTGCAACAAGTCAAGACTTAGATACATACATGAATTTTATTATTTTCACAACATACTTCAATTACTATCTAAATGTTCTTCACTTACCTCACAACTATCTTCCCTTACTACACAATGAAAGACTGTTGCGTAAAAAATAAAAAATTAGATGTAAAAGAACTTCACTTCCTACACAACAATTTTTTGTTGTTGCATAATTGGTCTACACTCTCTACATGACATTATATTTATTTTGTAAAATTAAAGACTATTATGTAGAAAGTCAAGATTAAGTGTATTAAACATATAATTTAAAGTTTTAATTCAATATATATTTAATAAAAATACGCTAGTTAAATGTATTTGTTGGTTAAGAAATTTGTGTGAGACTTCATGTTTTAACAGTTTAAAAATAAAATTATTAGAATATAATGTCAAAATTCAAATTCTATGAGACTCAAGAAAATATTTATCATTCTATCTAGTATCAAAATTAAACAAGACCATTTTGTTAGAAAATGTAATAAAGAATATGTATGATAAAGGAGGAAGTGAAGAGAACCATAGGTAAGGTTTAAAGTAAACCATGGTTTAGGAAGAAATTTGATCAACAAAATGGTTATGGTGGTGATCAATAGCTCCTATCAAATAATTAGTTAAAGGTTAAAGTGTTTTTCAATACCATAATGTGAGTAGAATATATATTGTAGTATATAGTTTTGACCTAATTTGTCTAAAAAAATTTATGATTATCTACTGTGTAAGTGAATTTGTTATTTTACACTATTGCATGGTTTGTCTAGATTTGAAACTTCTATAATAACAACACATTTAAATTCATTTATAATAATCTTTTGAATGGTAGATTTTTATATTTAAATATATTTTGACATAATGGTATAAGTAAGTTATGCAAAAAAATATGTTGAATGATGATTCTAGATCTTGATTATGTATTTCTATACAAGTATGATAAGTTTGTTTGTAGAAATATCAACAAGGCACTAGGTGATCACAATTTTCAATGTGATTTAGAGAAAATATATTATTGAAGAAATATTAAGCAAAAAAATTAAGCGTATATTGAATGGAAGAGAGAGATAAGAAATTTAAGACCTATAAGATGATCCATTAAAGTTTTAATAGTTCAGTTTAATGTCATTGTCTATCAAAATATTTAAAATAATTCAACACAAATTAGAGATGAATTTTCAATCAAAATATAAAGATAAAAGAACTATATAATACAATTGTAATATAATTGTAAAATTGTCTTTTAGAAATGCCATTTTTTTTTAAATGAAACCAAAAAAAAAAAGGAGCCATAAAATACACTACAGTTGCTTGTAGCGGAGTTGTAGGGATGTACAGAGTCACAAATTTAAATTTTTTTGAGGCTAAACCAAATAAAATAATGGAGTTAAAACTACTCATTTCTATCTTCAATAAAATTCAAAGCATGTTTAATTGAACTCGCTTGAACAACAACAAAAATCATTTATTCTCACCATTCAATCTCATCCATAAACTGGAGCCCATTTTGGGGATTTAAACTTGTACAAGCAAGTACGATTTTCATGTGGAAGTTAAACAATGGGTTAAATATAACATGTTCATATTAGGCTTCATACCAATCTCATTTACTTTTTAGTTCAAGTGTTGTGACATATTTTGAATTTTGAATTTGAGGTTTGCAAAAAATATTTGGTGCATAGAATATCTTTGTAATCTATAGGATCATCTTGGCAAAAATAGGGCTTCTAAAACTTATGTTGTCTTGATTTGTAATCTTTGAATTGAGCATAAGGATAAAA